>CM054117.1:103949954-104495209 GCA_028673005.1 Tanypteryx hageni | reverse complement strand
TTTGCTAAATAAGGGCAGTCATGACACTCCACAGACGTGACTAATTCTTCTTCTTCATCTACAACTGCACTCACTTCATAACCTCTTTATCTTATTCTGTGCTCAGTGCAAATCTTGCCTTTAACAATACAAATTTTTCCTTCTCGCTTCAGTTTAACAAATCCAACAGCATTACTAACATAGTCTTTCCTCATTGACCTCAAAGGGAGAAAAAAGCCATAGAAGCAACGATGAAATTCGCGACATATACAGAAGAAACATGCAGTTATTACAAACACTTATACAGTTTTTCTTTTCACAAGTATAGGTATTGACTAAGGCAGACAGACACATAATACAACAAACTTCACCACACGGAAACTAAGTTTATTCACATTAATTTTGTATATTTGTAAATATTTGACCCGATGATTCTGTAAAGGCAGATGGTGGTGATTATTCACCGGTACTGGTCGTGTTTTACTTAATATATTTTGTGGAAATTAGCAAAAGTTTAATATAAATAAAAAATACTATCTAGCATTGTTCATGTTATTTTATTGTGAAATTCCACGAAGTCTCGGCCTCGTCCATTACCTTTTGTATACTTATCTAACTATATTTACTTACTAGATACTAGGACAGCAAGGGAAATAATACATAAATAAATGTTCTATAATGTTAGTTAAAACTATATTGTTTTATTCATTTAATATGGGTAAGCTGTTTTAAGACGTCAATCTATCTTTTATATATCTTCTGCGTTTCAGTCGAAATAATAGTACCTAGTATTACAATAACTGAAAATAAATCGAACTTGTTTTATCAATTAAATGTAATACAAACCTGTCCGCCTTCACTCCACGCATTTCAACATCTGAATATTGCTCCCTACGACTTCCAGTTTACCGCAAAAACATGTACGAATCAACGTTGGGCAAATTATCAGATCTGGCTACACAAAACCCTTCAGATGCCATTTTACAAAACACAAAGCGAAATAAATGCAGGAAGGTGCAGTACTTCTACCAATATTTCTTCTAAGACGGAGTATCGAGGAAAACAACAGAATTATGTCTTTCAAGCTTCTACTTCTATATCGGCACAATGGCTTCTAGCACGGCTAGCATAGGCTAACATGCTTGCGGCATTCACTGACATCACTAAACACTCGGCGAACGTCGGTTACCAATCGGATTTGATCGGGTTCGGCATTAACTCGTCCGTTTTTAAATTGATTTTTTTATAAATATCTGTAAAAGATTTATCGAAAAACCTTTATATTTGCCTATAACAATGGCCATACAATACAACTTCGTAAAATTTTCGGCAATTCCCGATATTTGACAGTCCCCCATTGTAATTCTGCTGAAAGCACGAACATGACGATTAAATTTGTGTTATCGACTGTAGGAAGGAGCGAATACCTATTTCGAAATTTCTAAATACAAATACGTGATAAAGTCATGGGCGATGGTGTCATAGTCTTAACACAAAATATCCTAATTTTTCCACAAGTTTAGTGCATAGGGTATTGTCTTAATGATAATTATTCTTATTGCTCATGCAGCGCGATATGAGTTACGAAACTTGAATTACGAAAACTTGGACATGAGCCGATTGCCAAAGAATTTGGAAATTACGGATAGTTCCCTTAATTTCACGGAAAGTTATAAATATACTGCTATTACTAATGGAATTTATTATTAAATAAATAAAGGCTCCACGTGACTGAAGTGCTGTTTCCCTGGAGACCGCGTTGATTTATTTAAGAGCTTAGATCTTGGTGTATGGTGATCATTTGAAGCGCTTGCAGTTTGCAAGCACCGACTATTCGTTTGTGTGTGTGTGTGTATATATATATATATATATATATATATATATATATATATATATATATATATATATATCGACGCTTTTCCTCTCTGCGACCAAAGAAAGTATGGGAATCGAAAGAATCGAGAGAAAATAAAGAGTGAGGAAGGGAGGATAATTGGGATTGGGGAGAGGGAGGAATGAGGGGGAGGAGGGGTGGGAGGGAGGAGGGGGATGGGGAGGATGGGGAGGGAGGGAGGAGGGGAAGGGTGGGAGGAGGGAGAGCGAGGGAGGAGGGGGAGAGAGGGAGGAGGTGAAGGGAGGGAGGAGTGGGAGGGAGGGAGGAGGGGAAGGGAGGGAGGAGGGGGAGCGGAGGGAGGAGGGGGAGGTAGAGGAGGGGGAGGTAGAGGAGGGGAGGTAGGGAGAAAGGGGAGGGAGGGAGGAGGGGGAGAGAGGGAGGAGGTGAAGGGAGGGAGGAGTGGGAGGTAGAGGAGGGGAAGGGAGGGAGGAGGGGGAGCGGAGGGAGGAGGGGGAGCGGAGGGAGGAGGGGGAGGTAGAGGAGGGGGAGGTAGAGGAGGGGGAGAGAGGGAGGAGGTGATGGGAGGGAGGAGTGGGAGGTAGAGGAGGGGAAGGGAGGGAGGAGGGGGAGCGGAGGGAGGAGGGGGAGCGGAGGGAGGAGGGGGAGCGGAGGGAGGAGGGGGAGCGGAGGGAGGAGGGGGAGCGGAGGGAGGAGGGGGAGGTAGAGGAGGGGGAGGTAGGGAGAAAGGGGAGGGAGGGAGGAGGGGGGAGGGAGGGAGGAGGGGAAGGGAGGGAGGTGGGGGAGAGAAGAGGGGATGGAGGAAAGATTCCAAAGGAAATATACGTAACGATGATTGCTCGAGTAAGGAATTTGTTAGTCGGGTGAAAGTGAGAGAGAACGCAACGAGAGGGTGCTAGAGGGTGGAACAGAAATGCTTTGCGTGTGTGCGTTGGGAGCGTATGCGCGCGTGGGAGGGCGTGGCGTGTCGAACCGTAGACAGGCAATGGTTAGAGAGAGAGAGGCTCCTCTGCTTGTTTTCGCCCCTCAGACGTCCTCGGCGCATGCGTGCCTTAATAAGTGACGGCTGTTGTCTCCCTCCCTATCCCTCCCCCCCTCTCCCTCTCCCCCCTCCCTCTCCCTCCCTCCCACAATTCCCTCCCCCATCCTCCGCTTTTCCTCCGCCCCCGCAGCAGTGCCTTGATTTGAGGGTTGGCGCTGATCTTTCCAAAGGGACTGTTTTGTGCGATGATGAGACGAGAGGCAATTTGAAACTCGCTATTGCTCACTCGTTTCTCCTGAAATGCAAACCTCCAATGCGATGGCCTTCCGAACGGCGTTTAAGAATGCTTCGAAAACGAGAGATATATTTGTTACAATTGATAGGAGAGATTCCTTCAAATGAGCCATTATAGCCTGAATTCATAGGGAGTAATCCATGTCAAATTCTCTCGAATGCTAAAAGTATGAAATGGTTTACGATGTGGTGGTAACGAAGTTCGCGAGGCAATCAATTCGGAACCAGATCTCAAAACCAGTGTCATCAATGATCTTCTACGCGGTAAATAACGTTAATGTAATGCAATAGCAACATATTGAATAGTACAGACATTAAATTCATTCTTTTAAGTGCGTATTGAAGAGCGGAGATGCGTAAACACCTCCTTCGCTCTCCCTTCGTTGAGAAGCGGCTTAAATGGCTCATTCAACCATGAATTTGTGTGTGTGTGTGTGTGTGTATATATATATATATATATATATATATATATATATATATATATATATATCTAATATAGTTTATCTGCTATATTAAATGACTCATACAACTTGCAAAGGAAGATTTTCTATGCGGGTATACACACACTACCTATAAAGTACGTGAGTAGATACAAACACATGTTAAGAACACAATACTGCCGGCTGCTGTGACATAACCGCTTTAGTAATTCCATTCACCGGAAACAATTGCAAATTCGAGTAAACTCCAAAAAACGAGCGATGGGGAAGGGCGTGTGCGTGGTGCATGGGGTATGCGTTTTGATAAATGGACGACGCAGATGGCCGTTTAATTATTCACGCTTGATGCCGCTCTCCTCGAGGACGAGTTTACACCAGACTACCCCTATCACCACCACCTCTCGGCCACCTCCTCACACCTCCGACATTCCCCATTTCCACGGAATTGCACCTGTCGCTATCTCTCTCCGCCGATCTCTCTCCTGGTTCCTCTCCCTCCCTCTCTCGCCACTCCCTCCCTCCACGCCCTCTCTCTCCCTCCCTCTTCCTCCCTCCACACCCTCCCTCTCATCCTTCCCTCATTTAACTTCTCTCGTCCTTATCACTTAGAATCCATTTCCTCCATAGACAACCCTTATTTTCCACTCCCGCATTCGCCCTATATAGCAGCCATTAGGGCCCTCAGGCCCTCCCTCTCTCTATCGTCGGCCAGGACTCGACCCTTTTGACCCTTAATGCACTTCAGAGCATTGAATTCGACGATGAGGTTTCTATTAATAATTACACGTTACAAGTTTGAGAAATCTAACGTCGTTTTTCAGAAGTCCGTAAATCGATTTTCGACGAACAGCGAAGCCAAAAGGAGCAGAGTTTTAAAACCTCGACGATTTTCACAAGATTAAATAACACGTGTCTTCTGCAGTTGTAATGGAATTTCAAAAATGATGCTATCTATACAATTCATTATGTTTGACTTAATATTCAAAGCCACTTCTGCAACGGATGAAAGAATCGTTAATGTTTTCTAATCGGCCAATTCAATCGTGTTTATGTCTTCACTACCTAGTTTATACTCAATCATTCCTTCCACGCTTTTCTTTAATTTTGTCAATCCCTTCTGAGAGCTTCTTGTTTTCAATGGATTATACGTCGAATTTCCAACCTCTTCGGTTCTATTAATCCATCTGCAAAGGGTTACAGGGGGTAAGGGTTTAGTTTCATACACTCACGTGAAACGCTTCAGGGTGTAGTAAACAAACTTATCTAAATGTACAGAAAGCAGAGTATGATACTTTAAGAATATTTCAATCGTCGGTAAAAAACGTATAAATTACGTTTCCAAATTGTGGCAGGTTTTTAATATAATTGAAAATTGGTGAATCCTCAAATTTACAGAATCGTAGCATACTTTTCCTAAGCTTTTAATATAGTGCCTTAAGATCTTTACAATAGGATAGTTAATAAGTGATACTGGGGTTACGGTTAAAATATTTCCTTTAATGTAGCTCCCAGTGGGTTAAGATAGGACATAGTAGTCCCTCTAATGAAATTTTCGTCTTATTAGGGGTTCCACAAGGGAGGTTGTTAGCACCTCCTGGGGTGCCTTCACATTGACAGGGTCAAGTCGTCTGATTTACGTAAACGATCTCCTTAATTATATCAATTCTTAAGTGCGATTCTACTATAATCATTGCCTTATATATACAGTCAAACCCCGAAATAGCGCCACCGTTTATCCATGATTGACACTGGAGTTAAAGCGGGAGTGGCGGTAAATCGAGGTATATGCTTGCTCTATGTAATCATGAAATTGAAGTTCTGTTCACAACGATGCATGGGCGGTACGCGGGAGCGGCGCTATATACAGGAGGGCGCTTAATCGGGGTTTGACTCTAGTCGAATAAAAACTGAAAAGACAGAGATATTTTTCAGAACTTGTAGAGTCATAGACTTCAAAATGAGTATTTAAGTAAACAAATACAAATATAACTTTCTCAAATAAAAGGACTCTGAACAAACGTCACCAGACATTGAATGGAGTCACGATGCTTAGTGTTGATAACTGAAAATATTTTTTCAGTCATATCGCAAAATATATATAATGATTGAGTAAAAGCTTTCAAAACTTGACATTAATTGGCACGTGATCTAAAAGAAAATGATGATAAGACCGCGAGGGAATTCACATATAAAACAAACTTTAGGCCTCGAATAGGGTGGGGCTATATGGATCGTTTCAAATTTAATCAGGAATTACAGGTGGCCAAATATTTTTTTTTTAATTCAATAATTATTTTTCATTGCGTTATAGTTTTGAATTAAAAAATATAATGCTAAGTTTTAAACTTCATGTTTATTTTAAAATACACCACAATATACACAATAATGAATAACATTAGTTTTACAACTTTTGTGGGGCTATTTGGATCAGAAGTGGAGCTATTGGGTCTCATATTTTCTTGTAAAAAAAGCACTAAAAATTAGTCTTATAAAAGTTAGAAACAATTTATAAACAACGAATTACATTTTCTGACTACAGTCATTCGTATTAATTACGGATTAAACACATTTTCCACACTTAAATCGTGTATGTCCAGCAGCCCCTACACAGCTCGTGGTACCAGGTTTTGCATGTGTCGCAACTTATCCAGTCACCTTTTGTGAGAGATTTCAGATCAAAATACTTGATTTCGCAAAAACCACACGGTACGTCTTTTTTTAGAATTCAATAATTATTTTTCATTGCATTATAGTTTTAAATTAAAAAATATAATGCTAAGTTTTAATGATAGCGTCACGGTAATGATAAAAATTATAGGTTGGAAAACACTAGGGATTTACCATACTATAAGTTTATTTTAAGAGAGTGGTGGAGGAATAGATTGACTGCTGCTTTCCAAGTAGGGGATCTGGGTTCGAATCCCGCTATTTCAACCCCGGATTGCATGTTGTGAGGAGGACACCCAAGAACGGAAGAAACATGCAGCGAAGCCCATTGATGCATTTAGAAATATGTACTAGGCCTGCATCGGATTTCCCTCTTCCCTTTCTAGTGGGAACCTGTAGATACGCATCACACGATTGGCGACCCAACCGTATCATTTTGCCATTGACTCCTATGAGTTAGTGCAGTGTGCCCAAACTTTTGTAATGGCGGGCCACATCAGTAGTTGCCGCATTGGAAGTTGCCAATTATTCGGCGGGCCTGATTAGAGTTTGAATCGGAAGTTTTCTATATATTCCGAGGTGCCATGTAAGTGAAAGTCAAGTATAAACAAGGTTTTCATGGTTAACATTTCATAATTTAATGTTTTATTACAAAAATTTTCAAAAAATGTATGAATTTATGTGTTACATTTTCCGAATTGTTTTTTCGCCATAGCTTCGCGGGCCGCATTTGGTCCGCGGGCCGTAATTTGGGCACCACTGAGTTAGTGAATATGAGACCTAATCCATCGACAGACGGTGAGAGTGAGTGAAACATATTTTATGTGTTCAATATTGCCAACACTTTCTGCCTGGTTTTAAGCTTACATAGGACGATTAAGGATAAACAAATAATCAAATTAATATTACTGAATGAAACATAGGCCATATATAAGTTATCATTATAGCTTTATGTTTAAAAATTAAACACTCTTTGTATATGCCTTAGGTTCCCACTTCACACGGCTTCCCTTCATCAATCTGATTTTTCCATTGCTTTGCCTAAATAAGAATTCAAACAAAGCGCTTTTCGAATCCTCAATCCCTTCTATTTCCCGATCCCACCACATAGCCGCCGTTTGTTTATTAAAAAAACAAATGAAAACAATCGACGCCGGCCGCTTAAACTCACACCGGCGCGTAGTGAGAGCGACCGCTTCCAAAGAAGATTCCCTTTCCACAGAGTTTCCCTTTCATTCTTCGGCCGCACATATTTCCCAACTTCGCCATTGAAGAGGGCGCGCGCACGCGGCGGCATCCTTTATCACGCGACGATATTTTCGTTCGTGCAGGACCTCTCTAAAAATATATATAATAGACAGAGGGCGGTGCGGCAAGGCGAGTGAAGTGGCCGACGCCCTCGCCACCCCCTCGCCACCCCCTCGCCACCCCCACGCCACCCCCAGCCCGCTCTTGCGCGCACCACATGACCCGGCTTACGCCCACCACCCCATCGCTTGCGACGGTGCTCCCTCATACGTTCCTTGCGGTGAGAGGGAGAACGCTCTCAAAGAGAACCATTAGAGATAGAGAGAAAGGGAGATATGGGAGGTGGGGGGATATGGGGATATGGGGAGGGGGGGGGGGGGAGGCGGAAGGATGGGGCGCCAGATGCCCATTGCGGTTTCAAGGGAGCACGCGTCTGCCGATAGCGACGCCCTTTGAGGAAGAGAGAGAGAAAAAGGGAGCTGGCTGAGGCTGTGAAGGGAGCCACGAGGAGAAAGAGATACGCGGCGGATGAGTCGTCCGGGAGATGGCCTCCTTCGGCCATAAAGACCCTCCGGAAATAATCGTCCGAAGAGCAGTGAGGAGGCGATCGGAGAAATGGCGGGGGGAGGAGGGGGAAGGAGGAGGGGAGGGGGGAGAGAGGGGAGGAGGGAGGGGGAGGGAGGGAGGGGGGAGTGAGGGGAGGGGAGAGGGGGAGGAGGGAGAGGGAGGAGGGAGGGGAGAGGGGGAAGGAGGAGGGAGGGGGAGGATGGGGAAGGAGGGGGAAGGAGGTAGGAGGGGGAAGGAGGGATGAGAGCGAAGGAGGGGGAAGGAGGGGGAAGGTGGAGGGGAGGTGGAGGGGAGGGGGAGGAGGGCGGGGGAGGATGGAGGGGGAGGAGGGAGGGGGAGGAGGGAGGGGGAGGAGGGAGGAAGAGGAAGGAGGGAGGGGAGAGGGGGAAGGAGGAGGGAGTGGGAAGGATGGGGAGGGGACAGGATGGGGGAGGGGGAAGGAGGGGGAGGAGGGGGAAGGAGGGGGAGGGGAAAGGATGGGGGAGGGAATGGGGGAAGGATAGAGTGGGGAGAGGAGGGAGTGGGGGAAGATGGGGTGGGTGGTAGAGGGAGTGGGTGGAGGAGGGAGTGGGGGTGGAGGAGGGAGTGGGGGAGGAGGGAGTGGGGGCAGGAGGGAGTGGGGGTGGAGGAGGGAGTGGGGGAGGAGGGAGTGGGGGCAGGAGGGAGTGGGGGGAGGGGAATGGAGTGAGGGAGAAGGGCATGTGCGCCCATCTGCGGGTGCGGCACCAAAGGAGTCGCTGATTTTAAGGAGCGCAAATCTAAAGAGGTCTCGATTAACCGCGGAATGTGCGCCATTCCAGCTTTGACGCGCGTGCTCACCCCTCCTCGAACCAATATGTGCCTCCTTCTTCCCTTCTGACCCTCTTCTTCGCCTATATACACGTGAATGTCTGTAGTGATGCATCCGCGCATCATTACGCCTTTATAAGTCGACAGAGAGATAGATAGATAATCGTCTTTATTCGGGAGAAATTTGGACCATAAGGTTCATTCATACATTTAACCCTTCGTCAGTATCATGAATACTAAAAATGAAAGTATTAAAATAAACATTATATAAAATAAATAAAATATAAAAAGATATGAGAGAAAACAGATTTAAGTTTGTGCGGAAAACCAAGGTGAAAACAGGCTTGTTCTTCCTAGTAAAACCCACGCAGGAAAACATCCACTGAGAAGGGGGGCGGTGTGAAAAACCTGCGAAAATCCTAGATAGTATCACAATGGAAAACTTCAACAAGATTTAAGAAACAGTAAGTACAGTATGAAAGATCGTAAATGTAGCATCGCTGTATATCGTTATAAATATACACATAAAGACATTTAAGTAATGTATACATAATATATACATAAGGATTAAGCAAAGGAAAAGTCGAGGACAAAATTACACAAACCCATTGCAACTCGGGAAGAAGTGATCAAAACTCTCGAATCGCAGTTATGAATGTTAAAGGATATATACGGCCATCGGATTTGCCTCCCTAATAAAAATCACCAGTCTTCAATGGGAAAAGACTTTATCAAATTTATCTCGGAATCTATGCAACTTTAAATCTGAAAGTCCATCAAAATATTTGGGAAATGCGTGGATAGTAGGAAATAAGTTTCAGAAACTGAATTCGACCAGAAATTACGATTGAAATAAAAAATATATAAATTCTTTGTAAGTTATAAGTGAAGGAAACTAACTCGGCGCAAGGGTTAGGATATGATTCAGAGAAGATGAAATACGCTCATATTTTTAATTAACCTTCAAACTTGTCCACAGACGAAAATTGCCACTCTTACTCGATTCCTCAATAATACTTGTGCTGCTGAAACTTTGAGAGTGAATGCGTGAATCGTTTTGAATCTTCGAACGGCCGTAATAAAGCGGACGGAGAGAATCGACTGTAGACACACGAGTTTGCAAGGCGGCTCAGAACACAATGTTTTTTAATGAAAGTAAAAGAACAATCAAAAAAGCTACGATAGACCTTAAATATTGCTGACAGAGCATAAATTATTTAAACAAATGATGTTCTCGATTGCGTACAAAGATATCAAGTGAAACGAAAAAGGTTAAAGAAATAAGAAATGAAGATTGGAAATTTCGATTTTGAATATCGAAATACGATCGAAAATAACATTAGACCCTCCGCAAAAAAAATTCAATCCGACGATTTGATTTCGATTAAGGTTTGAAATTTCGGAATTTGCTTCGGAATCGACTCTATAATCATGAGTTTGGTAGCCATTTGAGAGGCTTGAATTCGCCCTCTTCCCTTCGTGACGCTTTTCATTAATCTTTCACACCCATTAGCCATCCTTGCGACGGTTCAAAGCGCTCCTCGCAACTACCTGCTTTTTTAACGGGATTCCGATTGCGTTAGATCTGTGGCAAATGGAAATCATTTATTCCAAACTTAACAACCGAGCGCAGCTAAATTGCTGACAGAAGGAACGAATGGATGTGTTGCCGGTCCCAGTCGGGACGGAGCTTTTGAAATCCTACAATCATTCGCCACGGTGTCATTTCTCAGAAATCATATTACCGTTGATGGTTCGTCGTTCAGCCAGTCTTTTGATATGCGAGAGGGTACTAGTTATTGTCTCTGTGAAATAGATTCCAGTAAAGAAAATGTAAAAGGTAGGGCATTCAAATAATAAGATAGGAGGATAAAATTCATTAATTAAGAGTCAATAATGACTGCTTTAAAGAATTACAATTCTGCAGAAAAACACCGAAAATAATATAAATCCATATTATATCATCTGTCACACGCCATCCCTAGTGGATTGCAGGATTCCATGCTGTTAGTATTGTTAATACGATATCGATGCCAAACACAACGCGGGATAAAAAGATTGCAGAACAAATTACATAAGGTTCTTTTTTCTTGTTTTAGGATTATGACGTCATAAGATTTCACATTTGGTTGATATCGACTGTCTCATAATATAGTGTATACATTCCCTTTAAAGGCTTTATGTCATTGCTATGCAATAATATGTTTCCAATTTAAAAGTGGTTGTAGTAGTTGCCATGGCAGTTGGTATTTCCCACTGTTAACAGCTGGAAAATTTTTCCTCTTTCAATCCTACTTTCCAGAATGAAAATAGGCTTATAATTTTTAGTTGTGTCTAACTGTCTGCCCGTCTGTCTGTCTGTCACTCTGTCCGTCCCCCCTATTAACTTATGAACCAATACACCGATTTTCATGAAACTTGATGGAAATCTCTTGCTACATGGGCCGAGCTCCCGAGGATATTTTTTGTTGTCCCGGGTTCGATTCCAGGAACTATCCTTCCCATATGATTTATATGGGAAATCTGAAATCCATCGTGCAGGTAATTTTCTTTTGCACATTAAAATATCTTAGAATTGTAATATCGGAGCGAGTTTTGTACTATTCTCTGAGAAAATAAATGAAGATTTTAATTTTTATCGTAGAATGTTGCTTATCGATCGTATTTCTTGGAATTCCGCGTAAATACTGGCGATTTTGCAGTTTTTATCTCTCATTACGAGAGTGTTGCCATAGCAACAACTATTCTTGGACTCAGATTTGATATATTCTAATATGTAAACGCGTTATTTTAGCCGCACAAATACGCGTGATCTATTTATTATTCCGTTCGAATGTATTTGTAGTATTTTATAACGCTAAATTATGAAATTTGGGAACGCAAAGAGCTACATATCCGCGGTGATTTTAAGACTATTAAAGCCAATATAAGTATTAAATAAATGATTAAATGGAAAGTACGCATTATAAATTCTGTTTGGATTATAAAAAATTGTTCGCTCTCTTCGACTAGCTTGGCAAGCCCGGACACAACTAAAACAAATAGTTCTGGATATAACTTATCTGCTTACTTTCCTTTTAATACAATTTTAATATATATATATATATATATATATATATATATATATATATATATATATATATACAATTCAAAGTATAAAAAGTAAGAAGTACGGTACATTTAAATCGTTAATTTGATCATATACTAATTATATATATATATAATATATACATATATATATTAACTAAAGTAAAAGAAAAGGTAGTGATGAGGGTGGCAACAAGGTGTTGAGGGAAGCCCAGCGGACACTCACCAAGTTGAGGACCAAGCTGGCAGGCTGCTGGGGGCGTCGAAGAGACACGTAAAACACACGAACACAAAAACACACGCAAGCTTATCGGGCCTATGCCCTTCTTCAGCGAAAGAGTAACGTAAAGTGACACACTGGGCGGGGAATGACAGGGTGATGTGGGAAGGTTGATGATTGGAGGAGGTGGGGAGTAGGAGGGGTGGATAGCCAACAAAGAGGGAGTGTGATGAGGTAGAGTGCGAATAGTTACAAAGTAACAAGGAGACATTGTAAGGGGGCTAATAGGGTTAGCGGAGGTTGAGGCCAGGCGGAGAGAAAGAGTCGAGAAGATGGATATGTGCTAGTTCCCAGTGTCGGAGAAGGGGGGCAGGAGTGTCATAGAGTAAAGCGCGAATAATCCTAACATTGTAGCAACTATTGAAGGGGACATTGTGGGTATTAGCATGTAATGCAACTGGGAGGGGGCGTCTGAGAGAAACGCTATTCCGGTGACCGTTCATTCGGATGTTTAACGGATTGCTGGTGAGGCCTACGTAAAACGCGGGACAAAGGGTGCAGGTAAGGAGGTAAATGACGTTACGGGTGGTGCAGTTGCTTCTGGAGGTGATGGGGTAGGTGATGTTGGTGGAGGGACTCGAGAAAGAAGATGATGGTAGGTGGATAGGGCAAGTGAGGCAGCGAGGTTTTCCGCAGGGGTGGGAACCTATTGCAAGAAGCGTGGTAGAAGTGGGAAGTTCCTTCCTCCACAAGATATTTCCCAAATTTGGGGGCCGGCGGAAGGAGAGGAGCGGAGGATTGGCAAAAAGGTTGATAAAGAGGGACTGATGGGAGGAAGAGGTAAGAGTTGGGTGGGCAGCATGAAGGATTGTTTTGAGAGCTTCGTGGATACCAGGAAGGAAAAGTGTCGTAAGAGTGAGTGGAGGGGTAGATGCAGGAATAGTGGGTGTGTGAGGATGAGATCCAATGTGGGTAGGCGTCATCGCCCTATGGATCTGTTCGCGGACCAATACTGGAGGGTAACCACGTTTGAGAAGAGCATCCTCGAGGACAGAGTAATACTCTAGAAGGGATGCTCTATCGGAACAAAGCCTCCATCCTCGACGAGCAAGGGCATAGGGGATAGAGGATTTGGTATGAAGGGGATGGCAGCTATCAAAGTGGAGGTATTGGAGGCTGTTGGTGGGTTTGATGTGAACACAGGTGCGGATTTGGCTGTCTTGAAGGTAAAGATCGACATCCAGGAATGTGATATGGGAGGTGGAGGATTGGTGGGTGAAGGACAGTGAAGGATGGGAGGAGAGACGCGAGAGAAAGGAAAGGAGAGAGTCAGGTCCATGCGTCCAAATGAGGAAGACATCGTCGATGTATCTCAGCCACAAAAGTGGTCTGAGTGGAACGTTGAGGAAGAGTCTTTCCCATTCTCCAAGGTAGCAATTGGCGTATGAAGGCGCCATTCGGGTGCCCATCGCAGTGCCTCTAATTTGAAGGTAGTGACGACCATCGAAAGAGAAGTTGTTCAATTTGAGCACCATTGCTGCCAACTCTAATAAGAAGTGGGAGGAAGGTCTTGCGTCGGGTGGTCTTGAGTCCAGGAGTTTACTAAGGGCAGAGAGTCCATCATCGTGGGGGATGTTTGTGTAGAGGGAACAGACATCGATAGTGGCCAAAATTGTATTGGGTGGGAGAGGAAAGGGGAGGTGTTTGAGACGTTTGAGAAAGTGGTTAGTGTCTTGGATGAAGGAAGGGAATTGACGAATGAGAGGTTGTAGGTGGGAGTCAACAAAGGCGGAGATGCGTTCTGTAGTGGAATTAAAGCTGGCAACAATGGGGCGGCCGGTGATGTTGGGTTTATGGATTTTAGGGAGAAGGTAGAATGTGGGTGTGCGGGGTTTGTTGGGGATCATTAGAGCAATGGCGGAATCGGAAAGGCCTTCCTGTTTGCCTGAGGAATGAAGATAGGACGAAATTTGGTAGGAGTGGTGGTCTGTGGGGTTGGAAGTAAGGTGATGGTAAAAGGTTTCGTCAGAAAGTTGGCGCTCGGCTTCCTCGTTATATTTGGCGCGATCCATCACAACCGTGGTGGTGCCCTTGTCGGCAGGGAGGATGATGATATGGTCAAGATGTTTGAGTGTGGAAATGGCATGCCTTTCACGTCTGGTAAGATTATCTGTATGGTCGATAAGATCGGAAAAGTTAGGCTGGGAGATTCTGGAAAGGATATAATTGAGGTATTGTTCGACCGGGTGTAGGGAAGGAAGGGTAGGTGGAATGTATTGGGAAGGAGGTTTGAATATGGAAAAGGTAGGTGGGAGGCCGGGAGGGAGTTTTGGGTTGGCAGAGGTGAGAGAGTCTTCTTTGGGAGGGTTAGTTTTTAGACGTAGTGTGCGGGCAAAGGACTGGATGTCGGCAAGGAGGCGAAAATGATCAAATTTGGTGGTGGGACAAAAGGAAAGGCCGCGTGAGAGGAGATCATTCTCGGCAGGGGTAAGTAAGTGGGAGGAAAGGTTCAAGACTTCATCTGGTTGGCAAGATGAAGAGGTGGTGGCAGGAGTGTGCGAAAAATATGAGCGCTTCAAAGGTTTGCGGGTTAGGAAAGTGTGGGTCTTTTTCAGGATATGAAGTGATGGTGGCGTTGGGAATCCCAGGAGGTCCGCAAGACAGGGAGTTTGACCGATGAGTGGCGGGGAAGGAGGTGGTTTGTTGACCTCGCCAGCTGTTATGAACGGAAGGGGAAGACCAAGTTTGAGGTGCCGGACGCAAAGCAGAGAGAGTTTACGGAGAAGTCTGTTGCGATGTGCGGTGATATCATTAGCCGCTTGAAGGAAAGCGGCACGAAGGTCGGATATGGATTGCGAAGAATGACGAAGATAAAGAACGAGAGATTTACAATTAGCGAAGTGGGAGTTAGAGAGGGTGGTATAATGGTGTATGGTGGAACGGATAATGTGGATAGAGGCGAGGTGATACGTGAGGGCTAGGGAAGCGCGGATAGGGGGAGGAAGGCCTGAAAGAGGAATTCTGATGGTGAGGCATTTGGGGGTGGGTCCAAGTGCAAGGCAGGAGTTGAGGAATTCAATCTGGCAGTTGAGGGTAATGTGTCTACGGAGATGATAACGGAGACGGGTCAGTTCCATGGTGGAAGAGAAAGATAAGAGGAAAAGACGACAGGAAAGAAACGTAAAGATATAGACAAAAAAGGACGGTATATATATTAACTAAAGGAAAAGAAAAGGTAGTGATGAGGGTGGCAACAAGGTGTTGAGGGAAGCCCAGCGGACACTTACCAAGTTGAGGACCAAGCTGGTAGGCTGCTGGGGGCGTCGAAGAGACACGTAAAACACACGAACACAAAAACACACGCAAGCTTATCGGGCCTATGCCCTTCTTCAGCGAAAGAGTAACGTAAAGTGACACACTGGGCGGGGAATGACAGGGTGATGTGGGAAGGTTGATAATTGGAGGAGGTGGGGATTAGGAGGGGTGGATAGCCAATAAAGAGGAAGTGTGGTAAGGGAAAGTGCGAATAACTACAAAGTAACAAGGAGACATTGTAAAGGGGCTAATAGGGTTAGCGGAAGTTGAGGCCAGGCGGAGAGAAAGAGTCGAGAAGATGGATATGTGCTAGTTCCCAGTGTCGGAGAAGGGGGGCAGGAGTGTGATAGGGTAAAGCGCGAATAATATATATATATATATATATATATATATATATATATATATATATATATATATATATATATAAGAATATTTTGACTTGAAAGCTTACCTCTTTTAAGTATAAGTAACAAAAAATAGTTAGTGTAGAAAAATTTTCATTGTGCGAACATGAAATGACATTTCTTGTTCTTGTATTTTCACTCTTGCCCCGATATTTTGCAAAATGTGATTATTTCGACAACCAACTTATATGAGAAAACATATATTAATAGTTAATTCACGCCTTTTACTAACTGAATCTTAATGATAATACCAAATTAACACCTTGCATATCGATCACGAGAATATTATTGTTGTTCTACCACACTGAAACTTATTGTATTTTTAATCTCAATTATCGTAAGCTGATATTTTCAAATCTAGATATTTTTGATTTCGTATAATTCTTCCAATCGAGTCCTCGACAAATATATTATTTCGCGAATGCAGATAGTAAATTATGCTGTACCTCTTGAAATTGTATAATGAAAACTAGATAACATTTTATTTATGAAATTCGAACAATATGCTATTGCTTTTACCTAGGAACATTCTTAAAAAAAGAATTTCCGAGTTCAGCTTAAAGGTTTTTAGGCATTCGTTGATACCAATTAAGGAAAAACAATAGTGATATAATTACTGCAGTAATATTTTAGCCGTCATAAAAGAGCTAGCTAATACTTTAGTTTGTATCACTATACAAAATATTCACTTTATTTAACAGAAAATATACCGAGAGAAAACTAGATTTGATCAACAGTCTTCCCTCAAATCCTAATTAAAATGTGTTTTTCCAATCGGCAAAATATTTTACAACAAATACCAAATAAATATTAATCCTTAATTTTAAGTAACGGTTGGTAATTTATGTGCGCCTTTTTAACCATCATATATAAATTGAAATTTACTAATCTGTATAAAAGGATAAAGGAGCCAAAAGCAAGAGAGCGGAACGATTATTTCTGGATAACATTTAGAGAAAGTCTGCCAAAGGAGTGGGTTCAGTGCATACGGAAAAACGGTGAAAGTCCAATGTCCATCTACAGGGAAAACCGTTGCAAAGCAATCGAGAAACATTTGTTCCAGGAATACACTACACGGGGCAGATGCGTGGAATGGGTATCAAAACGGTCTTCAAACGACTAACAGAATTACATTCTTCCGAACCTCGAGGAACTCTCAGCAGGACATATCCATTACCTTGTCTGTATAGAGAGACTCGTGGAATATCCCACCATTAGAACGGCAAATATAATCTCAACGTGTTTTCAAAACTACCCTAGGGCCTTCCGGTTACCTGCTTGTTCAGAGTAGAAGCGTGAGCTTTTCAAAAATACGCATATTTGAGTGTAAGGAAATACCCCTATTTCAGTTCCACTGTTAATGCAAGCCCAGAAATCATAGGTAGCAAATAAAATTGCGAACAAAGTAAACTGAAATGACTTCGATATTATGATTCAGAATAGGTTTGTACTTTTCCATCTTTTTGTAAAATCGTCGCTTATCGACTATTCATTTTCGTTGATTTTGAAATTTTTTTTAAAATCGACGTTTTTCGATTTAAATCGAATCCTACCAAGCCTAGTTATATCATAAGTAAGAAGCGTCTATATATAATATATATTAGGATACTAAGTGTTAAATGAAGATTTATTTATTTATTTATTTTGGTCCAAAAACAGCACATTGGCCTTTACATTGGATACACCCAAAACAATATATAAAAATATATATATAACAAAATACCTATACATATCAAAATACATATAAAAACAGAAATTAACACACATCAGATGGATGTAATGAGAATTAAAACTGCAGAAACGAGACAGCTTTTCAGAGACACTCGCCACCTGTGGAGGCACGGAGGAGCGAGGACCTACATGAAATATCCAGCGAGGGTGCTACCTTTCGTAAAGTATTAAATGAGGTAGGAATGCGGTAAAAAAGCGACCTTTGGGATATAGATAGCCGGAAAGGCGGAAGATGAAAGAGAGAGCACAAACGAGTGGAACGTGATGGGACAGGTAGAGAAAAAAAGAGCAAATATCAGTGGACCTGTAGAGACCATTCACCGCAGTGTGAAGGAAATGGAAATCAAAATATTGCCGCCTGAGATGCAGAGGACGCAGTTTAAGAGCGGCGAGAACGCCTTGTTTACTTAGCGAACGGAAGGCTGGAACACGGTTCCTCGCGATCGCAAGGAAGAAATTCAACGGACGATCAAGACACTTGAGTGTAGTCGGAGATGCTGTGGCCCACACGGTACAGCAGTAGTTCAGGATTGGGAGAAGGAAGGCTGAGAAGAATGATTTAAGTGCTAAAGGATCATTTAGCTCCTTAAATCGGTATAGAAGACTAAGAATAGACATGGATGTGGTTTTATCAATGTGGAGAGAGAAAGATAATTTTGTATCAAAGATTACACCATGATCTTTTTGAGAGAAGACTTTCCGGATTGGAGTGTCACTAAGGGAATAAAAGGTAGCGATAGGCTTTTTTCGTAGAGTGAAAGAGAGAAGCGTACATTTATTAGGATTTGGTGTTAATTTCCATATTTGACACCAGTCGGAAATCTTCGAAAGACAATTTTGTAGACAGTCGCTATCGTAAGAATTATTAATTTGCTTAAAAACCTTACAGCCGTCAGCATAAAGAAGGACGTTACACTTTTGACCTTTGATAGTATTAACTATGTCATCAATGTAAAGTGTGAAGAGTATAGGTCCGAGAACACTTCCTTGTGGTACACCTGATGTTACGGGGGAAAGAGATGAATAAAAACAATCTATTACAACTCTTTGCGTGCGGGAGTGTAAGAAACTAGTGATTAGGGAAAGAAAAGATCCATGAATGTTGAAACGATGAAAGAGTTTGTACAGAAGAAGAACATGATCCACAGTATCGAAAGCCTTTGCTAAATCTATGTAACAAACATCCAGTTGGGGTGATTTTTCAAAAGCTTCAGTAATATTATAATGTAAGGAGATAAATTTGTTAAGCAGGAACTCCCAGGTAAAAATCCATGCATATAAATCCATCCATACGTATAAGATCATTATCAAGGGTATTTATTTTTTCTATTCCCTAAAATTCTCAAAATTCAATGTCTATGCATACATTCCTATTGAGTTAATACAATGTTTGGGACCGTAATGGCTGTCGTTGTAGCAGATGAGAGTTGTCCGTACTTGGTTATAGAGAGCTTTACGCTACAATAGACGTCAGCGCGTACGGACGGCAGCCGCGTGAACTACGTTCGTGCCATCGGCAGGAAACTGTGTGAAGTTACGATGCTAGTCGCTTGAACTATATTACAATCCTCTCAATTTTATATATAAATCGGCATTGGCCAGCCCGACCTCGATGGAACTTTATTTATATTACTCGGCGTTTCTTACCTTTGTTAAGTATCAAACAGAAGTGGAAGAAAAAGTATTTTACAGCTACGTCAGTCCGACTTCGATGAAATCGAACAATAATATTCGGCGTTTCTGACCTTTGTGAAGTATCAAACACGTGGAATTTTTTTAAACAAATAGAAGTGAAATAAAAATATTTTACAAGTACGTATAAGTATACTTTACTATAAACCATTATTTTTTATTTATTAGAATTCCCGAGCAACGCCGAGTACTTTCAGATAGTGGATATCTTCTATAATAATAAAGCTACTTGTGCCTCAATCGCTCGCTGACATAAAACTCTTAGGTACTTCTAAAAGGGCTAGAAGTCAAATTTGGCATGTAGGTAGGTCGAGTGGCACAACCGACGAGAAAAATCTAAAATCACAATAATGTTAATATTTAAGGGGTCTTTTTAACCCCAGTGTTCCATTTCAGTACCACATAAGAAAAGCATGGGATTCAGCGCAAGGCTTTCTAAAAATGCATTTTTAAATTAAGCACTTAAAATTGGGATACGAATTCGGGAAAAGAACAGTTGTTTATCTGAAAGAACGGAGTTCTTAATTTTTTAAGACAGAATTCAAATACATACGGAATCAGCGAAAACATCTGCTTTAAATCGGAAAAAGTAATTTTTTTCTCTTTTCAGCAATGGAAATCTTTAAATACTATGGCAACGATCTCATTGCTTTGAAAGGGACCTTGAATGCTTTTAATGGAAACTAAAGAAATTAATGCCGTCATAACGAATTATAACTTAAAACTACGGAAATATATTTTTTTAAATATTTGTATATATACAGTGGAATTTCTATAACTCGAATATGAAGGGAAAGCAGAAATTATTCGAGTTATAGAAAAATCGAGTTACGGAAATATGTTTTCTCAGTTTTCCTTAATTGAGTTAACTTCAAGCTTAGATGGCCTGGTCCTACACTCACTTCTGAATTTGCCTATAGCTATCAAAAAAGCGAAAAATCGCAGAACGCTCGGTTGAGTTACCTCAGAATCTGGAAACCAGAAACGAAAGGATCGTTTACCAGCGCGTAAAGGAATGCTAAATTCCATGCCAATGGAAATAAAACGACAGTTAGGAACAGAAAAGTCTCCGAGGAAAAAAAAGAATAAAATGTAAAATTGAAAGCCACTTCAAAAGGTAAAATTGTGATTGGAAATTTATTTAATAGTAATACTCACAAATGCTACATGAAACAATAGACAATATGTAGGCTTACCATACGTCCCGGTTTGACCGGGATTGTCCCGGTTTTTAGGTTTAATCCCGGCGTCCCTGTTTTGTGCCGGATGATAAGTATGAATCAACGTTAAGGCTAGTCGTATAGGTACGAATACTTAAAAACTGCAAAACACAAATCATCTTTAGCTTTGGCATCCTCCTCAACATCATTTTCATCATTTTTTGTGAAAAATGATTCAAATTCTGAAGCTCGTATTGTTTGTGCAAAAGAAGCAACTTTTGCATATCATACCAATATTCATGGGTTAAGTTTCAAAACCTCTGATTGTACTAGCAAATTGATTTCAAATTTTTTTGAACCTAAATTTGGTCTTGCTCTAACAGAATGTGAATCTATAGTTGTGAATGTAATCACACCATTGTGTTTTGAAGAGTTACATGAAGGGTTAGATAAGTCCAACTTTGTGAGTGTTACAATTGACGCTTCTAACAGAGGAGACATAAAAATCGTTCCTGTGATTGTGCGCTATTTTCTTCCTCAGGCCGGTGTAAAGGCAAAAGTGCTTGACTTTAAAACAGTCCCTGGAGAAACATCAGCAATACTGAGTGATTATCTTGTTTCTTCAATAAAAGAACATCATCTTATGAATAAAATTGTAGGATTTTGTGGTGATAATTGCAACACGAATTTCGGAGGTGTGAAAAGAAAGGTTAAAAACGTATTTTATCGATAGAAAACCGAAATTGGTAGAAATATCATTGAAATAGGCTGTGCAGCACACCTAGTACGTAATTGCATCCGAAAAGCGGTGGATATTCCACCGATTGATATAGAAGCCCTTGTAGTAAAGAATTATAAATATTTCCACACATAAAATGTTCGTGTAACTTAACTAAAGGAATTTTGAGAATTCGCAGAAATTGCGTATAAAAAGATCTCAAAACACGGCAACACGAGATCTCTTTCCATTTTGCCAGCTTTGGAAATTTCAGAAATAATAAAAAAAATTTGGAAACCCATGTGGGGGAGTGTATTTGCGATTTGTCCTCGGACAACTCAGTTTATTTAATAAAACAATAGTGAACATAGGAAAAACTACGCTAGTACAACAAACGTAGCTTGTGAACTCCAAAATTAAAAATTAATTTTCAAGAATGCAAGGATAGCTGTTTCATCCCACAAGGGGCTAAAGTTTTACTAAGGAAATTCGACGAATCTGGGAATGCGATTTCTAAATCGTTAATCAAAGAATTTGACGCTTTTTATGTTAGATGCTTATCATACATATCGTAGTGGGAAAACAGTTTCGAAGAAGCTGAATCATTTAATTGGGTAATCGTGCATTTAACTGGCACGAGGTTGAAAAAACACCGCAAAATGTTAATCGAATATGGAAAGCTTTTAATTGATATCTACCAACTTCAGCGAAGTAAGTTTACCAAAGCAATTTATGTTTCATTGCAACAGAAAGAGAAGTTGAGATGAGAGAGGGACGAAATTTGAAAATAGATGGATTGAACTTTTTAGACATTTTCTCGAACAGAATATTTCAATTGTCGATATAGCAAAAGTTATTGAATGCGTATTCTGTTCGCCCGAAACATCAGTTCCAGTAGAGCGATTTTTCTCAATTGTGAATAACGGAATTTGCATGGATGAATGTACAATGCGAGCGATATTACTCTGTAAAATCAACATTGATTTGAGTTTAAAGAATTTTATGCTAAAATAAAAAATGATAAAAGTTTGCGGATAAAGTTATGTCTAGCGACAAGTATAGAGTATGGTTCAATAAACAGTGAGAATTTTGTACAATGTATTGATTTGGTATTGTATTGATATATTTAATATTGAAATATTAAAAATATTTAGTGCTTTCTCTTTTAGATATTTTTGACAAACCTCCCCCTGTTACCTCATCCCCACAATATTCTTTTTCTTGATTTTTTTAAAATTAATAAAATGGATAATAATAGAAATAATGTATATAAAAATAAAAGACTAGTCCTCCCGGTTTTTGTCCCGGTCATGTTTTCTCCTTCTCTAACATCAAATTTCATATTACAAATTTATTATTACAACATGTGAAATAGAACAAAAGCTATTATACTGTTACTATTCAACGCATTTAAGTGAAGCCTAAGATGCTCGGTTAGAAAAAAATACTTCAGCTTAATCTCTATAGAGACTTTAATATACGTATAAATCTTTGACTTTAAAACTAACATCTTTTAATTATAGTTGCTCCGCGGTGATATGGAATGATGCTCACAGTATAACAAATACAGTTAGTAAGATGTTGCAAAACCCTAAAACAAGTGCCGAAGTTTTAAAAAAATTAATTAATTTTTGGGAGGATATCGAAATGATGATAGTTTTTTAGGGCATTTTAAAAAATGGTCTTATAGTTTCATTTTGGCGTCTGCCTGTTTTACTCTCTGTGCAGTTGCATAAACTGATATCGTGACAAAATTGTGAGCAATTTTCTTAATATCTCCGAATGTGCAAAAGATGTAAATCTGAAACTTTGAGCGTATATTTTCACATTGATTACACTAAATTTTGAAAAATTTCAGAAAAATCTAATACGAATATAATAATTTATTTTGAACTTATAAAATTTCTTACACGGTTTCATTAACTGTTTTCAACGAAGTCAATCTTCGTAGAAAGTGAAGTAAAAAAATATCTACTACAAAAACATAAATACGTATAATTCCTTTTCGACGAAATAAACATCAATACGTCAATTTTTCAATTGTGCGTTCAAAGAGCTTTTTAAAGTGAAAAAGAATGGAAGAAAGAATAAAAAGAATGAAAAGAATAGAAAGAACGGAAAAAAAAGGATTAAAAGAACGAGAGGAATGAAAGGAATGAAAATAATGAAAACTATGAAAAGAATTAAAAGAATGAAACGAATGAAAAGAATGAAAATAATTAAAAGAAAGATAAGAACGAAAAACGCGAAAAGAGCGAAAAGAACGAAAAGAATTAAAAGAATGAAAAGAATGGTAAGAACGAAAGGAATGAAAAGAAAGAATAGAATGAAAAGTATGTGTAATATACAAAGAAGTAATGAACTTAAACTTAAAGATCGCATTAAAATCACTCAAGTGAGATACATTTGAAATAACTTTCGATTATTTTTTTATATATTGCGGAATTCCACAATCATTCCCCTCTATTAAGCTTACCTAATATTTTGTAAATACTTTGTATCCTTGTTGTCTTTGGCTCTTTTTACCAAGGTATTGTAACATTTGTAAAATTTTGTAAGTTTATTTTGCTTCCGCATTCCTTTTCCAACACCTTCATTTTCCTAACCGTTTCTTTAATTACTTTCCAATCGTTTTCTGTGTAACCCCTCCTGTCTTCCTCCCCCCTTTTTTCCTATATATATGGAACGATTTTTATAATTTATCACCTGTTGATGCTATGATCGTAATGAAACCGGTCGTGCCAAATAAATTAGTGGAAGTGACCAAGTTGTTTCTTTTTCTCGGTAAATTTTATTTATTCTTTCAAATGTCTCGTCAAAATGTTTACTTCTTTTTATATTATAAAAATAATTAAATTAAACCTAATAGTTTACAGAATGTGAATTTTATATTTTCTACCTGTAAGTTATACTTGATTGAATAAAAATATATAGTTTCGTTCCCTTTTATAAGTTTCTTATTTATTACGAAAATGTTATGGCCAATACAACGCAAAAATCCAGGAGGAAAGGGGGATCTGATCTCGAATTCCCTGTATGAAATTGCTTCCCAGTTCAACCCTGGCAGAAACAATTATCCAAACAAGAGTGGAAAGATGCACAAATCATGCGTGCGTAAGTACATGCGAGGCCAGTGCCGTAACTAGAGCGGGGCAAGCGGGGCATCTGCCCCGGACGCAACTAACAGGTAAGGGGCGCAAAAATATCCAAATAGTAACTAAATAAACTAGAGACGATAATTATTTGAAGGACGGGGGGATCGCACACTATTCAGTAGTTTTCACCCGGGCGCTAAAATGGCTGGTTACGGCTCTGTGGAAACATATGCGTTCTTTGCGATTTTTGCAAACAAAATATTATTCGCATAGTATAATGTCTAAGAATGAAGTGCTAGTAGTGATGCCAAGGAAATATCGAATTTTCGATTCAACGACTAATTTCTTAATAAGTTGTAATTAATATAACAATCGATAATTACTTAAAATATAGCTCTCTCGAATAGTAGTAACGTAATCTTTATGCACACGTTAATTCCTTCTTCGTAAATTACCCTTTTCTTTTCACTTACAAACGCGGTGTATATGCAAAAAAAAGTCGTATTTACATTCATTTCTTCGTCGAAAATAATCCATTTCCCTTTATTTTCCAAATGTCGCGTGCGCACGAAAGAAAATTACACTAATTAGGTATTTACAGCAGATATTGTTTACTTCAGTTGCCACGAAGTTTGTTTTCGTTGACAACAATTAAAGAGCATGGGAAAATCTTTCTGTTCGAAGTGATTTACGACTTTTATGTTTGATTTTCAATAAATCGGCTATTCCTTCGATATAAGTGTACTGAACAAAACATATGGTATTTGACTTCTACAAAGTCGTTTGAAGACTTCTTTGTTATAAGTTATATTGTACGAGATATTAAGAAATGTTCATTTTTGTCACCAGTAAAGTGGCACTCCCGATTAGGCCACGCAAACCATTTATATAATTTTCTTAGTTCATTTGCCACTTTGTCCTAAATACCAAATTTCATCAACATCCGCTTATTAGTTTCTGAAATGAAACATGTGGATGGACGGGCAGGACCTGACGATAAGGTGTTCTTTTTTTACCTATTATAAATAACGCCTAAAAAGTATATTTTTATGTAAAATATGTTTATGTAGAATGATGACGCATAATACAACGCTCCCTTGTTTAAACGTTAACTTCACCTCCACGTGCTATTCCCCGTTATGAAAAAAACGAGCCTCTATTGACCGAATATGTGGCAGTAGGACCGTAAGAAAGATAAAAAGACGTGCCAATTTTATCCTTGATCCTGGATAACACTGTTCTTGTTATGTTTGAGGCTTATAAAAGTCCGAAAGGAAGTTGCACTGTCGCCGTATATTAAGCGCCGCATTCGAGGCATAGGGAGTGTTCGCGAAAAACGATAGTGCGACTAACACCAACACTCTAGGTAACTGTTATAAATTACTTGAATATGCTAAGCAATTGGCTGACAATATTTAAATTATTGCCGAGTTCCCAGAAATAAATACCCTCCTCCAAATTAAAATTAAAAGACGATTTAATGATGAAAATCCAGAGAGACCAGTACAGGATCCAAAAGAAAATCACAAAATCAATTCCTTATTTAATCATAGACGCGTCGGTTTCATCGATTCAAGAAAGATTTGAACTTTTAACGAAATATAACGAACTATTTGATTTTCTGTACAATTTGGAAAATGCCAACCAAGATTCACTTTTACAAATTTTTGAGGATTTACATCTGGCACAGAAAGATAGAAGCATAAATGAAGCTGAGACAGATGATCTAGAATTAGCCAAGTAAATAAAATGATAAAATATATACTTAAAAATACATATCGCCCATTAATGTACATATTACAGTACATCCATGAAAACAACTTGTTATCGATGTTCCCAAATATATCAAGAGCATAGAATAAAAATAACTCTTCCGGTACTGTGGCGCCAGGAGAACGTTTATTTTTGGAAGCTTAAAATTATTTAAGATCATCAATTTTACAACCTAGATTATACAATTTAACTATAATACTGACAGAAAATGAAATGGCTGAGTCGATTGTGCTGAAGTCATAAACACTTATGCTCCAATTAAAGCTCGAAGGGTAGAATTTTAAGTACTTTTTTATTTCCATGTCATTATAAAATCAAAAGTTTTGTATTGCATAGTACAATTTTTAAAATTGTTCTTTAATTTCATTTTTGTCCTGCAGTAGGTAATTTTTTAGATTACCAACGTAGGTTGAAATGCACTTTATAAGATTTTTATGTATATCCTGACATAATTAATGTTTATGTATATGGTAATATAAATCTTGTTTTGATGTTGATACTTTTTTATATCGCATAAAGAGATCAATGATTGCTTTTTGCGCACAAAAGCTTACTTTAATGGGAGAGCGGTAAGTTTCTACTTGAACACCGGCGGCCAACTGCCTAGGTACGGGCCTGTGCGCACGCGTGTTCGATTTATCCGTTGCGATAGTTAAACTGCCCCAACCATGGGTAGCGGAGCTTAGGCGTGCGCGAGCCGTGATTCGCGGAGTGCCGTGACCTCGTGCGGAAGGAGCAGCACGTGACTGAAAACGATTCGGTACTTGGATTGCGGATGAATGCGCTCCATTCAACTAAAGGGAGGCCAAATAAGGAATGACGAAATGACGAAAAAGCGCCAAACATTAAGACGACATAAGAATTAGGTACACCTAATACAGCTCTTTCTATATTAAAAAATTAAAAAGTTGTATATAAAACACGATTGAACAGATTGAAATAAAGTTTTTAAAGACAGAAGCATACGGGCTCACCAAAATGAATAAAAAATATTTACAAACATAAATTACAAGCATTTTAAAAGGCATATCAAGGCATTGAATATCCATGGACTCAAAAGATCGAGCATCTGCTTGGAATACGTATTATTGGGCGAGTAAATCCCTTCAAAATTACGGATTTTGTCATTTTAGCAGGAGTTTCCTTTATTTCCAGAAAATACCCACAGAGGAATCTAAATGAAAGATCAGTATTTATTAATATCATTCTAGCCAATATTCGCCCATTGTTTTTGGTCCATCAAGAAATTTCATTTATTTTAAAAGTCGAAGCAATTTTCATATTAACGCAAATGCAAGATAATACCATTCGTACACATGGCCGCCTTAATGGCTAAAAAAAATAACTACGAAAGGAGATTGCTGACATCACCGGAAAAAAAGTATATATAGTCTTATCTGGTTCACTGACTCGAGCCTTTCGGATATTTGTGAATTGAAGCTTTAGATTGTTTGTACTTTTCCCTCATTTCGGTCGTTCTTCAGAACAATCCGTCGTTCTATTCAGCTTTTAATGCGCCAAGATCGGAGTTTCCGGCAATGTTATCTTTTTTAGGATCTGTTAGAAAGCGCATTTTGTAATAGAGCCAGTTGCTTCGCGTCGACTTTCGAAAAGGAATAACAAACGCGAGAGGGAATGTCCTTCACTGCATCTGCTTAAATAGCCATATGACTTTTCGTCCATTTGCAATTACGACAAAAGGAAAAAATTACTGAAAAACATAAAAGTTGGAATTTATACGACTGGTAAATAAAATGATAATTAAAACATTTTACAGATAACGATACATTGGTGTTTTATAAATGGAAATGCTCGAATGGAGTGCGACTAGCTCTTTCGTTCTTAATCATAGTCTCATAGCAAACTCAGGTGATTCGTTCTTTGATTGACTTAGGTGGGTCAGTTTCGGGTAAGGGGATAATCGATGCGTTCGCATAAAATATGAATCACGATAGATACACTCCGAGCGTGAGGTAAATACACGTAATACGAAAGTTAAGGAGGAAATTCATAATAACATACAGCACCAATGCGAGATAAGTCATTGATAGAATGTTCCGTAAAGAGTGCGATGGGTCGCGATTCCAATTTTGATGCGATGCCAGACAGTCGTGGGAGTGCATATGATGGGAGCCCATCTAGTTTTAGAGCGGAAGAGAAAGTCAAGGGTGAGATTAATATACGAAGTGATAGTGAGAAATTAAACGTTGTCGTACTGAACTGCCGCAGCATCCGTAGGAAAATTGCTGAGTTGGAGCATATTGTTCGCAGTCTGCACACCGACGTCGTGATAGGCACAGAAAGTTGGTTAACGGACGAGATTCAGAGTCAGGAGGTATTTCCTAGAGACTATCGTGTCTATAGAAAAGATTGCGCTAATAGATCGGGCGGGGGAGTTTTCATAGCGGTTAGCGATAAGGATGATAGCAGTGAGATTCCGATAAGTGACGAGGATATCGAGAGTGTTTGGTGCCGCATAGGTAAAGAAGGCTCTAAAAGGGTGTTCATATGCTCGTATAACAGGCCACCTAACCCTGGTGTAGATTGTATTTTAAATCTCGAGAAGCAACTATCAAAGCTTAGGCTGATGAAATCATGATAGTCGGTGGTGACTTGAACTTACCCTCAATTGATTGGGAAAACCGATGTTTAGAATCTAGAGGTAAAGAACGCGAATCCTGTGAGGAATGATTCGAAATATTCTGCGAGCACTCTCTCCTTCGATTAGTCAGAAAGCCAACGCGATCGGAAAATACACTAGATTTATTAGCAAGCAACGTCCCAGAAAGAATAAACAAAGTCACCATTGACGATGGAATTAGTGATCATCTGGCCGTATATGCAGAGTGTAAGTTGAAAATCGATAGGCACCCTAAGCCTCAAAGAAAGTTATATATATTTACTAACGCAGACAGAACTACCTGGTTTCCGTGATATGACAGAACGATCAGATGCTGAGTCGTTCTGGACATTATTCAAGGATATAATGCTAGACGGCATCGATAAGTACATTCCAATTAAATTGAAGGTCGACAATAAAGAGCCACGTTGGTACAATAAGCAAGTTAGGAGTGCGCTTAGGCGTCAGAGAATAAGCCACGCGAAAATAAAAAATATGCCGTCTACATCATCCGACGAATATAGAGCAACTAAAGTTAAGGCGTACAATGAATCCCGTGCTAAACCGAGAAATACTATGCGCGAGGCTTTTACTAACTTCCGTAATAAGGTATTAAATAAATATTTGAAGGAGGACCCTAAAGCGTTTTGGTCCTATGTGAGAGAGGTCCAAGGTAGACCCTGCCATAACTTCCCTGCGTAATGACTTGGTTGCCGGTATTCATGATAGCGTAGAGAAAGCCAACCTGTTAAACGGCCATTTTATAAAATCATTTACAGCCGTCAGCGACCATTGCGTACAATTTGCACCCGCTATAATGAGGGACCTGATGGACGATATAGTATTTTCTGAGGTGCGAATAGCAAAGCAATTAAGTTCCATCAGACATAACAAAGCCACTGGCCCCGAAGAAATAAGAGAATTATCCAAAGAAATAGCACCTTTTCTTCGGATAATATTTGAGAATTTCATTTCCCCCAGAGAGGTCCCTAACGAGTGGAAGTTAGCGCACGTTACCCCCAATTCACAAGGACGGCGACAAGGAGAACCCAGAAAATTACAGGCCGATTTCCTTAACATCGATATCGTGCAAGATTGCCGAGCATATACTCGTTAGCAACATAATGCGATTTCTTGATAGTAATTCATTGTTAGATGATTGTCAACACGGCTTCAGGAAAGGTAGGTCTTGCGATACTCAGATAGGTCTTTCTGTGAATTGTACACTGAGAAGTGGAGAAAATAATAGGCAGGTCTAGGCCATCTTCTTAGATTTTAGGAAAGCTTTTAATAAGGTATCCCACAGGAAGTTAATAACGAAATTAGAAACCTTAGGCGTTAATTCCAAAATTGTTAGTTGGATCCGTGAATTTTTCAATCATAGGAAACAGGCCGGCCTTGGTAGATGGGTGGTTAGCGTGTCTGGCTCCCAATGCTAGGGTCGCGGGTTCGAATCCTGCCGAGGGCATGGTTGTATGTGTTCGTCTTTGTTAATGTTATTACGCTCATTGTAAAAGGCCATTAACGGCTGTTTATGAGCTAATATAAAAATAAATAAATAAATAAAGAAGGTTGTTATAGATGGTAAATCCTCGAACTTAATGGAGGATGTCTCTAGCGTTCCACATGGTAGTGTAATTGGTTCGTTATTATTTCTAATTTATATAAACGGTATCAGCTCAGTAGTCAGAAGTAAAATTAAGCTTTTCGCGGACGACACAGTCATTTACATAGAAATAAGCAATCCGGAAGACCATTAGTATCTCCAAAATGATCTAGAAACTATTTCTGCATGGTATAAGGAATGACAGTTAGAGATCAACCAAAAGAAAAGCTGCGTCATCAATTTCTTGGGAACCAAGAATATCTCGTTGGATGTTAATTATTCGTTGGACGGAGTAGAGATTCCAATTTCAGACTCGATTAAATATCTCGTGATTTCTCGCGGAACACCCACATTCGCCGGTTGATAGGTGCCGCTAACAAAAAGCTGGCCTTTATAGAGTGAATAGTTCGAAACAGCTCCGAAAAACTGAAAGAATTATGTTATTTATCCTTGGTTCTACCGCAGTTCGAATATGCGTCACATGTGTGGAATCCCTACGAAAAGGGGGTCATTAACGAGATAGAAAAGGTTCAGCGCAGGGCAGCTTGATTTGTAAAGAGAAATTACGATAGTAAACAAAGCGTAACATCATTAATAGAAAATCTGAAATGGGCATCGTTAGAGGAATGTCGGCCGCAGGCAAGATGTATACTGCTGAAAAAATTTATGCCGGAGGGACAGGCGAATGAGGTAATAGGTCTTTTCAGAAGCCCGACGTATCTCGGAAGGAAGGAGAGCAAGGATAAGATTCGCGAGATCGATTGTAGGACGGAGCGATAACGATAATTTTTCCCTAGAACGATAACGATAGGAAAACATAACTTATGAAAACTAGAGATCTTTGGTGCACTGCACCCGCTGCCATCCACCAAAAAGGTGACTTCCAGGGTATCATGTAGATGTAAATAAATTGTTTATGGTGATCTTAAAAATTGCAGTGCACTTGTTTGAATTTTGAACAATATTCTATTGGTTACGGTAAGACATTTTCCATTTATTTAACATTCAGCTAGCACTTCCAGTGTCAATTTCACGCGAAGCGGAATGCTCTGATCGCAGGTCTCAAATCACGAGTTGGAAGCCCTTTCACGTCCGCGCTCTCCAGTGAGAATTTACTTTCGCCTTCTATTGCCAACTAGTGCCATCTGTTGTTGCAGTTTTAAAGAATTCTCTCGTTTCTTTCCCACGCGTGGTAATTGCCTCTCATTCCGCTGTGCTGTCTCAGGTACGGTTTTGCACATCAAGGACATACTTCGTACTCATTTTCTGAGGATTTTAGAAAGTTCTATTCTGAAAATGTATCGATCAATTAGAAAAAAGTGTTTAGATGAAAATCTACATAACTACAATACCGATATTTTTTACCTGAATTTTTTTAAAAGTAACGAGATGTTTTTACGCTATAGAGATTACAGCTTCGACGAGGTATTTCTCTTAAAGAATTCTTTTCTTGCTTGCATTGAAAAAACATGATACGACGTTAACGTATACAACTTCAGCAGCGGTCTAATGAGTGAAACATATTCACAACAACCAATCAGGTTCCCAGATTTCCAGTCGCACAGCGATGGTCTTCCAGCAAGAAATAACACTACTTGTTATAAGGCAGCACTGCAGAGAAGAAAGATAGCGTCCATTAGTAGAGGTAGTAAAAAGAGAGAAAAGAGAGGAAGGGAAGTGAGAGGGAGGGAGGGAGGGTTAGAGAGGCAAAAAGGGAGAGGAAAGGCGGTAGTGGGAAGGATGAGAGGTGGGAGGAGGGGAAAGGAGAGAGAGGTGCGGGGGGGAAGGGGGAAATGGAGGTGAGTAGGAGGGAGAATAAGGAGTGGCGGAGGATAGGAAGGGGTAAAGGATAGAGAGGGAGGAGGTAGGGCGGAGAGAGGACATCCACAAGAGGGGGTGAATGTCAGAAAGGGTAGAAATAGGAGGGAGGGGGAGAGAGAGGAGGGAAGGAGGAGAGGGATGGAGAGAGGAGACGGGGGAAAGAGGAGAGGAAGGGAAGAGAAGAGAGAAGAGGGAGGGAGAGAGAGGAGGGAGGGAGAAGAAGAGTGAAGGGGAGAAATCGGAGGGAGGGAGAGAGATAGAGGAGGGAGGTGGGAGAGAGAGGTGGGAGAGAGGAGAGGGAGGGGAAGAGAGAGAAGAGGGAGGTGGGAGAGAGAAGATGGAGGGGGAGAGAGAGAAGAGTGAAGGGGAGAAATCGGAGGGAGGGAGAGAGAGAGGTGGGAGGTTGGAGAGAGGAGAGGGAGGTGGTTGAGAGAGGAGGGAGGGGGAGAGGGAGTAGAGTGAAGGGAGCTTCCCATCCTGCAGTCTAACACGGATCGACGCCCTACAACCGATGCTAATGGAGCGTGCTTACTCTCGAAGCTGACGATCACCAGAGACTCCCGAAGCATCGGGATCGTTCCCCTTCCCCCAGCGCCTGCCGCCTCCCCCGCCCCCTCTCTGTCCATCCTCGCCTCGAAAGGGCCAGATAACCGGGTGGGGCTAATTCCGTAGACACAGATTGTAGCGGCTCCTTTGCCCCTCTATCTCTCCCGGCGACGTTCGGGAACATGCGCCCGACCTCTCCCCTTGTGCAGATAAAGCAGGGGCTGTTGGGGGGGGGGGGGCGTGTGCCTCTTCGCTCTCGTCTGGGGGCCGTGGACAAAGGACGAGGAGGCGACAACGGATTGGACCACGCGCCTCCTCGTTCTATTCGCCGCCCCCGACAATTACGTGCTCTCGCGTTCCACTTGGCCGCCTAGAAACATGACCTGCTTGGCCTTTGGCGTCTTTTTCCCCTTTTACTCTTAACACGCCGACTCGTGGCGATCCCGAAGCACGCGAAACGATTGAGCAGAGATATTGCGCTTCTAGGAAGTCGTCGGATAAGTTTATCTGATCGTGTTCCGACAAAAAGAACTTTAGCTAAACTACTGCGGAGCAAACCGTTTAAATGAGTGGGAAAATTGACGAACGCCCAGGGAAGCAATTGGGAGTGAGAAATATGTTAATATCATGACGATATTAAAGAAAATATGACAAGGAGGTAAACGCCATAATAACAAATTTGATATGCATAGAAAACATAATATGGCCAGACGAACCATGTCTTTAATTTAACATTTCAAAAAATATGACACCACTCCCGCGGTTTAGGCGATTAATGCGTTCCTGAAAACCGTCGTGTAAATCGAAACCGCGTAAACCGAAACCGATTTTCCTTTATACACCTATAGGTGTCAATGACCTCGAACGGCATAAAATTTAACTACGTGGAGTATTAAGTAGTATGTAGTTCTAAAAATATAATAAATGAATCTTCCCATAATTTTTTGTTTTTAAATAAATTTAAACTACGATTAATCGGACGATTTAAAAACATCCATGCTTGGGATACACCGAAAACATGTAGGTATCTATACAATGTTTGCATACAGTGCATCCAGATGTGGACAGGCTTTAAGGCCTCGCGTAAACAGAAACGAGTCGCGCAAACTCCAACCATTGTCTTAAATGTAAAATGGCGCGTAAAGTGAAACCGTGTAAACCGAAGTAGCTTAAGCCGCGGGAGTGGTGTAATTGAAATTTTCTCTAATTTTAGATCTGACGATGGTGCTGTTGAGCGACATCCACTTGGATATTTTAATCGAAAATTAGACGAAAGCATCGCTTGTGATCGCTTGGTAGATGACTTAAAAGATTTCAGAAATTTTCATAAATCTATGGCAGAAGTTATAAAATGAAAGGCATAAGTTTGCTATCCACGGAGGTTCACTGATAGTATTAACAGAAGTCCTAAATTGTTAAAATGAAAAAACTTTATATATTAAAATAAGACTTCTCGCATGCCAGATTTTTTTTGCTCTCCAAACTTTGGTGAATGTGTTGTTGTTGGTTTCGCCTATCAACCCAGAACAGTTAATTTTTCGGAATAAATCACAAGTAAAATCGACAGATGAAGTGAATAAAGTGGAATTTTACACAGTTATTCTCTCCTTCTCATTTTAATAAAAAGTAAATTTTACTCGTTAAATCGAGTCTCTTTTTCAAGAAATTGTGACAATTCAATAACAAAATTAATGCGTCGTTAATCGTATAACGTAGAACCAAATACATACGTATATGAATATTTCGAAGAAAAAATCTTATCTTGTTGAATGGCAAACGATAATGAATGTAAAAAAAAAAACAGAAAACGAGCATTGAGCGATGATGCAGCGTTGCAAGAAAATATAAGCATGGGTTTCTTCCACTCGGAGAATGAATGGCTACCAAAAATAGAAATTTTATGATTGTTTTTAAAAATACTATAGAGCAGAGCTCCAGAAATATACTTGTAATAGTAGATTTTTAGCCTAACCAACCACGAAATGAGTTATGGGCAAGTGGATTTTGTCAGTCGGGGAGTTGGATTTAGTTATATTTACGAGACCTGCTATAGGGATATTTGGCGATCAGTATTAATTCAGTTTGGGAAAATATTTCTTTTCGAATCTTGGAGGTTGTCGGCAGAAGCCATAAGACTTTAGAGTATATTAAGTATGGAGGCTGATCATATAGTGCAAGCGACCAAAGGGACATCTACATTTTACCCTGGAATTCACCTACTTGGTGGGGTGTGCAATGCACCAAAACCTACCTAAAGATTGTCTATCGCAGGTTGAAATTTTCTATTGTCATCTCGTATTGTCCTCGGAACGAACGAGCCTAGATAACGCTTCTTCCTACAATCGATCTCTCGTATCTTATCATTACGGTCGTTCCTACCTATATACGCTGGTGCTTCAATTATTCCTACAACCTCCTCTTTTAGACCTTCCGACCTATATTTCTCCAGAAGCCTCAACCTTGAATTCAATCTACGGTCCTCCAGTGATACCCACTCACTCAATAATGATGTGACGCTTTCCTTATGTTCATACTTTTGTTTTACGAATCTGGCTGCTCTGCGCTGTACTCTTTCTAATTGAATTATATGTCATGGGACATTCACATTAAATTATGTTCTTTGGGACATTTAAAGGAGCTGTTCAAATTGTTTTCCGTTTCGTACAATGCATATGAGACATCGTTCAGCAACAGCATCACAATGTCATTTTCTCGGTTAAATGACATATGGTCCACCCTTAACAAATACGATGATTCCACGGAGGTTGTCTGATCGTATTTATGTAAATAAAAAGAATAATTCTACTGATGTGCTTCGATGGATTGTTATTCCATTTGCGTCGAGCATAAGTCTGAATTAACCCTATGAATGTTAAGTATTTTCCCCGATGTGTAAAACCCAGCGTTGGATTTTTTATGGATTTCATTGACTTTTCTTATTCTGTATGCCAATGGTGCCGCAACTGATTTTTAGGGGCTCCACGAAAAACATAGTTTAGTAAATTAATCAAAGAACTGGATTCAAGAACAAGCGCTTAAAAATACCTTTCTCAGGTACCTCCAATAACCACAGTAAGATTTTATTGGAGATACATTAGATACGAATTGTTTTCAGCCATAAGACGAGCTCGATAATTCCCTGTTGAATTAATGAATTGGATGCCTGCTGCTTCTCTCTTGCCTATGCGCAATGGTATCTAAGAGGTAGTGCAATGAATAGCTGGTCAGTTTAAAAATTTTAGGAAGAAAGATGACTTCCCACTTATGCAATAGGCATTGTATTGCAAATTGGATGTTTTGAAAGGTATTTAGGAGAATATTTTTTCTCTGATAAATTTGTTTATGGATAAATAAATGTGTCCAAAGGTTGTAATACCCGTATGTAAAAATATAAAAAACCTTGTTTCAATTCGGGGATGTTGCGAAATTCGATTCATCCTTGAAAGGGAGCCGCGCCTACAAAAAGTTTGGGAACAAATGATGTATGCTATGTGTAACTTTAAAATTTTGGAAATTTAAATGGAGCCATCTAACGGAAGTAAAGGAAATCAAACACAGAAACGAGCTCTACGCGTTTGGAACGCGCTGGGCGCGTTGTCAACGTTTTCGTGAAGTTCTTGGTGAAAGAGCTCAACGGATCGCTAACACTCCGAGGATTTAATGAGAGTCTGGGAAGAGCGCATCGAAATAATTTTTATTCCAATGAATCCACATTTATAAGTTTAGTTAGCTTGAAATGAAGTTACGAGAGAACTACTACAAGGAGAGAACGAAACAAAAAATTGCGATAAATAGTTTTTGATGCGTGCTAGTTTTTATTCGAAGAATTGCCGCCAAACAATGAATGCATTAAGTATAATCCTCATATTTTTCGTGACTTGCAGTTAAGAGCAACATTAATTCCACGAGATTGGCCGGTGTGATAAATGGGCACCGTATTTTCGACTGCGTCAGACACCGTGGAAGTAGGAAGCGCCAGTTTTTTCCCTCCCCGCAAATCAGGCGATCGTCCTGCCCTCTTTCGACAGCCACTCTAACTTTCCCTCCCCTATATCATCAGCGCGCGTGCACGACAGTCGTTTGTCGTCCTCGAGAGGGCGCAGATGGCGTCGATGTCAAAATATTTTCATTTACATGGGCTTCAGAGACCCTCTTAATCCTTAATGACGACACTCGCTTGGCTCCAAAAGTATTAGACGTAAATATAAACTCCTTCTTTTAACATCTCGTTCTGGAACTTATTGTTAGGTGCAAGTGGAAGGAAATTGACAACGGATTTACCTTCGGTCATTCTTTTTCTAAAAAAACCGACCTATAAGTTTTATTATTTAGATTAGAAAATATGAGACATCAGAGTAAGCCATATTATTTATTTAAACCGAATAAATTTTAATCCAACCCTCTGCTCACTACATGTTGATTAACCACATCAGTAAAGAACGCTAAATGTTCACTTTTTAATAAAATCTTTTTAAACCTTAAAATATCTATATTGTTATGCAATATTTTGGGTTTATTGCAGATTAAAGGTTTTAATGGTACCATCTAAAAATTCTTACCGGTTCACATGCTTATTCAAGAAGTATCTACCGAAGGTTCGAAATAACACCATCAGCTCCTTTAGAGACATGCTTTCATTCGACTCTCAAAACATCAATTTCTCCGTGTATTGCTATTATTAGACATTTCCGCCATAAATTTCAAGAGCGTCGTGGCACTAATAGATGGGTCCTGTTGGGAGTCATCGGAAGAAAGACGTCAACAGACCAGGCACCGTCCTTTAGGTAAATTTAGAACGAATTGAAGTGATGGGACATTCAAATAGAGCTGCTGATTATTCAGTTCGATACATGACCGCGGAAGAGCAGTTCAGACCAACTGTATTCACCATAAGTGTATCGCAGATTCAAACGCGAATAAAAATAAAAATGCGCTTTCTGATTGTGGCTTCTTTTGCCCTTGATGCGGCGTTGACATACAAACATAAAATTCCAATTGCGCAGAAAAAAGGTTTGTGAAAAGCAATGATTAAAAATGCACATGCAGAACGACGAGGCCTTTAACGACGTGATATCGAAGGATCGCGACATCTAAACGTACTACGCATGGAGAGATTAATAAGTTGGTCGCGAAAGTTAGATGGCGTTGGGTGGGGTTGGTTGTCGTCGTCGTCTACATAATCTGCATGTAAAGTTTTAAAATATCGAGACATTATGACAGTGAAAATTACTTAGATATGAAGATAAAATTCTTAAATAAAATGACAGGAATGGAGAATAACTCAGTCCGCGAAATAAAAAAGGTCATTTCCAAACAAAATCATATAACTACATTAAAATTTCCATCCTGCGCTTGAAAAAAATCCTGTGAGCGGTTTATCTTGAAAATTTATGTTATTGGCACATTAAAATGAAGTGTATCATTAAAAGGTTTTTACGCTCTTTTCTGCGGGTCTTATAACGATGAAGATATTTTAGGATGATCGATTTGATGGTGGATTCTAGATAGATCGATGGATTCCTATAAATATTCTAACGGAACGACCAAGGTTACTGCACATACCAAAAATAAATTTTTCCATAAAGGCGTCGTAAGGCAGGCGGAGTTTAATTATCATTGTGCATGGAAATTATTTTTGGTCGCCAATGAGAATTTAAGCGTCGTTGGAGATGTAAACAAAACAACAATGAGGAGATGGCTAGGTTGGGAGAGTTTGCGGATATTGCAAAACGAGAATATGAAGCCAAATAAAATCTATCCAAAGACTCCATAAACGAGGTGGTCCACAATGATTACACAATTATCATCTCGTTTCCCAAAGAGCTGTGCTTTTAAGAGATGAGGTGAGCTCTCTCTCTCTCTCTCTCTCTCTCTCTCTCTCTCTCTCTCTCTCTCTCTCTCTCCATCTCACTCTTTCTCTCCCTCTATCTCTCACTCTCTTTCTCACTCTCTTCCTCCCTCCCTCTCCCCCTTGGACAAGACAAAATATGCTAAAATTCCGAAGTGGTGGAAAAAGGATTGAACACGCACGTCACTGCCAACCTTGTGAAGTGCAACCGAACACGGTCGATCAGACAAGTAATTGGACATTGTGGAGGCGACGAAAGTGACACTGTACATACTTCGCACTAAGGTGGCACTCGGGTGTGCTATTATAATTTACTCCTGAAATAAACTGGGAGTTATCAAAGGCTCGTTAATACAAGTACGGGGGAAAAAGATTCGCATTGGGAAATTTTAAAGGAGTATGTGTTTCTAGGACATCGGAGCTCAATGATGATTCCTTTTTACAGAAGACGCATCAGTCATGCCAGGTTATTTTCATACACTCGTGCTCAAAGAGTAAAGCATAATCAAATATTACGTCAATCCCTCATAACTCGCGGCGTATTCTATTTTGCTAGCACAATGTAAATATTAAAACATTCTCCTACAATAATATTTGAAATATATTTTATAAAATCCGCTGTATACGACGCCAAATTGTAAATCATTCCATGACCGGTTACTTTCAATGCTAAATTAAGCGAAATTTTATTTGCATTGGTTGGAGTAAATTGAACTGTTTATAATAAAAAATATAATATCTAATATATAAAATTGAATGTCTGTTTGTCTGTCTGTTCCCTATACATTCCCACACCCTTTGACCTATCGGGACAAAACTTTGCAAAGTCACTATCTATGACACTACTGGTAACATAGGGTACCCGGGAACCCCGACAACCACCCCGCACAGATAGACAGACGGATATACAGTGGGTCCTCATATATCGATTTGTTTTCTTTAACTTATGTGAATTAAAAGAATAAACAATATGAATTAGTCATAATATCGTAGTTTGATTTTTAAATTTTCATAAATCACGATGCTCTAAGTTTCTATAAACTGTTACCAAAACCCCGAGCAACGCCGGGTACTTAAAGCTGGTATACGATAAATGATAATAACACTGCAACTTCTCAAATAATTTGTTGTTGAAGAATGAACATACGGAATCTCTGCGTAACAGGAGAGAGAAGAGCAGTCCTGTTATCAAGTCAGTTGAGGAAGTATCCGGGCAACTTGATGAGTGACAGCTCGCGTGTTGATCTTTCTAAATGGCGAATCCAAGAGCAGAGATCATCCACACTGGAATGATCTCTTATGTCAACAGACTTGAACGAGTTCCACAGATTAGCGACAAAGAAATTGTATCTTTGACCAGAATGAGAGATTTTAAGAGAGGGCCGAAAAGAAATCTCTTAAATGAGTCCATTTTAAGAATAAAACCATTTGGTTTATGTATAGTAATCGTTAATAATACTAGCATAAAAGCCCGTCAATATGGCGGGTATGCGTGGATTAAATATTAAATTTAAGGCACTTCCCATTCTTCCTCCTTTTCTCTCTTCCATTCTCCTCCCTCATATTTTAAGTTTATATTCGATTTTTTCCGATTTTTCGACATTTCATAAAGAGGTTGCAATGAAACAAAATCATGAAGGACAAATACCGATTGAAAATTTATAATTTATTTGAAAAGTTTCATGTAAATTTAAAACAAACACATAGCGTAAAAACTTTAAGTCAGAAACGACTCCAATGCATTGTAATTATGGACAACTCAACATTTCAAATAGGAAGATACTTCACGGGTCCATTGAAGATATCTATTCGTTTGCAAATTTTATTAGCGGTTGTATTTTCCTTCGCATTTCTTCCACGCCTTAGAAATGGCACTGCAGTCAACAAACCTATCGTTTAAATTAAGCCGTCATTATTTCCATTTCGAATAAAAATACATTCAAAATATATAAGAAGAATTCTCACAATTGATTTCAAATACAATATCAAAGTTCACGTTATTGCATTTAGATATAGACGTAATTTTGCTAGATCAGCGACAATGCCTTCGCCCTTGGCGGTGAAATTTTTTCATCTAAAATTTAGCCAAATTTTCGTGTTAATAACGAATTTGCTGAACGATTCGACGCGTGTTCGAAAATCGATGGCTGGAAAATGAATATCCGTTCTTTTAGGCGTCGTTTGGTGCAAGTCTCGAAATTCTAAGGGCTTTTAAAATGCAAATGAAAAATGTGTTGCAAAAGTGCAAACACACAGAAAGGACAGAATTCTCTTATGTATTAGATTGAGACGTTAATATTTTTCTTATAATAAAAACTATCCATGAAATTGTCTGAAAATGATATAGTGGACACAAATTCGTTACAAGCATGAAAACAGTATATTTCATTATTATTATTAAAATATACAGTCAATTTGGCTCTAGGCCTGGTGCCAAGGTCAATACAACAATAAGAATATAAAGCGATATTTGTATAGATATCTTAAATAAAACATAGGGGCAATTTTTAAGCACAATAGGACAATTAGATTCCTGAATTGAGAGTTTTCGAGATTCATCCCATCTATTTCTTTTAAAATAACTTAATACTATCAATATGTTTTCTTTAATATGCGGCTATTTTCTATGATCATAATTACGTTTTTATATTTTTGCTCGTCTAGTATAATCGTTGTTAAGTTTTTCACGGCGTAATCAACATTTTAAATTTCCGAATCACGGTGAATGTCCTGAGAGGGGTGGGGAGAAGTTAAGAGCAAAGACTTTTCGCAAAGTTCCGAAATTTTATTTGAACACAAATAGAGCGATTTAAAAATATATTTGCTTTCGAGTTGCTTTCGCCCCCTGCTATACACCATCGCCGGATATTATTATTGACGTAGATAAAATTCAACCACGGACTCCCCTACTTTTCTCTCCAACGAGCTTGGTCAAAACAGGCAATCATTTCAGAGAGCATTTCCACATCAAAGAGACTCAGAACATTCCCTTCCCGAATTCCGGACAATCGCCGTGGAGAATTCCAGCGCGAGATCGCCAGTAGCCAGTCGTGGGGCTCGTAAGCAAGCCTCTTTCTTCCTCTACCGTGGGTGCGCCTCACATTCCCTTCTTTATGGCAAAGAGCTACATCTGCGCAGCATCCTAAAGGCTTCCCAGGCTATGTGCCACGTGTAGTGAAGTGGGGACATTCATAAGGAGGAGGAGATGTATGGCAGTTGGAGTGGGGTCATTTATGCTCAGCGGGAGCCAGCCTCTCTCTCTCTCTCTCTCCTCGCTCTCTCCATCTCCGCCACCGTTCCTCCCACTCCCATTCCTCCTCCCCGCCCCTCCCATCTCTCATCCCGACATCCATTTCTCTCACTCCCCCTCTAAAAACCCACTCACGCTCTCCCCTTCCTCACTCCCTCTGTCCGCGCCTCAAAGTCACATTCGGCGGCGCGGGTGGTCCTTACGCTCGGTGGCCATATTGATATGTGGCGGCCATTTTGGGAACCGTCCAAAACACCTTTTGAGATTCGGATTAAGGAGGTATGGCATTCGAAAGTGAAAAAAAGGCGTGAGGGATGGAGAGACACGGGCCATCCGAATCGGGAGGGAAACAAATACGGGGTGAATGATGGGATTGGCTCCGCCATCTATCTGGATTCGACCGCGTGCCTCTCTTTACCTCCTCCTCACCCCCGTCCTCCACCTACTATATTCCTCCCTCCCTCTCTAACTCCCTCTCTCCCTCACTCTCTGCCTCGCCCACCTTCCTCTCTCCTTACGCCAATCTCCCTCTCTCCTTCCGTCCCCTCCCTCCCTCTTTCTCCCCCTTCCTCCTTTCCCTCCCTCTCTCCATTCCCTCCCTCTTTCTCCCCCTTCCTCCTTTCCCTCCCTCTCTCCTTTCCCTCCCTCTCTCCCTTTCTCCTATTCCTCACACGTCCTCTCCGTTTTTTTCCAAACCACATGTCTTTCATCTTCCATCACTAAATTCGGGTATTTCGAAAATTCCGCTATCGTATATCCTTAGAATAGCATTTTCTTAGCTTCATCCTATAAGCTTTGAGAAAATATCACCGCCGGTTATTGTGTTATTCAAATTTCGACCACCGTCCAAATACGGCAGATGTCTTTGTCGTTCGCTCCGCCCCCGTTCCCCTCTTCCGAGGAGAATCCGGGGGCGGAAAGGGATGGTCGGGGGCGGAAAGGGTTGACCGGGGGGGGGGGGGCGGAAAGAGTTGATCGGGGGCGGGAAGGGATGGTCGGGGGAGAGAAGGGTTGACCGGGGGCGGGAAGGGGTTGTCGGGGGCGGAAAGAGTTGATCGGGGGCGGGAAGGGTTGACCGGGGGCGGGAAGTAGCGGCGCGAATGCCACCAGAGGGCGCGATTTCCTCTCTCCGAGCGGTCCTCGTGTCGTGGCGCTAGGTACGGAGCGAGATGTTCCACTTAGATACTCCTCTTTTCGCTAAAGAGCGGAAGAAAATCAGTCGGTGGTCGATGGTCTGTGGATCGTGCGCACCTTCCCATCAGCCGCCGCCTCCGGGAGGTTGCGGTCGCCCTCTTTTCGAAAGGCACTGCTTCCGCGGCTCTAAAAATTTGATCGTCACTTCAAATGTAGCATTAGCGATTAAACATTTACTTTTTGAGTTCTAGGAAAAATCACTCCCGGTAATTTGACTCCTAGTATTTTTACTCTGACATTTATTAAAAATTATTGCGAATGATGCAAGTTACAAGCTATTCCTCATAAACACTCAATATTGTTATCTGGATTAATTACATTAATTAAAGAAGAACGTTTGTTTGCAACTTTATACTTCTTTTTGTCGTTTTTGTCACTCCGATAAAATTGAACTTTTTTCAGTTTTGCTAAAAATTCTTCTTTCTTTAAAGTTGAAATTAATTTCCAAATATTGAGATGCATTCACGCCACTGATCTTTGAAGTGCATTATGGCATCCTTTCTAATTATTGTTAGTACGAGGCTTTACTTGCTAGAACTGAAAATTTTATATTTTATATTACTTACTAGAACAGAATTTTTATTTATTTGTAAATTCTTGCCGGGAGTGAATATACCTGGAGTAAAATTAATGGGGAGGGACATAAGTAAGAATGAAGTTATCGGAGTGAAAATACTGGGAGTCAAATTACCGGTCACCTAGCCACTCAATCTTAAAACAAAGCCATTTCGACTGAGGTTGCATGCATTGTTTTTATTACTCAAGGATGGAACTTTCAAAATTAATAATTTCCGGATACACGCAGAATTAAGGGAGCACCACTCTACGAATCAAGCAGTGTATGAAATGGATCGCATCAACACTTTTAGAACTTTACCATGGAATTAACATCTGTAAAAAGAGAGATACAAAAAATCAAGTCGAAATAAGTGAAGACAAGTTGAAGGAACTCCTTTAAATATACTACTCCGATCTATTAAAAAAATAACTCGTCTGGAGGATAGATGGAAGTTACAAGTTGCCTCACGACATCAAACAAACAGATATTCTTTCATAACACTTAAATCGGTCTTCCCCAAAAATACAGTTTCAACATTGCTGCCAGAAGCAGATACGATGAGCTGCTTCTGAGTACTTGCCTCGAAATAAATCTGCTTTCTTGGACTGAAATAGATGCAGTGTGAGTAAATATACCATCGACGCCTGGTCCACTTTACTGCGAACGAATCACTCATAATGGACGATTCCCTTCGCTCTAATTCAAACCCAAAAATCTGGTCGCGTTGAAATCACTATCAAAAAGATTTTATCCCGTCAGCATATTTACTTCCATAACTCTTTCATGCTACTTCAGATAGCACTTTTGATTACGGCGAATGACTTTAAAGCATTTTTAATCCATTTCTGAAATCGCGACAAAAATTTTCAATCTGCGCATCAAATACACCATCTTGATGATGTATTATTTAACCTAAAGAAATTTGTTCACACAAGGTTATTCTTATTGTGGTTTGAAAGGAGCTGTAGAAAATAAAATTTAATTAACAGTCTCAATTTTGGACACAATTTAAATTAAATTGAGGTAACGCTCTGACTCGTTAGTTATCTCTGAGAGGCAGTTTATAAATTGAGTGAAAAAGTTAAGGGTGTCAGACAAAGTGTTAAAATGAGTTATAGAGATTGCATGAACGTGAGGTAACAATTAATTATGGCATACGATTGGATTTCCTTATTAGAAGGGTAATTGCGTTTAGTAATAAATCACTTACATGAAAAAAGAGCCTTCTACCAAAATAACTACAACAAATAAGCTAAGTACAAAAACAGCAGTGGCGGATCATGTTTTATCGATACATTTTTTGAGGTGGGGAGACCAAAGATTTTTCTAATTAATACTTTATCTGATCTAAATCTGAATAAATACCCTGCAATCCACTGTAATTTGCGTGTGACAGATGTCGCCGTCTTATCATGTTACTCTCCTGTTATGCTCTCTTGTTGTCCTAAGAAAATAAAAACCCTTGTCTCTATCCGTTCTACAATCAATTTCTCTTATCTTGTCAGTGCGATCGTGGCGTCCTACGTGAGATGAGATCTTTTATTATGTCTGGTAATTTAGTTTTAAATTCTTGTTATCGACATCTCTGAAATATTCTATACATGGACATTTCACGCCGTTTCTCCAGAAGCTCCCAACCAAGCTCATCTAGAAGACCCGTGACACTTACTTTGCCTATGAATGGAGAAATATAACGTCTTTTTTTAATTTTTAATTAACATTCTACAGGGTGTATGAAAAGTCACTCCAGATTTTTAATTTTTTATTGCTCCTAAACTAAAAGAGATATCGTAACCGTTCTTTCACTTAATTGGAGATTACTTATTGCCATTTACTATATAACAAAGCTAATATTCAACGTAGGCTTCAGCATTGTCCACACACTTCTGTAACCTTACAGGTACATGTTCAACAGATTTTCTCAAGAAGTCGTTTGATATATTACCAAGAATATCACGAATTTTCTTTTCAAGTTCATCAATGGCCCGTGGTTTCCACGCACGAAAGTTGTTCTTTTCTTAAGGCCGGTTTACAGTGGTGATTAAAGTTACGCGAGCAGCTGTCTGATAGCAATCTCGCCAGTTTAGTCAGCGCTGCGAGCAGTCTCTCAGACAGTGTTATCAACTTGCAGCGGAAGCAACGACAGTTGATTCACTATCAGTGTAGACAAGTATCAGTTTAGTCACGAAAGCTTCTCGCGCGGTTCCAGCCAGGTTGGAATTTCTTGCTACTGTCTGAGAGCTGGGTGAGGAGAAAACAATAGTGACAAGAAGAAAACATGGTTGAAGGAAGAGACCATTGAACTAATTTAAATGTGTGAGTGCAATGTGGAGTTAAGGGATGTGAAACCCGCAGAGCACAAAAATCGCTATACAAAATAAGCTCAACCAAGACTCTTGCAGAACATTTTCAGACAACCAATGAAGATATTCTCGTAAGCACCGAAATTCGATCTTCTGAGAATCCATTCTCTGCCCCAGCATTTTCTTCTATTTATTTTCTTTTTTCTCTTTTGAATAGTACTATCAACGACAAACGCAGCGGCACACAGAACCTTCCTTGACGAACTCATACCGCAATGAACTCGCCACAGAGCACAGTGTACACAACGGCGAGAGCTGCTATAACAACACCAAGGTCAAGTCGCGGTGAGATGCTCGTAGATAGTGAGTAGCGCAAAATTTGTCTCCAGTTTAAATACCTCTGTGATTTCCTCGCGCGACAAGTGTCGGGATTAGTGTATTCCAGCCTTTAGTAGAGTATGGGCTGTGTGACGGGATGATACATTGTCTGGATGACTGTCGTATCGAAGGGGGAGCCTGTGATGCAGTGGTTAGCGACACCCGGTTCGAATCCTGTAGAATTTTTTCCGAGGACGCTCGGCCCCTTATTTTTGTGTGCGTGCGTGCGTGTAGGAACTAAGGAGACGAGTACGAGCGAATGAGAAAAAGAGAAATGAGGAACGCGCTCAAATCAACACTCCGTCCTTCGAAAGGGACGTTAAGCCGTTGGCCCTATTGGTGCTAAAAGTCGGCACCAGGTTTCTCTCCCATCTTCCTATCCGGCTATTCATTGCACTACCTCTTAGATACCCATTGCGCGCGTAAGGCAAGAGGCGAATCAGCTGGATTCAAAATCAAATCGTATCGATTTCTTAGGAGTTCGTTCGAACATTGTTCGTACTGCGGTCACATTGTGTTTTGAAAGTGATGTCGATGGTCTTCCAGATAGCTTTAAGTCTTTTACCCAACCCATTGCCATTAATTTCATGTGGCAGCTTTTAATGGTTTTCGAACCAAGGACTGAATTTATACCATCTTTGTACTTGGACGACCGATTGTCATACTTTGTATCTTGATGCAATTTTTGCTCGTTCTTCTATGCTTAGTTTTCCAGTCGTTATTCACTATTATTCGTCTCCGATTATGCTTAAAACCAGTAAAAGAACTGATAAATATCTTTTTACTTTTGTAGCAATAGCCCTTTTAAAATAGGGAGTGTCTTTTCAGACACCCTTTAGTTGTTAAAATGTCCAAAATCAAAAAATAAACGATATGTAAAAGTTGTCCAAAATATTAATAGAAGAAATAATACTATAGGCATTTTACTTTCACAATAACTAAAATGCAAAGACAATTTATTTTGACATATACGTTCATTTATTGTGATTACTTATGAAGATTATATGTAGAGATGGGGAATTTGTAAGGTTTATAAGTAATATGTACTCATAAAAGGATAATTAATCAAAAACCCGTCCGTGTTTAGAAACCTTCATTGATGAAAAAACGTTTAAAGGTGAAAATTGAGAAATTAATAATAAGTATTCAAATTCAAAAGAAGCACAATATTGATTATTATTACCATAAAAAGAAGAAAATTATACCTGCAAAATGCTGTTTTAATGTCTCAAAGAATACTTCTGATGCATTAAAATAAATTTTATAAGGATTATAACTTGGGAACTCTTTCTTATTTTTATATTTTCTATATCAAAATTTCAATAAAAGGTATTTGTTTTCAAATTAAATTTCGCTTTCACTTGAATGATAACATTTGAGTGAAAGTAAAACAACGAACACACTTCCTAGCAATTTAAAATTACTACAAATAAGAGCAACACATTATAGTATCATTCGAGAAACTTATATTTCTGGTGAGCAATCCGTCCTTATTGAAGTTTTATCATTCCTCAGATAATGAAATAGCGACGAAAGAATGCATAAGTGAATTCTATCAGAAACCCAACAATATTTTAGATGAAAATTGTTAACTGCAATAGATCGTCATTCCTAAAAATGTTTCAATTTATATTGGCGTTAACATTTTTACAAAATAAAAGAATATCACGTAAAGTTATTCACTTATAAAAACACAAAAGCACTAATTCTATAAATACCTGGTCATGAGATCTCTTAAAAGGAATTAAATTTGATAATCATAGCTAGTTTTCCGTCAGTGAGTCAAATATGATATCGTTTTAGTCATATTCAGGATCGACTATTAGTTCAGTTTCGGTATATCATAACTCTCTTAATGTACTATACAATCTTCTTGGGTGTGCTGAAAAATGGAAGCGAAGGGTTCAAAATATGCTGTTTTAGCCTAAACTGAAATGCCAAACTACCTTATTGAACAAATTCTATGGCAAAATTGCTGTTATTACTATTACTATTATTATCTACTCCTTCAGTAAGAATGAGATAAAAAATAAAACAGAAAATAGATGGATCTATTCAGAAAGATCCATAATATGTAACATTTATATGTGGGCTGGGTAGAATTCGACGTTTATTATTTTTAAATCGATGATTTAAATTGGTTTATTTTCCCGAGATATTTTCGACAAATAACGACACTTAAAATTACCAATTACGTATATGGCTGGGAATTTTCGGCCTTTCAATTAGATGATTTAAATTTATTTTTATTTCGAAATTCTACGTAAAATGTACGTTTATTTCACAATACTCGGATTATTTATTTAAAATTTTATAGGAAGATAAATCTTATTGTAAAAATTAATCGAACTAATATATTATGTTCTACATAAATTTTTATGCACATTTACACTTCTTCATTTTTAGATGTTAATATTATAGAAAACATTCAATGACGAATTTATTAAAATATTATTATTATCTTTTACTTACAGTAAAAGAGTATGCAATACAGAGCATACAAAATAAGAAGTATATTTATATCGTTAATTTGATCTTTCACTAATTAAATCGTGACTTTTAACCAAGAAAATCACAACCACATTTGAGCCGGCCACGAGATTTCGGATGCTTTTTTTTGGATACATGATAAAATGCCCAGGAACTGAGTATAATAAGAAAATCTAAATCCGGTATACAAGGTGTTGATGCGACGTACAACAAAACATATATATAAGAATATTTCAACTTAAAAGCTTATCTCTTTATGTAACAAAAAATAGTTAGTGCAGAGAAAAGTTCGTTGTGCGAACACGAAAAGGTATTTCGTGTTCTTGTATTTGTTTCTATTTCATTACCAATTTTGCCAAACGTGATGATTTCGACAACCAACCTATATGAGAAAACACATACTTATTAATAGTTAATTCACGCCTTTTACGAAATGAATCTTAATGATTAAACCAAATTAGCACCTTGAATTTCGGCCATGAGAATATTATTGTTGTTCTACCACACTGAAACTTAGCAAATATTTAGTCTCAAATATCGTAAGCTGGTATTTCCAAATCTATGTATTTTTGATTTCGTATAATTCTTCCATTCGCGTCCTCGACAAATATATTATTTCGCGAATGTAAATAGTAAATTATGCTGTACCTCTTGAAATTGTACAATGAAAACTAGAAAACGTTTAATTTATGAAATCCGAACAATATGCTGTTGCTTTTACCGAGGAACATTCTTTAAAAAATAATTTGCGAGTTCAGCTTAAAGGCTTTTAGACATTCGTCGATGCCAATTAATCACTAATTAAGGGAAAAAATGATATAATTATCGCAATAATATTTTAGCCGTCAAAAAAGAGCTAGCTATTATCTTACTTTGTATAATTTGATATATTTCATCACTGTACTAAATATTCTCTTTATTTAACATAAAATATATAGAGAGAAAAATTAGACTTAATTATTCGGGGCTTGATCAACAGTCTTACCTAAAATCCCGATTAAAATGTGTTTTTCCAACCGGCAAAATAGTTTACAAAGAATAGCAAATATATATTAACCCTTAATCTCTCATCAATTTTAAGTAACGATTGCTAATTTATGTGCACCTTTTTTAAACCATTATATATAAATTGAAATTTACTAACTTGTGTCAAACGAAGATGGAGTCAAAAGCAAGAGAGCGGAACGATTCTTCCTGGATAATGTTTAGATAAAGACTGCCAAAAGAGTGGGGTAAATGTATACGGAGGAGTGAAAATGCATACAACAACGTCCATCTATAGGAAAAACTCTAGCAAGCAATCGAAAAACATTTGTTCCAGGAATACACTCAACGGGGTAGATGAGTGGAAGGGGTAGCAAAACGACCACCTAAATTCCTTTCTCCCGATCCTCGAGGAACTCTCAGAAAGCATATCCATGACTGTATAGAGCTGTATAGAGGCGCTCGTGTGATATCCCACCATTAGGTCGGCAAATATAATCTCAAAAGGGATAAGAAACACGTGTTCCCAAAACTACCCTAGAGCCTTGCGGTTACCTGATTGTTCAGAGTAGAAGCTTTTAAAAAAGACGCATAGTTGAGTGTAAGACAATACAATTCTTTCTGTTCCACTCTTAATGCAAGCCCAGAAAAGGAACGAAATCGTAAGCAGCAAATAATAATGTTGCAAAAAATAAACAGAAACGACTTTAATAATATAATTCAGAATAGGTTTTTGGACGTACGCTTTTCCATCTTGTTGGAAAATCTACTATCGCTGATTATTCATTTTCGTCAATTTTGAACATTTTAAATAATAGACGTTTATCGACATTTTTTGATTTAAGTCGCAACCTACCAAGCCTTTTTATATCTTTAAAATTGACGACTAACATTGTATGCATATTTGCTGAGTGAATCATCAGAATAAATAGACGCATAATAAAAGCTAATATGCATGTCTATTGTAATAAATCCACATTTATTCTCTTTCATTCGCGAGTGACGCTGTTTGAATAAAATCCGCTCTTCAGTTGAGTAGGATTTCAGCTTTGAATATGGTCAGAAGTAATGGGTTGTATTTTTCGCTCAGCTTTCATCTTATACTTCCTCTGATCCATTTAAAAATATATAGAAACCATAAGTTTGCGGTACGTGTAAAACGTAACAGCGGCTTGTAGAATATATTGGATTTAGGAGGGAAGTGGCGATAGCAAGCGCCTCCCGAAAAACTGTAGTAGTTTCATTTCTACAAATGAATGTATTATCTTATGGGCAGGAGTGTCTAAAGCAGTGTTTCTCAGATGCGGCCACCAGCAAAGTCCTGGCGGCCGCACTCTAGGGTAAAAGTAATATTTGGTCTGTTGAAAAAAAATCCAAAATTGTATATCGATATAAAATAAGACTACACTATAATATTAATGAAATTCTGTACTACTAACTTACATTGTCTTTGAAAATAAAATGGAAAATACATGTTGAAATCACAATTAGTTAGAATACACGTAATATTACGTGAAAAAGATAATACATTCACAATTTGCAATTATAGCAACTTGTTAAAAAGAAAATTAAGTACACTTCAGAGGCCTTCTTGGATCTTTCGTCGGCCAAGGACGACGAAAGCAAGGAAAATTGAAAACAAATTTCCTACCACTAGTCGCTGCCACCATGGCGAACTAAAAAGAGACAGGCGTAATTCATATAGCGTTTAGATTTTCGTTCTTTTTGGGAGAAATAAAAATTATAAGAAAATGTGACATTTCAATATGTGTATTAATCATTTAACGTTGAAAATGTTGTCATAGCATTCATTTAGTCATCTTACGATTCCCTTTCAAGACGAAGACTTAGGTAATGTGGTCAATTTGGTCGTAACTTTTATCGGTAATTGTCGTTCGAATGCTCCATCCCACGCTTAACGCTTAGGTTAAGTTTTCAGGCGCAATAGCAGCACGGTTGCCGATCAAGAACTCAATCTTATAAATAAAAAAACTCGAAAACACTTCAAAAGGTCAAATGAACAAGCGCTTTTTCGTAAAAAAATGCCTCCGAGAGCTTTAGCACGCGCGCCACTTGAGAGGCACTTGTTTTCCGTGACTTTCTGCCTATTAACCGCAACACTGCGCACAGATTAGTAATTTATATGACGCACGATACAGCGTTCCTTAATTAAAACGAACCTTTTCCTTCATTTGTTTCGATTGAGGGGAAAGATCAAATGGCAGACCTCGACGGATTTTAAGAAGTCATCTTCGGCAAATTACGGCGCCGTTCCGACCAATGGCAATCCACCAATGGATGGCGCAAGAATTTCATTATAGTCACAGCATATTTTGCTAATTCGAAAAATTCAGTCTTCTGTTATCTCAAAAGTTTTTTTTTGACGAGTTGGTATATTTTGCTATTTTTCAGAAAATGTAATCATAATAATACCCACAATAATCAGCGAAAGCATAAGAAAATTTCGTCGGCCATCAGTTAACGGAGCACGCAATTCCATTATCAAAGAAATAATAATTCCATTTAAATAGCAAAAAAATCATTCCATTGTCACATACTTAGATTCATGTCGCAAACATGGCTGAATTATTTTATGACAATAAGAATAAAGTTATATCGATTAAGAGATATTAAGTCATCTTATGAATTAACGAACGCAACTTTACATCTCTCGGTGCATGACGGGTTTTCTGCTCAATTCGATTATTTCATTTTAAAGATGCGATTTTAACGGCTTTCTGGAAAATTTATAGCTATTCCAATCAAACAATTCAGAATTATCGGTATAATAGCTTCCACGTCACAGCGGTTTCTCGCATTCTATGTCTCCCATTTCTCGCCGTTCGTTAGAGAATGGGACGGCCGTCGATTAATCGTGAAGAGCTGTTTCTTCAATTTCAGCGAAAAAAAAACACACAAATGAAGGTCCACTGTGTGTGCGGATGAAACGGTATTCTTACTAAATAATTCTAGAGCATAATTAATAAAAATATACCCCCTAAACACATGGTCTGCAATGATAACGTTTATTACTGAATGTCCGTAAACGATTTACGTACTCCATTTCATCACACACTTTCTTAAAGACATGTCTGCTTCAACAGAGTTCAACAGAAACGACAAGGAAGCCTTCCTATTTGTAATATTATAGACTTCCTGCAATCTGCTAAGAAATCTTGCGTTTTAATTATCGCATTGGATTATCAATAAACACAGCGTGAAGAAACCTGTTTTTCAATCGCTATTATTTTAAATTTCCTTACATTTCAGTTGCTTTATCCCTTTCATTAAGCTCAATCAAGTTATCATTAATATAATCATCTTCGAGTGTTCTATATTACAGTTTAAATGGGTTTAAGACCTTCCTATTCTCTTTCTCCGCCGTTATGCTTCCATTTATTTCCTTTTTTATTTATAATATATACTCATCGCAAAAGGCTCAGAGCCATCGCACACAGTCACACAATCGCCAAATATTCCTTTCCGCTTTATCATTCTCCACATATTCATTCAGTTTCTTCGATGCAAAAGCATCCGATGCGACTCTTTCTTCACTTCACTTCACCTTTGCCACCGCTTTTCCCCTCCTCCTTAATGTCTATGCCGTGTCGGAGAGCAATGCGCTGTGCATATTAGCCCCCTAATCGGCTCTTTCGTTTCGAGATGGTATGTGTATGGAATGGATGAATGGAATGTTGCAGATGCGGATCTCCTTTGCATTATTTCCTCCGTGGCCCCTTTTTACTATTATATATATATATATATATATATATATATATATATATATATATATATATATATATATATAACTTACGGAAAAGGAAAGGTAAAATAGATATATGGATGTCAACAAGGTGTTGGGATGAGGAAACCCAGTGAGCACTCACCAATCAGACGACTTCAGGTTGGCGAAGCCCCGGGGATGTCGAAGCGACACACGTAAAATAACACAAAAACACAGAAACATCACAAACGTAGAAGCCTTCGGAACCACTCCTTCTTCAGCTACAGCTCTGTAGCGGGATTTTATACAATTTATAACAATGGCCCAATATTTCTGTCACGACTACGAGGCAATGATTTTCTTCGGGAATTTATTTTGCGTGTTAATAAAACTGAACGAGAGCTTAGTACCACGAACTGGAAAGTAGCTTTCAGTAGATTTTAATTCTTCTATTCACATAATTAAGTTAAATACCTAAGCCTTGAGATGTTTTAAAATGTAAACGAAAAAGTCCTGCATGATAAGGAATGGCTTTTTGCGTGATTCATATATGCGATGCGAATTTATAACTTCGGTAAATTATAAGATTCACTGCAAAAACTATGAAAATAACTATATAAATAGTTAATTACAAAAAATATCAATAGGAAGTTAACTGAAAAGAAATTAATGAAAACCCGATTTTAATTACAAAAAATCTGATGTGGCCACCACATGACTTTCTCCATATCTGTAATAATTCTAAAAATTCCAATTAGGTTACATAATAATAAATATTTTAAGAAACTGGGAGAAAATTTTAGACTACAAAGAACAGAAATAAACTCAAACCATAGCCTTTTGATATTGGATATAGCCACATAGATCCAGCACTTGAGAAAAGAAAAAGGAGCGTTACTAAAGCGTAACTAAGCGTCAATTATTAACAATAGTCGTCGGTAGGTGGCAGCTAAAAATATAAGATATCTCTTAAACAATGCATTATATGGGGAAATGTTTCATACAAAGGTTGTAGAAAATTAAATTTCCTACAACTTTTATTCCGATTCAGTTTTACATTTATCAAATATTAAAGCAAACATTTCAAAATAACGCATAAGTGAAAAGAGTAAACACCCAATTCCGGTACACCGATATTTACCAAAAACTAATCAGTTCTTGTGACTTTAATGAAAATGTTAAATGAAAAATTCCGCGTTGACCTGATTAATAGTTTTAAGTTACAGCACCCACAAAAAGCTATCTCACACACAGACATCATCGAGAAAATGGTCAAAACTTGTTCAGGGGACCTCAAAAGTGCATTTCCGTTGAAATCTCTAAGTGGATTTTTTTCACGAAGATAATACTTTCCCCTATACTACGTATGGAGAAAGTAAAAAGGAAATACTTTCACCGCAATTAAAGGCAAAATAGTTAAACTTATAATTGGGCCAGAGAATTTGACAAAAGATGGACAGAATATATTGAAGAGTGCTATGAAAAATATTTGAAGCCAGAATCGATGGAGATTGAAAAATATGAAGGTAAAGGTTGTGGAAATGTTGGTCCAGTGAGATAAAAAAGGCTAAGGAAGGGGTAAAAGTTAAAAATATTCCAGTGGTAATGTTAAATAAATCAGGTAAATAGGTGAAAAAGTTTTTATAAATTGAGTCGTTAAATTTATGAAAAGAGAAAGTGGCCAATTCGTTAGACCAATTTTAATTCCGTTGAAGATTAATAATACAAAAGCTGTATTCCAAGGGTGTAGAACAATCAGCTAAAATTTGCCTGCAGGTAAAGTTATTCTCAGAACTATTAACATAAAGCTAGAAGCTAAAGCAAATGATTCTATAGATGAGTATCAGCTTGGGTTGTATTTGTGCTCTTTGTATGATTTTGATCGAGTTTTATTGCAAAAGATACCTACGATACGATATGAATATTAGATTTTTAAAAGAAGAGGATCATTATAACAGGATGAAGAAAGTGAATGGCTATAAAACCCACCTATATTTAGAAAATGCATTCTACATCTACATTATACCCTGCAAGTCACCTTTTGGTGGATGGCAGGGGGTGCAGTGCACCAAGGGTCCATAGTTTTCCTACGTTATCTTTTTCTATTATGGTCTCTTATCGTCCTAGGGAAAAACGATCCTCTATATCGCTCCGTTCTACAGTCTATCTCGCGAATCTTATCCTCACTGTCCTGCCTTCCGAGATACATCGGGCTTCTGATAAGTCCTACTACCTTATTCGCTAGTCCCTCCGACATAAATTTTTCCAGTAGTTTAATTCTAGCCTGCAGCCTACGTTCCTCTAACGATGTCCATTTCAGATTTTCTATTAATGATGTTACGCTTTGTTTACTATCGTAATTCCTCTTTACAAATCTAGCTGCCCTGCGCTGAACCTTTTCTATCTCGTTAGTGAGTCCCATTTCGTAAGGATCCCACACAGCTGAAGCATATTCGACCTGCGGTCGAACCAAGGATAAATAACATAATTCTTTCACTTTTTCGGAGCTATTTCTAACTATTCTCCCTATAAAGGCCAGCTTTTTGTTAGCGGCACCTATCAATCGGCGAATGTGGGTGTCCCACGAGAGATCACGATGGATCGTGACTCCGAGGTATTTAATCGAGTCTGAAACTGGAATCTCTACTCCGTCCAACGAATAATTATTATTCAACGAGATACTCTTGGTTCCCCAGAAGTTGATGACGCAGCTTTTCTTTTGGTTTATCTCTAACTGCCATTCCTTACACCATGCAGAAATAGCTTCTAGGTCATTTTGGAGATACTGGTGGTCTTCCGGATTTCTTATTTCTCTGTAAATGACTGTGTCGTCCGCGAAAAGCCTAATTTTACTTCTGACTACTGAGCTGATATCGTTTATATAAATTAGAAATAATAACGGACCAATTACACTACCCTGTGGAACGCCAGAGACAACCTCCACTAAGCTCGAAGATTTCCCATCTATAACAACCATCTGCTTCCTATGATTTAAAAATTCACGGATCCAACTAACGATTTTAGAATTAACGCCTAAGGTTTCTAATTTCGTTATTAACTTCCTGTGAGGTACATTATGAGGTAAGGTGCAATAACTCATTCTGTCATGCGATTTTGAAGGTTTTCAGGGCAATCATATAAATGTTATCTTTAATGGTGTTAATTCCCCACAGTTCGTGGAATATACATTTCTATTTACCAAATGCGACGATGGGACTTTCATAATAAACTACGCTCGCCAAAAAATCATTCTATGACACTTAACCTAATAAAATGCCAAATTTGTATATTTAAGGCTGCTTTCGTCCACATTTGAGAAATTGTAATCGGAGCTTGTGCAATAGTAACTCAACACAGCTTTGGTTCTTACGCTGAGGTAGCGATGAATCATTCTTAGATATTTGGATTTTCCTTTTCGCTCGCATATCATATCGCACAAAGACGCTCTTCCGTACATGAGACTGCGTTTTCGTCTCTTCCTATTTCCTTCCGAGCGGAGGAGAATCCATCGAAGCACTCATCTTCCGAAATAAAGCGAACCCTAAAGACTTCTGCGACACAGAATGCAGTCTTTTCCGTGCCTCGGTGTCCGGTTAGGAAGCCTGTCTATTGTTTTGTCCCGATGAAGATGTTTTTCATTCATTAATTCTCCCACTCAAGGCTAAGGTGTAAGACGGAGTGATATTGCCTCAACCTTCCCCTAATAAAGATGATTATCTATCTCTTCCTTCCTCACTTACTCTTCCACTCTCTCGTCCCCTCCCCTCCGCTTGCCTCTCCCCTTGCCTCTACCCCTCTCTCCCTCCCTCTCTCCCTCCTTCTCCCCCTCCGCCACCCTCTCCCCCTCCCTCTCCTCCCTCTCACCATCCCTCTCCTCCTCCCTCTCTCCCTCCCTCTACCCTCCCTCTCCCCATTCCTCTCCCCCTCCCCATTCCTCTCCCCCTCCCTCTCTCCCTCCCTCTCTCCCTCCCTCTCTCCCTCCCTCCCTCTCCCTCTACCTCTCCTTCCATCCCCTCTCACCCTCCTATCCCATCACAACTTCTCCCTCCCTCCCACTCGCCCACCTCCATCTCTAAAAACTCCTCTCACTCTCATCTCAGAAGACACGTTTTTCAACAATACTGTTTCTCAAAGTGCCATCGTCAAAGCCAAGTCCCTTTGCGCCCTCTTCCCTTTTCAATCCACCTTATTCCTGTTTTTTTCACGTCACAGAGAATTCGAAGGAAAACGTTACATAAAACCCGTACTAATTTTCTCCTCCAAACCAAGTGGCGAGTCCCCCTGACACACACGTATTTCTTAAACGCCTCCGAGCCACGCACCTTTCTCACACATTAGACGTAATCCCCAATTTTTCCAATGAACACTCTTAACATCCCAAACACATTCCTTCGCCGCGACCCAAAGACTGCTCCCTCCCAGCATCCATCCAACTCTTCCCTCCCCCTCCCTCCCTCCCTCTCCCTCCATTCCACCAACTCCACCGAACGCCTACCTGCTAAACCTCCAGCCCAAACCTATCTCTACCACATATCTCGACCTCGTCATCTGTCTACCTGACTCACGCCAGAGATGAAAATCTGTTCTTATGACAGTGGCTCCGCGGGTGGCTGAAGAAAGAATCCTCCCATTCCCTTTCTCTCTCGCCCCTCTCTCTCGCCGCATTCCCCCCTCCCCTCCTCATCTCCGTCTCAACCCATCCTCAAAAAGAGACTCCACATCAATCTACACCACCCATCCCCTCTAATTCGCCCAATCCCTCTCCACTCCCATCCATCGCTCCTCGAAAATATCTCCCTTCTATTCTCTCTCTCTCTCTCCAACCCTCCCGCCTCTCCTCCTTCCCACTCCCTTCTCTTCAGCCTCACACTCCCCTCTCGACTCCCGTGCTCCCTCTCTCTCTCTCAGCATCCCGTTTCCACTCCTTTCTCCTCTTCCTCCACCCACAGACCCTTCATTCTCCCTTCTCTCTCCCACGCAACTCACGTTTTCCCACCGCCTTCCTCGTCTCCACACCTCACTCCACCCCACTTATCCACCCCATTTGCAACCCCCTTCCATGACACCATATTTCCTTCTACCCCCCTCTCCCTCCACTCCTCCCCCATACACCCCCTTCCCTCTGCCTCCCTTCGCTCCCTTCTCCTCGTGCATTCATCCCGCACTGAGCTCACTCTTTTCACGAACGCCTTTCCATAATTGTAAGAGTTCCTAACACCAAATAAAGCCGATAACGCGTTTGATTCCGATTTTTGGGCATTTCGACATATAATTTCATTCTTTCCTTTTACTGCAGTTCCGGAATCGGCAACCTGCGCCCCAGGTAGCATTAATGAGCTGAGTTACGATGAAAAGGCGAGGCGTAAAATTAAACCAGACAATTTCCCATTTTTAAAACTAAATTATGGTCATAAAATCATTAACGTAAAATTTTTAGACCCAACAAAATATTTAGAGTTGATTTTTATACAAACAGCACCATGCAATAAGTGAGTAACTTCGTAATCACGAATGAGGCCCACCGCGTAGAAAGGTTTACCGACCCCTCCCACATAGAGGAACAATGGAAGATCACGAGTGGAAATTTAGAGACTCCAAGTTAGTTAGTTTGCGAGTATAAATAAAGCACTATCGCCAGAATAACCGAATCGCTAACGATTTGAGCGCCTTCTTTCGGCTGCGACTGAATTTCAAGCACTGTTATGATGAAGATGTGGCGCGGTTCGGGAATAGGTCTCCGAGATGCATCTTCGTCAAGGCCTCCGAAGGATTCTTCTATTCCCGATAAAGACGTTTATCTATCCATCTTCCTCCTCCTCCTCCAATTCCACTCAGATCTCATATTAATTAGCTAGATTTAAACTGCTGAAAAAATGTGTCTGAGGGACTAGCGAATGAGATAGTAGGTCTTATCAGAAGCATGACGTATCTCGGAAGGCAGGACAGCGAGGATAAGATTCGCGAGATCGATTGTAGGACGGAGCGATAAAGATAATGTTTTTCCCTAGAACGATAAGAGAACATAATAGGAAAAGATAACGTAGGAAAACTAGGGACCTATGGTGCACTGCACCCCCTGCCATCCATCAAAAAGGTGACTTGCAGGGTATCGCGTAATGTAATAAAAACTATTATCCATCTATCTGACCTCTTCTCCTCTCATCTTCTCCGCCTCTTCACCCACCCCTTCATCACCCTCTTCTCTTCCTCTTTTCCCCCCCTCCCCTCTCCCTTTTCCCCCTCTCTTCTCTCCCTCTCCTCCTCCCCCCTCCCAATGAATCGGACTCGTTCTCCTCTCGCCTTTTCTTATTTTCGCCTCTCGTCCTACTCCTTCCTCACTCTTTCTCCTTTCGCTCTCACTCGGCGCATTCCCGTCATTCATTCCCGCCGCCAGTGTCACTCTCCACTTCCATTCATATTATCCGCGCTCATCTTTTACCTCCACGCACCTCTCTCTCCCTCTCTCATCCCACTCGCTCTTCCGTCACATTTTCAATAATGCACTCTGTCTTCGCTTATTATCCAATTTACTCTCTCCTTCTGTCGCTTTCCTTCCATCTCCACGCCATCCACTCCTCTCCATACTCATCCATCCTCTCGCTTTTTCCTCTCCACTCACATTCCGCTGCGACACACTCACCAAACATACAATCGCGGCCTCTCTGCCGTTGTTCCTTTCCCGCACCCTCTCGTGTGCCATCTCCCGCATCGTCTCCCGCACCATCTCCTGCACCATCTCCCACACCGTCTCCCGCACCGTCTCCCTCACCATCTCCCTCACCATCTCCCGCACCATCTCCCGCACCATCTCCCGCACTCTCCTGCCCCTCGACGTTCGCTGCAACTTGATGAGACGCATAAATCCGATCTCATCCTAATCAACGCCCGAGCAAACATTTCGCGAGATCCTTTTTCACTCCTAAAAATGCTTCCGAAGAATCTTCTCATTGACGAAGCAAAGAGAGCTCTCCAACCGCTCTCTAACCCCACTTTAACATTCCCCACCCCACCCACTTTCTCCAGAATGGACAGATTCTGCGGGAGCAAAACCGGGCTGCGACGTGCTGAGAGGATGGAAGAATATCCGGGACAATGTTCGATTTTTACTTTCTCCATATACGTAGTAAAGGGGAAAGTATGAAAAAAATCGACTTCGAGATTTCAACGGAAATACACGTTTTAAGGTCCCCTTAATACGTTTTGACCATTTTCTCGATGATGTCTATGTGTGTGTCTGTCTGTATGCGATAGCTTTTTTGTGGGTGCTCTAACCCAAAAAATATTAATCAGATCAACGCAAAATTTTATATTTAGCATTTTTAAAAATGTCATAAGAACTGATATTTTTGTTAAACTCGGTCAATCGGAAGTGGGTGTTTACTCTTGTCACTTATCCGTTATTTAGAAATATTTGCTTTAATATTTGATAAATCTAAAAAGTTACCGGAATAAAAGTTGTAGAAAATTTAATTTTCTGCCACCTTTGTTTGAATCATATAATGCACTGTTTAAGAGATATCTGATATTTTAGCTGCCACCACCAGGCCACCTACCGACTACTATTGTTAGGAATTGACGCTTAGTTACGTCTTATTGTTAGTATCACTCCTTTTTCTTTTCTTAATTATTGGAGTTTTGTGTCTATTTCCAATATCAGAAGGCTATGGTTTGAGTTTATTTCTGTTCTTCGTAAAGTCTAAAATTTTCTCGCAGTTTCTTAAAATATTTATTATTATGTAACATATTTGGAATTTTTAGAAATATTACAGATAAGGAGAATGTCATGTATATGGCCACATCAGATTTTTACTATTATTTCTTTTTATTTTATTTAAAATTTTTACGTAGTTTGGATATGATTTTGTTTAAATGGTCCTGAATAATTTTAAAAATTCACATAATATATAGATAATATTATCAAAAGACCAGGAAGCAACAAATATTGCAAAGTAACATGCAATATTATCGAGATCTTCCGTGATTTTCCAGTCAGCGCAGAAAGATACGCGAATTTAAGCTATCACAAACGTTCATTAATATTTTCTGTGTGTGCCATTTTTACCTTCAAATTGATTGTTTGTCCTTCCGCAAATTCTACCCGTATTCCTATTTCATTATTACCATTATAAATCCGCGACCTTTAACTTCGCAGTGCCTGTATTGTGTGTATCTCAACTAAAACGGAGGCGAGTCTAATGGCGTATGCAAGGGGGAAGCGAGGGAGGGGATCGGCCTACCGACCCTCCTCCCTTTGGATGACTCCACTGGGTGCATTCTTAAATTCATTCCGCGTCAAATTCCTTGTTTCTACACTGTAGATGAAGTCTGTATGGCAAGGGAAAGAAGGATAGGGGTAGAGATTTTCAAATTATAGGGTCGTCGGCAGAGGCGGATTGAATAGGAGGGATGGGGGCGATCGGCTCCCCTTTGGGTATTTCCTGGATCCGCCCCTTTGTGGGTCCCTGCTCTTAGGGTGCCGTAGCACTGATGGAATCGAGTCTTGGCTCCGAGTCACTACGAATCAGAAATTGACGCATTGGCGAGTCAGGTTTCGAGTCGTTACATATCCGACCACCGCGCCTAAGGTAAGCATTGTCTCTGAAGAAAATCAACGCTGTTACATTGGATCGTCGCCGACGTCGTAAAAATAAATAAACTCAGAACCCTTTTAGCGCTGTATAGTTAGGGGAGGAGCTGATGTAGCAACTAGCTCTGTATTTTGCCTGCATTGATGTTTATGAGTTGGAGCTCCCTTAGGATTGAAAGCAGGATTTCACCCATTAAACTAAGTTAAAATAAACTAAGTTAAAAAAGTCAATCCGAATTGCCTACTCTGAATCTAACAAAGAAGCAAAGCAACACTAGACCAATGCCTCGTTGTGATTTATGAAAAAATTAGTAAGGTGACAATCTAGAACCGATGGCACCGTTAGAGTGTCGCAACGTTACGTCCATTCTAAAATTTCCAAAAAGCAGAAAAACTGATGGAATTATTTTATTATTTCATCACTTCGCGACGAAATAGTAATTATTATTCGATTATTTACAAGAAAAAATTTTGCTCTCAAGCCATCAATGCTAGCGGGATATATATCAGCGTAAAGAAAAAATAGCACTAACTCTCAATGAAGACAAAGCAAACGGTACTTGCGCCTGTATAGAGGCCGTGACCCGAAAGACTTTTTGGGACGTAGCACCGAAGAGCGAGACGTCTGGTCACCTTACTCATTTCAATCGTGACCGGACGGTATGCCGAAGGACGCTATGCCTAACCCGTTAATTGTTAATACATGCGACGGTTCAGTCCACCTGTTAAATTGTTTGTACATTCCGGTGGTTTGCATAACCCGCTTACAATATTATATGCTACTGGTGGTATGAATTTCCCGTGAAATAGTTCATAAATTGGCTGGTAAAATTTCCCGCCAATCCCATCCCGTCCGCATAACGTCCTGTCGGCGTAACATTCTTTCGGCATATCGTCCGGGTGCACTTCTCAATCCTTCTCCTCAACACCTCTCCCCCTTCCCCTCTCCTCTCCCTCCCCTCTCCTCCCCATCCACCTCCCCCATCTCCCCCTCTCCTCCCCCTCCTCCCCTCCTTCTACTCCAACTCTCGACCTATTAATCGTCCGATTCCCATTTTGTCAATTCGCCGACACCGACTTTCATTCACGTGGAAACAATAAATCAATGAAAGTGTTTATCATAACAGATTCTTGTTCAAATCAATAAGCTAAAAAATCAGACGTTTTACTAATTTCTTAACCAAAAACTATTGAATCTTCCGAGACGTACATTGTTTTGGCAATTGATAATGTTGAAAAGATACGATATAGCTGGGTACATACTAGAGGCATTGTCCTGCAACCTAATGTATGCAGCCAAAAAATGCCGGCGATTATAAAAACTCACGTTTCTGTGAAATCTCTATTTGGAATATCCTGGAACGATTTCACAAAAGAGCTCCAATTCTACAAGTAACGCAACAGTCTGTATTCCGTTTGAAAAAGGAAAAGTTAAGTACATGGAGGCTGCAATAGATTCCTTACACCACATTACATTGCCAATCCTAGTATGGAAAATATCTCTAATCAATTTGGAATTATGCAACAAAAGTATTATGGCTCTCTTCGCGACTCATACCCATGCATCCGATACACATTTATAATCTCTCATTTTCGTAATTCTGTATTATACTAGCTTCATAGTTTAAAATGTCTACCATTATCTAGATTGGTGCCATTGAAATTTTTTGCCATATGTCCCTTTTTATGAACTTGTTGGTATCAGCACTACTTTCCGTACTTTTATCAAATAAACTTGCCTTGAAGCACACAAAATCAATTTTGTCAGTGCCCCTTTGAGAGCCGCCTGGCACGACGCTTTAAATGGCCGTGCTCTAGACTAATCTAAAACTGCATAAAAATCAATAGAAAAATAATAATTTAGGAGAAAATTTGGTAATTATGTTTTTTATGAAGTTATTAAATCAAATTCTCTTATTCCTATTTGATTTTATTTAAAATATATCGCGTATTTTGGCTGATCTCGCTCCTTTTAATTTCATACCGCTTCAAAGTGGAAAAGTCGAAAGAGGAATTTCGCTTTGAGGATACCTATATGGAAGTAATTAGACAGAACTCTCAATCTTTTCCTTTTATGAATAGCTTTACATTTTCATCCTCCTATTTAATTTGTTTGAATTATTTTAAATTCATTATTTTACAAATTTAACCAATAAAGAATAGGCATCTAATATTCAACCAAAATTATTTAATGTCCTAAAGCAGCATAGCAAAAACCATTATAAATAGCTGACACAATAAGTTACAAACCAATCATCGAGAGGTAAAAATGTCTCGAAACAACAAACAAAGTGTAATCTATCGTGACTACAGTGGCGCACTCCAAATTTTTTTGTTTCATTGCGCCTCCTCCCATCATAAGGGAAGTAACAATCTAGTCTCAATCTTGTCCAAATAAAGACGTTTATCTATCTAACAGCATAGATCCATAAAATTTTTCCTTCCCGTTTTATGGGTTTTCCGATACGTTATAATGAAAGCTATGTCGAGTGCAATCATTAATATTTTAACTGTATAAAGAAATTAATTAACAATATTTCCAATGCCCATTCCATATTAACGATTATGTCGTGCTCGTTTCACTTTTACTGCATTATTAATAGCATTTTTGGCAAAGAATGAAGCTCTTGGCAAATTTTGGTGTAAGAAATGTTTACTTGTAATAAAGTATTGTCTGTGAATTCAAAGGACCATTATCAAATGAAGTTACCCACTCGGATTATCTGATAAACATATCATCATCATGCTGCTGTCCGAAGACAGGTTTCAGCTGAATCGCTGCCTCCATCTCTCTCTCCCCGGAAGCCTCTTTTATACCACTATAAGTAGTATATCCCTGCTTTATATTATCTAATATTCCTATTCTTTTTCTCCATCTTCCTCTTCTTTCACTAATTTTTCCTTCTAAGATCGTCCTTTGTAAACACTGTCTTCTCAATATGTGCCCTATCCAATTTGCTTTTCTTTTCCTGATTGTTTTTATTAGCGTCCTTTCTTCTCCCACCATTTCTAATACTTCTTCGTTTCTCTTCCTCTCTGTCCATTTCACTTTCATCATTCTTCTCCATACCCACATCTAAAAACTTTCTAAATATTTTTCCTCCTTTCTCCTTATCGTCCACGTCTCTGCACCATAAAGAGCTATGCTCCATATGTAGCATTTTGCTAATTTCTTCCTTGTTTTTAAATTTATTTTCTTGCTTGTGAGAAGCTCCTTCTTCTCGTTAAATGCTGCTTTTGCCATTGCAATCCTACTTCTAATGTCCTGTGTACTACTTCCATCCTGCGCTAAAATATTGCCAAGATATTTGAAACTACGTACTTGTTCCAACTTTTGGCCATTTACCATTATATTTAATTCTTCATGTTCCTTTGAAACCACCATGACTTTCGTTTTTTCGACATTGATCTTCATTCCATATTGTTGGCCAACCTCCACTAGTCTGTCTTTCATCCTCTGAAGTTCTTTCTCGTCTTCTGCTATTAATCCCTGATCATCTGCGTATTTAATGATGGTAATACTTTAACCTACTATCTTAAATCCTTTCTCTTCCATTAACGCTTCTTCTGGTAATGTTTCTGCATAAATATTAAATATCGCTGGACAAATAGGACATCCCTGCCTCACTCCCCTCCCTATTGAAGTACTTTCTGTTTCTTCTCCTTCGACCTTGACTCTAATCTCTTGATCTAAGTAAAAGTTTTTAAGCAATCTTATGTCTTTCTTATTTAAAATACCCAACATTTTATCCTATTTCACTCTGTCAAAAGCTTTCTCCCAATCTACAAAACAAAAGTACATATCTGTATTGACTTCTAGCGCTCTTTCTATCATCATCCTCATACATCCTATAGCATCTCTTGTCCCTCTTCCTCTTCTGAAACAAAACTGATTATCTTGCAGCTCCTATTCTATTTTGCCTTCAATTATTTTGGTTATTATTCTGGTTAGAAATTTAGCTGTATGAGAAATTAAACTAATAGCTCTGTAATTCTTTCAACTTTTTGCATTGATCTTTTTCTCCAGTGGTACCATAACATCATCTAAAAAATCTTCAGGCCATATGCCACTATCATATACATGGTTAAATAATTTTGTGAGTTGCTTAACTGCTTTCAATCTGTAGCTTACTGCACAAAACACTCAACTGCTAAATGAGATGTGACTTATGCCCATCAACAAACAAAACAACTGGAAATTTCACCCTCTTTGCAAGAAGATATGGGGTGAAAAACTTTGGCGATATATTTTTTTAAAATACTTCCGTCTTCATTCATCCATTGTCACTGCGTGCAGTTCCCCAATTAGAGGGAACCGATTGAGATATTTTCCCGGGGATAGACCATCATTGTGCAGCACGATGTACCATCTGCTGAAAATGTAAACATTACAGAAATGTTCTCCTTCGATGATACATTTTTTGTTCCAATCTGTGCTAGTTCTTTCTTCTTCATTTGAGAGAACCGGTGATGGACCACAAGTATCCTTATTTCCAGGATTCTTCGATTTAAACTGAAGGCTTTATCGTGATATGCCATATTTTTTTGCAACAGCACTAAGTGAAATCTTCTCATTTTGCATTTCTCGCAATGTTGCCACCGGTCTATTATTGAGACAAACGGACTTCAGTAATAAGAACACACTTTCAAGGCTAATTAATTTAAAACTAATGGCTAGTGTCACCTGATATTTTCAGAACATTTCTCTACTATCTCTCAAAATCGAATCTCGTGCGGTTCTCGTATTAGTGTACAGTTATTGGCCACATGAATTACAGTTATTGGCCACGTGGACAATAACTGTACAGAATGTTCGGAAAGAAAAATTCAGAGAAACTGTATAATAAAGGCATTTAACAGATACTTTAGAGTAAAATAACTCGATTGGAATATGATGCGCAAAAACACACCCCGGCCAATAACTGAATTAGAAGTTAATTTGACTCAGTTATTGGTCACCCTCAGATGGAGTACAAGATGCAGTACATAATGCACAAATCTTAAATAAATCATTAAGTAAAAGACGTGAGTGACCTATGAAATGCTCACCGGTATAGCACTTTCAAGAATACAGGATCCACAGTCTCTCCAAGCAGGTTCTAACCTTAAGAATTTCACAACAAACAGGACAACGAAAACATGTGATCACAAGAAATGTGTCGTTACTATACTAGGGACATCTGGCGAGAATCAAAATATCATGCTTAATTCCGGAAATATAAACACTACCCTCTAGCAAGAGAACATGGAGTTAAATGCTGCTGGGGTCTAAACACATTTCTAATCTTCAGTTGGCCAATAACTGTATGGTGGCCAATAACTGTGTGGTTTACCTAAGTATTAAATTGACTAAGAAGTTTAATATAAAAATTGTTAAACTTGAAGTTGAAAGTTATATGCAATTCCTCTCAGGAAACCCAATCATTCTCGAATTTCATAATCTTTAACACGATGATAAATCCGTTGAGATGTAGGTATTCCGTTAATTAAATCCTTCGACTGAGAGGGTTTCTGACCAGAAATCCATTGTTAAATTATTATTTCAAGAAGATTTTTCTCCTTTATTTAAACCTTCTACGACTTTCCAAATAGTTGGATGGTTAGATCTAATTAATTGGTTATAGCCACGGTGCCAACCTTCGGCAGCGTTGTTAGTCCTGGACCAACCTAATTTCACAGCTTCATGGCAATTCCATAACAGTAAAGTAAATAGTGGCTGACGGCACCTATTTCTGAGATCTATCCCTCCTATCCATGTATCTTCGAAGTAATTTATCAATTTACATCAGCCTCATAAACAAGTGCTGATAATTGCCTAAGTTGAAGGGGAAAGTCAGGATTAGACATGCACATCTCTTTCATTCCTTCGAGTTGCTGTATATTCCTCCATATGCATTGACTCAAATGAAAAAAACAACCAGGTTGAAGTGCATGAGGGAATGCTTCCTTAAATGAATTAATAGGGGCGGCATGGCTTTCGGTTTCACCGCGTTGTTCTAAAGCCATGCAGCCTACAGCAGAACACCGCGAAAGCCTTCCCACCGAATTAATAGAGCTTCGTTCAAAATCAGTCATGATGGTAGTCGGAATTAAAGTGGTTTTCAGGTCTTTTAAAGCAAATAATAATCTGGCGTATGAAGATTGATTGCTGTTTGTCATCAGTACAAATGCAAGAGGAACAAGTAGTAGTGTACACCCGTGGCACAGAAGTGCTTTTCGTCAAATTCGCCGTAGTATAATCGATACTAATGTATTTGCTTTTAAATCAGAAAATTATTTTTCCTTGTATTGTGGTAGCCCTGCTTTTTAGATCCATTCTAAACGCGTTTATTTCATTTTGCCATTCTATACTCGCCCCACACACGAAATGTCTTTGAAATCGGTTAAGTCATACCTTAGAAATTCATAGCTACAATAATATTTTAACCTTGATATTTTGGTAACCCTGTTAAATCGACCCGGTGGATATATGCTAATTTTGTTATTAATTTATATGAAGATTGTATGCACCATATTTGGTTAAAATCCATGAGTCTGTTCTCTATAAATACGTGTCAAGGAAATATTATTTTACTTTTTATTGTGGTAGCCCTACTCTTTAGCTCCGCTTTAAACATCTTGATTTCATTATGGTATGCTGTGCAAATCTTATGTATAAAATTTAGTTGAGATTTGTTCAGCCAATTCCTTCCAAATCCATAATTACTTAAAGAGTTTAATTTGCAATTGTGGCGCCCCTATTTAGTCGATCCAGTCCAAATATTCCATTTTGGTCATTAATTTATGTGAATATTTTCTGTACAAAACTTTGTTGAAATCGGTTCAGCCAATTCTTCCCTGATATATGCGTACGGACGGATGGACACTACCGAGATAATAATCCTTTTCAGCAGTGACGAAAAGCACTAATAACGGAATCATATTCTATTGCGTATATAGCAAAGATATGATTAAATAGTTGAGGAGCTGATTTGAACGTATTATCGGCAAACCGATGCTTGCATTGTGCCAGCAAGTTTAAATTCTGTTGTGCGAAAAAGTAGAATGCGGTCATTTGAAGCAAAAATGAATGTCCATTAACAGTTTTGGTGAACTCTTCGGAAAGCAACAGTTCAGTCGAGGATACGGGTTTCGGAAGCAGAAGGTTTTGACGTTCTCGTTGAATGGTACTGAAGGCAGTTGTCCACAAATAACCAATGATAATGTGTAAGTGGATGAGACAATTATCTGACGAGTAGCTTCGTGTGTTGCCCTAGATCTTCTATTGATGTCATTAACTGCAGCTCTTGGATGAATCTTCGAAGACTCGGCTACGTCGTTGTGGCTAGTCGACATAATCACCCTCCCAACATTAACTACTGCACGTTCGCCATATTTGGCGATGCGGTAATCAGTGCATTTCTAATAAGAAATATCGATGTGTAGACGTTCTAGACGGAAAGCGAGCCCATTATAAACTAAGAGATTGTGACCTTTCTGACTCCACGTAATAGAGCGCCATACCCTTAAAAAAATTCAAAAATAAAATTTTTAGCGATCTTTAAAAATATTGATTATATTAAATGAATTAAGTCATTCAGTGAAGTAATATAAAAGTTATCAAAAAGTTTCAAGATGTGAAGGTTGCTCTCTGTAAATTCCTTTTATAACGGGAAACAAAATAACTTTTAATAGAGTAAATAGAATTTAGCAATTAGATGAATTCTCGAAGTCCTTATTGCCCCTTTTTGTTTTCGCCTTTTTTACGCTCGCCCTTCTTGACGCTCGCCCTTATTGGTTCGCCCTATTGCCTTCTGGTCCTGGGGACTAGTTCCCTTTTAAACACTCGAGTTGCTTTATGATGCCCTCACCGCAACTTAGATGCTTTCCATAATATTCTCCGTACATGTCTCTAGTTCTATATCCAACCCTTCTCTTTAGATTGTGAACGTGGGTTCAAATATTTTCCTCAATAAATTAGCATTTTCTCTAGGATTCTTTATTACATTTCTGGAACGGAGTGTTGGTATGGTGGAGGCTTCCACTTTTGCCTCTCTGACATATCACCGAAAGGCTTTCCGGTTATATTTCAAATTTTCTCCTAAGTTTTTCTCTTATATCCGCTTAATGCTTTCTGCCTTACGGAACGCGCTTTAAATCTCGCTACATAGTGTATGTACTTCCTGAGAGCTTCTTCTTTACCCGTCTGATTGACGAGTATCGTTCTCAATCAAGCTAGAGAAAGCTTCGATGAGTGCTTCTGACGCCTCTCTATCGTTACCATTTGCCTCGAGACAAATCATCTCAATCAATTGACGGAATGTTGACGTCTTCACCAATTATAATCAGAAGGTTTCTTAATCTGTCACTGAAATTCTGCCTTGTACTACTATTCGATTTGGGTGGTCTGTAAAACGAACAAATGATAATTTTCTTTATTTCCCGGCCTCTCAATCAACAACAGACACTTTCTGTGATGTCTTTTTAGTATCAATAATGTGGTTGTCTGACAGTACGCTTACCGCTATAAATACCCCTCCACCTGCTTTGTCGCGTCTATCTTTCTTAAAGACCTGGTACTCTAAAGAAAACACCTCTTGACTGTCGGTGTCCTCAGTAAGACAGCTTTCAGTACTTATTATTACATCTGCTTTTACGCCCGGAATTACGAGTATATGCTCGAATTTCGCTCTTTTCCTTCGCAAACTACAATAGTTGACTACGATTATGCTCACTCTGTTTATTACTGTAGCTGTCTCCTGATCTTTCTTTTAGCACGGTGTTTCCCCATGTTTCGAATAAATACTTTCAGTAATTCCTACGGAGATTATACCTTAAAAAAAGTAGTTTCTGCAAACGAATGTAACAACATGTGCATGTATATAAAATAAAATTCTTTTATCGAACTTATCGGAGTAATGGAATGAAAATGGTTTTAAAGTGGAGTGTTGGGCGAAAGTGAAAAGGAAAGAGAAGGCGATTTCATATTTTAAGTTAATGAACTTGATAGAATAACTAGAAATGGAAAAATAGAAGAGGTCTCGCTTTTCAAATTGCAACACGTAAGAATAAATGTCCAGAGATAATATAATTAAGAGTAGGGGGTGACGGCGTGTCACGCCATAGGTTTACTTTATTTTTTAGAGCTCCACAGAACGTTTACTTACAAATTGTGAATATGTGAACGTAAACATGGGAAGCATCGAAGCACCGCTTCCAATGCCTATCGCATTCTATCTCCGAGGACCTCCACGCAGGCAGAAAGTGTTCTCTGAATCTCTCCAATCCTTTCAACTCCCAACTGCTTCCTTATATATCACGTTCAGACTCTCTCTCTCGGTCCAACGCAGGACGAAGGCTCCCCGCGACTCTTTCTCACGTATCTATCCATCCACGTCACGACGGCAAATTCTCTTCTTTCTTCTTCCTGACTTCTTTGTGGTCTTTTCCTGTCTCTCGAGACATAATCTGGAATTTATTTCGCCCGGCGATGACCAGCGTCTCTCGTCCGAGGACCGTCCATCGCCATTTTGGTTTCTTCGCCCATTCGATTACGCCTTCTTGTCTGGAAAATTATTACCTATTCGATCACGTCACTATCGAATACAGCATAAATCGATCCTTCCTTGCATGGTTTGCGCTGCAGCGTCTGTGTTATAGTTATCATTATTCAATACAATAATTGATTAGGATTTTCAAGCAGCTTACCTCTCCGCACCAACTGTTTGTTCGACACTATTCCCTAAATTCCCAATGTGTTTGCTATAAATTCTTCGAATTCGCGTGTCCGCTGCGCCGTAAATACAGTTTTGAAGTAAATCTTAAGTTTGAGAATTTGACGAACTGCAGCTATTTCTTGATTACTTTTCGTATGGCAAGGACGTGCCGATAAATAATGATGTCACTGAAAAAATAAGGATGTTTTAAATGGACATCGCTCAGCGTTATGCAATTTTTATACAAAGTTAGTAATATTAACTATTTTATTCAGTGTTGTTTTGAAATATTTGGAGTGTTACGCAGTCGAACCACGCCAATTACCTCATTTCATCAGACAAAATGAAATATTAAGACGAAACGTCCAAAATAGTAATGAAAAGGAGAAAGAGAAATAATGTGGAAAAACTGAAGAAAAATGAAAACATTTAACTGTGGAAGAAAAAAGAAAAAAATGAGGTCAGATGAGTAAATTGGAAGAAAAGGAAGATTTCAAAACTAAGTAAATAAATAAATGCATAAATGCATATTTGTGTAATAGTGTAATGTATCTATTAATAGTATTAATATAGAAAGAAAGATCCTGAGAATAGAGATGAAGAGATTATCAGAAAGGAGACAAAGATGAGAGATGAATGGGAATGCAAGTGAATAGAGAGAATGGAGCAAAGACAGTGAGAGGGATAAAGTGAAAAAGGACAATAATATAAGAAGAATAATGAGTAGGGCAATTCTGGAAGAAATAATGGGAAAATACGACTATAGAACTAAGAAAAGGAGAAAGAGAAACGAGCGAAGTATAGGTGAGATAAAAATGGCGAAAGGCAAAAAGGGAGAAATGAAAGAGCAAAGAATCGATAGCGAGGGGAGAAAGGAGCTCGACGAATTAGGATAATGCGAATAGAAATGAGGGAGGAAATAGAGAGGAAAATGCGAGGTATAAGATGGAGAGCGAAAAGAAGAGAATGAGAGAAGGAAAAGAGAGAACGAAGGCAGAGAGGGAAGGTAGAGAGGGTAGGAATAGGAAGAAGGAAGGTAGAGATAGAGAGGGAAGTTGAGATAGAGAGGGAGGGAAGGTTAATCCATTTTGGGGGTAAAAGGTCCATGTGCGGTGGCGAAGAGTCGTGTGCCGGAGAGGAGAGAATATCGATCGCTCTACGAACAGATTGTGCGTTGCTTCCGAATAACGAAGAGATTGAGGTCTGTGTTTGAGAGAGAGGGGAGAAACACGGAGGGAGAGAGAGAGACAGAGAGAAGAGGGGATGGAGAGAGAGAGAAAGAGAGTAGGGAATCCTTGGCTGGTTAGGATTCGTCGGAGTGATTGATTTACTGCTTAATTTACTCGAGAGGTTGGTTTGGCGAGGGAAGGGTTGCAGGTCGGAGGGGACGGAGTGGAGGTTACGGAAGGGAGGGAGAGAGAGAATCCCTCGGGAGCGTCTCATCCCTAAACTCATTCCACCCTTTTGCTCCGCACACCAACGCCACTAACGCTAACTAAACCGGTTCTCGCAATGTTTCTGTTGGCCCTTAAAAGCTATCGATTTGTCCACGCTTTATCTTAAATGAAATATTCTTCCGACGCACCAATTACACTGATTATTCGGTGAGTCCGCTGCATGTTGCGCTCATCGGACCTCGGTTCATCATTTCGCTCAGAGCATGTTCCTTCGTTCTCTCCACCCTTAATTCCTAGATACTCCAATCGTCTCCAAACTCTTAGTCTCTTCCACTATAAACATATCCTCTTCCACTCTAAACTTCTCTCTTGAATATCCCGTGACATGACTTCTTCCCTCCCACCAGATTCTTCACTCCTACGCTTTCAAACGCCACGCTTACCTTAGACCCTCCTTCTCTCTTTAACTCGCCATATTTTCCTCTCCATCACACTCCATCTCGATCCCAATTCTCTCTGTCTTTATCGCAAACTCTATTCGTACAACGTTTGATTTTCTTTCAAATTTTCGGGAATGCAATATGAGGAAAAGGGACGCTAGCGATACACGTGTTTCTAAGGAATGTTCAGCCTACTTCAGCATTAACTTGGTTCTATACGTACGAATTCTAATAAAAAAGTAGTCCCACGTGGAAATAAAATTATGGGTATGAAATTTAATATTCTATCGAGCGTTCGTCTAAGGGATTGATTTACATCAAGCAGGAGAAATCATTGCAACACGCATATTCTAATTAAAATCATTTAGCCTGTCTTATCGCGTCTGGGAAAAAAGGACTAATATTATCAATCGATTCCAGTGATTATTTCGATGTGTTTTCTAGCTTACCTTTTACCCACCAACACCAACAGACACTATTACGCCTCGAACTTCTCGTTTAATTAAGAATATTAATTTTTCGACGATTTCCGCTTTGACTCGAATCTTTTAGAATTCCTAGACTGTTTCTTTATACAACTTTTCATATATTCTAGGTTTATTTGAGCATTAAGATCGAATATAAGTTTTGAAAATACTTTCGATGAAATATGCACATCAAAAACATGTAGAATGAACCAGGCAGTACACAATGATCGTTGAGCTACATATAACTTCTTTAACGCCATTATTCGACCTAAGCACATGTAAAATTAGGCACTGAAACAAACAAATTATTACATTAAACAATAAACTAAAATATATTGATACACTCTTAGAAACGACCATAAACAATCAATCATGTTATAGGATAAATGTTATTTTTGTTTTAGAATACTTGTCCAAAAAAGATGCCAAGATACACGACGCTTAAATGAGCGTTTTGAAATGAACATTATTTGAAGTTACGTCCGTAATGCGCTCATGCACGCTTGAAACTGAAGAGATAATATGTTTTCAATCTTTATTTCATTGTCTCTTTTTACTACTATAATGTTCGGGTGGATAATTCTATGGACCTTTCTGTTGCCTTCTAGTTCTGTTACGTTTGCACTTACGAAAGCATAAGCGATAAGCTTGTTATTTTTTCCTGATCGCATGTCGTGTAAGAGTGGTTTCCAAGTGGAAAAAGAGTTAACAAGCAACGTGCTCACTTCGAATTTCACCGAAAGCTCAATCAGGCTCGCTCGATTAAAGCTCATTAATCTCACAAAGTGAATCTCGGAAAAAGCCTCTCAACTTAATCAGAGAACACAGGAGTCAAAATGCGTTGCGTGTCACACGACTGTCATCCCCTTGGCCAGCCGACCACGAAAGATCCCTTTTTACCGCCACCCCCCTCCGCCACCCCATCTATCCGTCCCGCCACGCCCCCAAGGGCTCTCGTTACCCCCTCGAAAGGAATTATCTTCCTCCCCGTTCCACTTAAGCACCACGCATGCATTCACGATGCTCTTTCCCTTCCTACCCCTCTCCCTCCCCCCTCTCCTTCTCCCCTCTCCGTCCTCTCCCATCCCCATCTCCCTATCCCCTCTCCCTATCCCTCTCTCACTCCTCTCCCTCTCCCTTCCCCCTCTCCCTTCCCCTCTCCCTTCCCCTCTCCCTTCCCCTCTCCCTTCCCCCTCTCCCTTCCCCCCCTCCCTTCCCCTCTCCTCTCCCTTCCCCTCTCCCTTCTCCTCTCCCTTCCCCTCTCCCTTCTCCTCTCCCTTCCCCTCTCACTTCCCCCCTCTCCCTTCTCCCTCTCCCTTCCCTCCTCTCCCTTCCCCCTCTCCCTTCCTTCCTCTCCCTTCCCCCTCTCCCTTCCCCCCCTCCCTTCCCCTCTCCCTTCCCCTCTCCCTTCTCCTCTCCCTTCCCCTCTCCCTTCTCCTCTCCCTTCCCCTCTCACTTCCCCCTCTCCCTTCTCCCTCTCCCTTCCCTCCTCTCCCTTCCCCCTCTCCCTTCCTTCCTCTCCCTTCCCCCTCTCCCTTCCCCCTCTCCCTTCCCCCTCTCCCTTTCCCCTCTCCCTTCCCCCTCTCCCTTTCCCCTCTCCCTTCCCCCTCTCCCTTCCCCCTCTCTCTTCCCCCTCTCCGTCCCCATCTCCCTTCCCCCTCTCCCTCCTCCACTTCTTTCGCCCAAATCCTCGATCCATTCGCCGCCACCAAAACCCTGCACCCTTCTTCTCCCCTAGACTGTAGGGGTGGATAGGAGGCGTGGGATTTATGGGCATTGAGAGAGGAGGTTACTCGAAGAACGGGGTCGGAGAGAGAGTACGGGAGGAAAATAAAGAGATTTTTAATGGGTTTAACGGGAGGGGGAGAGCGAAAGAGAGGGTTGGCGAGGCCGATGAGATTATCACGGTTAAAGAAGTTCGGAAAATAGAGGGAAGTGAAGAAGTAACTCCCCCTTCGCCAGGAGGTAGGCGAAGAGCGGCGACGGAAAGGAGGCGGGCGGAATCGGAGTGGCGGAGGAAGTGGATTCGTCGCCTCCTTCTCGCCTTAAACCCTCGCCAAACGTTCAAGAGCGGCCTCTTGCCACCATCCAGTAAAAATATTTATATCCCACAATTGCGTCTCAGCCGCTCGATTTGTGGCTCGTGTTCCTCCACAAACTCGCCGCCTCTCGATATCTGTGCGACTTCGAATGGGAAACGCAAATATTCGAGGTTCGTTCGGAAACGTCGTGGGAAAGCTCAAAGGAAGGCGTCGATTGCAGCAGAAGAAGGAAGAGGCGCGCGAAGAAGGCGCTCTCAGGCGAGAGATGGAAAAACAGGTCGCACTCTTTTGCCACTCTTTCGCCCCTCTTTCGTCACTCTTTCGTCCCTCTTTCGCCCCTCTTTCGCCCCTCTCGAGGTCCTCTCCAACCGCCCATCCGCCTAGAGAAGTTCCGTAACAGGCGCTAATGCATTTAGAATAGTGTTTCTCAAGTGCGTCCACCAGAAACTTTTAATGCAGCCACCAGAAAAATTATATTTTAAACATAGCAATAATTAATATGCATACTGCGATGACAACCGTGATGTCACATTTTTCATAATTAAAATTTGCTATTGTTATTTTATCTCGTTAAACTTCTTAGATGCCTTACGCAGAATAACAAATATCATTTAGACCTTAAATTTAACAATGCGGCCACCAAAACACGGCAAGTGGCCGCAGATGCGGTCACGACGAATTTTTCTCTCCGAACCATTGATTTAGAGCGTGAGTCGCGACGCGAACAACGATTCTCAAGCAGAATTGTCCCAAGTGCCTATAGTTTGAATAATTATATCTCCGATATCTTTAGCAGGAATGTCGCGAGAAATCAATCACCACCAAGCAAGCATTCATAATTAAAGAGTTGTGAAAATTAGCCGTTCGTATCCATATTTTCCGTAATGAATTATTCTGACGTCTCTTAAAGGCCTGCTGGGGGAAGAATTCAAATAAATAAGCTCTGTCTTAAGGAGGCAGTACGAAGAGTCGTGCAAAGCGAGAGAGAGAGCGAGGTGAATGTGAGGGTGGTCGAAGAGGAGGAGGTGAGAGGGGAGGGGGAAGGGGAGGTGGGAAGGGGAGGAGAAAGGGAGGTGGGAGGGGGAGAGGAGAGAGGGAGGGAGAGAGGAATGGAGGCGGGAGAAGGGGGTGGAGTGGAGGCAGATGAGAGAGCAATTGTCCTCGGAGATAAAGAGGCGGCTGGGAGCGGCCGAAAGAGAGGGAGGAGAATATGAGAGGGAGGTGGAGGAATGGAGGGAGTGAGGGAGAGAGGTGGAGGAAAGGAGGGAGTGAGGGAGGGAAAGAGGTGGAAAGAGGCGTCCACTGCGCGTGCGTTGTGACTCCCGCCTTCTCCCTTTACAGGAGAGAGAGGGCGGGGGAGGGAGAGAGGGGCCGGAGGGGGCACTGCCACTTCGCCGTGACAAGGGGTCCTTGGGCCACCCACGGGGAATGTTACGGGAGAAGGAGGGAGGGGAGGAATGGGAAGGGAGGAAGGAGGAGGGAGGGAGGGGGAGCGAGGGGAGGAAAAAGGGGAGTGGGAGCGGATGGAGCTGCGGTGGCTGAGCAGAAGTCGTCCTCTGTTGAAACTCGATAATAAACTCGTCGACTGAGACCTCACTAGAGGAAACACCAGCATCCGACCAACCCCTCCCCTTATCCTCTCCTCCCCTCCCTTCCCCTCTCTCTCTCTCCCGCATCCGCAAAAACCCCCTTTCCCCTTCCATCGACGCGCCCCTCCTCCCCCCCTCCCCACCTATCCGCCCCCTCATTTCTTACGCCTCGCCGCCCAACATCTACTCCTTAGCAACCCTCTCCGTAAAAAACATCTCTCTCGACGCTTTCCTTAGCAACACCCCTCACTCCCTTTCCCTCTCGACACTGCCGTCGCCGGTAGCCGAGGAGCGAGATCCATTGATCTCCGGAGCCGGGTTCGAGGCCCACCTCTGTAACATGTCCTGGAGGCGCTGTTATGGTATCCGCCCGGATATAGGGACATGCCGCGGAAGGGCGATGGCGTTGGCGCTCGGCGTCGATTGGTAAGCGACGCCCGATGCACGGAGAGAAGTCCTCCTCCACCCACCCCCCACCTCCTCCTCCTCACCACCCTCCCCCTCTCGCCCCCTCCCCTTCCTCCCACCCTCCCTCTCACCCTCCCGCCCGCTCTCCACATCCGAGCCGTGTGCCGATGTGCATGAACACACCGCAATCCCCGACTCCTCCTCGCCATGCGCAATCGCCCGCATCTGCGTCTTGGACAAGCGTAGTTCTCCCCGAGGTGCGTTCCTTCTTCACAAAGAAGTTCCTCGCTAATGTTCGGTTTTGAAAAAATGATCGCCCGTCGATGTGCGCGGCGATAGAATCAAATCTATTAATAAACGCCCTGAGAGGCGGTTTTTTCCGCCGTTTGGACGAATGAATCGATGGCTCCCTGGAAATTCCCTCTCTTCCCGGGAATCCGGCGCGGATCCCATTCTCCCAGCGAAGAGAGAAGAAAGGGAGGTAAGAGGGAGTGAGAGAGAAAGGGAGGGAGGGAGTGAGGGAATAAGAGAGAGGAATGAGAGAGAATGGCAGTGAGAGAGAAGAGGAGGGAATGAGAGAGAATGGGAGGGAGTGAGGGAATAAGAGGGAGGGAATGAGAGGGAGAGAGGGAGTGGCGAATGTACGGTTGAGAGAGTCAGATCGAATATCCACGAGATTCTTTCTGAAAAGATTGGGTCCGTGTGCGTCAGTCTCCGAAGTTTAGCCTCTGTTGCAGGGATTGCGAAATGGCACAACAATAGTCCACTTAATACGAACTTTATTTTATGGACTGAAAAGGGTAGAATAAACAAAAGAAAGCCAAGAGGAATATGTCCGCGCAGATAGTATTCGATTGGACACATCAGAGTGGACAACCAAGCAGGTGAATGGAACGAGGAAATTTTCAGGTCTTGAAAACCCACGGAGATGCTTCCGTCTTGGAGGAATTTGATAGAACCATATATGCACGATTACTGGTTGCGACCGTTACAAATTAAACAGTTTCATAAAAATGAGAGGTGCATAAAATTAAGTAAGTAAATTATTTGGATATGATTTGCACTAATATGAGGCCACAGAATCTCCGGATAACTTCGGATGTAAACATTCGTGCGGCCCGCCGAAGCTCTCGTGGCTTTCAATGCGGCCATCCGAAGCATTCACATTACGAATGTGGTCCTCCATGCTGAAAATGTTGCCGAGCCCTGGTATATAGAATTCCTCGAATACACCGAGACAATGGTATTTTTTAATCAAGCCATTCTGCGTTTCCATATGGCTGAAAATATTAAAATGAACATTTTTCCAAAATTCTGTGAATAGATAACTGTTAATTACCAGGGACATAATTAATCTCTTAATTTTGAGAAGGGCAGCATGATTGCCAAAAATAAAAGGGAGAGGAAGAAGACGAGGACTTAAAAAAGGGGGCCAAAGAACACCCTGGCCCACCTCTAGTTAAGTCCATGTTGCTTAGAGAAATATGTAGGATTCGATTTAAATCGAAAAACGTCGACAAACGTCGATTTTTTTAAATTTCAAAATCGATGAAAATGAATAGTCTTCGATAAGCGTCAATTTTCGAACAAGATGGAAAATTATTCGTCCGCAGTAACCTACTCTGAATTATAATGTTTAAGTCGTTTCTGTTTGCTTTTTTCGTAGTATTATTCTCTACCTACGATTTCGTTCATTTTCTGGGCTTGCATAACAGTGGAACTCAAATATGCGTCTTTTTTAAAAACTCACGCTTCTACTCTGGACAATCAGGTAACCGCAAGCCCCTAGGGTAGTTTTGAGAACACGTGTTTCTTAGCCCTTTTGAGGTTTTCGAGATTATATTTGCCGGCCTAATGGTGGGATATTCCACGAGCCTTTCTATACAGATAAGGTCATGGATATGCCCTGCTGAGAATTCCTCGACCCCTGTAAACGAGGATCGAAAGAAATGTCGTTTGAAGACAGCAAATCGTTTTCTACCCCTTTCACTCATCAACCTCGTGAAGTGCATTCCGGAAACAAATGTTTCTCGATTGCTTGCTAGGGTTTTTTCTATAGATGGACGTTGTTGTATGCACTTTCAATCCTTCTCCGTATTCATTGAACCCACTCTTTTGGCAGTCTTTTCCTTTATGTTATCCAGGCAGGATCGTTCCTCTCTCGTGCTTTTGGTTCCTTCGTCTTTTGCTACAGGTTAGTATATTTCAATTTATATATAATGCTTTAAAAAGGCGCACATAAATTGGCATTCGTAACTAAAAATTGAAGAGGGATTAAATATTAATATTTATTTGCTATTTGTTGTAAAATATTTTGCCGATTGGAAAAACACATTTTAATCAGGATTTGAGGTAAGACTGTTGATCGATCGCTCAATAATAAAGTCTAATTTTTCTCACTATATATTTTAAGTTAAATAAAGAGAATATGTAGTGCAGTGATGAAATATATCAAATGATACAAAGTATTAGATAGTACTTTTTGACGTCTAAAATATTATTGTGATAATTATATCGCTAATGTTTTTCCTTAATTGGCATCAATGAATGTCTAAAAGCCTTTAGGCTGAACTCGCAAATTATTTTTTCCTAAAAATGTTTCAAGGCAAAAGCAACATCATATTGTTCGGATTTCATAAATTAATCGTTTTCTAGTTTTCATTATACAATTTTAAGAGGTAAATATCAATTAGTTATTGGGTGTTTTCTTTAATATTAACATTTAAAAATGAAGAAGAGTGTAAACGCTCATACATTAAATAAAATTTATGAAGGACATGACATATTAGTTCGATTAATTATACATAAAGATTTAATTTCATATAAAAATTTAAATAAATAATCCGAGTATTGTAAAATAAACGTAAATTTTACGTAGAATTTTGATATAAAAAGTAAATTTAAATCGCCGAATTAATAGGCCGAAAACTTCGTCCTATATTTAAGTAGTAATTTTAAGTGTCGATATTCGTAGGAAGTCTCTCGGGAAAAATAAACGTCGATTTTAGCGCTTGGTTTCTTTTAGCTAAATCCTTTGTTTGTTTACGGTCGGAGTCGACTCTGTTATTGATGTCAATTTAAAAAGAAATAAACGTCGAATTCTACCAAGTAGCAATTTGAAGCGTCGATATTCGTCGAAAATCTCTCGGGAAAAGAAACGTCGATTTTAATCGTCTATTTAAAAGATAAACGTCGAATCCTACTTATCATAGATATATTTGGATAGAATAAGTTCTAGATCACCATAAAACAAGAAATGAGATTTTGTTATAGAAAGAAGGAATTTTCAAGAAAACTGATGATATACTTTGGTCCTCTTCGATCGTTAAATACTTATACTCTGCTAAATAAATGGTATTATAGCTGGAAAGATGTTCGATGTAATTTAAAATTAAGAACAAAATACGCTATTTTTAAACGAATATGCTATTTCAAAGAATACAAAATAGCTTCATTCCTAACGAAAATTAAATGTTGTTTAAAATGATAGCATTCTAAATATTTTAGCAACTTTTATTTTGTTTATTGCCTGTGCCATGGGGACATTCGAAAAACGTGCGTTTCGGCAATTCATCAGTTCCTCGTCAGAAGAAAGCCAAAAACGGCTGGGCGATGGCGGGCGGCCATTGCAATTTGGTATTTATAACTTTTGATGATATGATTGAAAGGAACACCATTAAACGACTTACACAGTACACACATTCATTTTTCTGACTTATAGGGTTTGAAACATCAACAAAGAAAAACAATATAATGAAAATTGTTTGGCTAAGTTCATTAATCTACATCTACATCTACATATTACCCTGCAAGTCACCTTGACGGTGGATGGCAGGGGGTGCCGCGCACCAAGTTCCTAACTAATTATTATTCACTGTTATCTATTGTGGTCACGTATTGTCCTAGGGAAAAAGGACTCCTTATACCTCTCCGTCCTACTATCTATTTCGCGAATCTTGTCGTCATTATCCCTCCGTCCGATATACGTTGGTTGTCGAATAATATCCTTCATTTCATTTACGAATATCTCCGACCTATATTTATCTAGAAGTTTAAGTCTCGCCTGTAATCTACGATCTTTCAACGATGGCCAACTCAACTCATCAATGAGTAACGTAACGCTCTGTTTTTTATCGTAATTCTTTTTCACGAATCTAGCTGCTCGCCGCTGTATTTTTTCTAAATCCTTTATGAGTCCCCTCTGATATGGATCCCAAACCGCTGCTGCGTATTCCATTTGAGGTCTAACCAACGATAAATAACAGGATTCTCTCACCTTTTCCGTGCTTTTCCTGACTATCCTACGCACAAAAGCCAACTTCTTATTTGCCGCACCTATCACTCGTCTTATGTGGGTGTTCCAAGACAGGTCACGATTCAAGGTTACCCCGAGGTATTTCACGGATTCCGAAACAGGAATGATCTCACCATCTATCGAGTAGGTAAACACGGACGATGGGCTTCTAGATTTCCAAAAGTTTAGAACGTTACTCTTTTTCTGATTGATTTCTAGCTGCCATTCCTTGCACCAAACAGATAATGCATCCAGATCATCCTGAAGCTGACGATGGTCGCTAGGACCACTAATTTCTCTATAGACTACGGTGTCATCCGCAAAAAGCCTGATATTACTTTTTACAACTGAGCTGATGTCGTTTATATAAAGCAAGAAAAGCATAGGTCCGATCACACTACCCTGCGGCACTCCAGAGACTACATCTGCCACACTCGAGGACTTACCATCGATGACTACTTTTTGTTTTCTATTCCAAAGGAAAGCGCGAACCCAGTTAATGACTTTAACATTAACGCCAAGATTTCCCAATTTTAATAACAACTTACGGTGGGGAACCTTGTCAAAAGCTTTTCTAAAATCAAGGAACACTGCATCGACCTGCTTATTATTTTCGCCGCATGATAAAACATCATTCACAAACAGACCGAGTTGGGTGTCACAGGATCTACCTTTTCTGAAGCCATGTTGACAGCTGACTAAGAGCGATCTACTCTCAAGATAACGCATTGTGTTGCTAACAATAATGTGCTCCAAAATCTTACATGATAATGATGTTAGAGAAATCGGCCTATAATTTTCGGGGTTTTCTTTGTCACCTCCCTTATGAATGGGTGTGACGTGTGCTAGTTTCCAATCATCAGGAACCTCACAGAGGGTAAGAGATTTCTCGAAAACTATCCGAAGGAAGGGAGCTATATCTTCTGCTAGTTCTTTTAATACACGCGCGGGAATTCCTTCTGGTCCAGGATTTTTGTTAGGCTTTATCGCACTCAGTTGCTTCGCTATTCCTGCCTCAGAGATTTTAATATTATCCATCCGAGTACATCCATCGGGAATAAGATTATCTTTAAGTATATTTCCACCTGCCGTGAACGCCTTCGCGAAGTAAACGTTTAGTAGATTAGCTTTATCCTCCCCATCGTGAAGGATGTCTCCGGAATCACATCGAAGGGAGGGTATTGAAGGACCCACTCCCTTGACTTCTCTTACATAGGACCAGAACGCTTTTGGATCCTCCTTCAATTTTGTATTTAATACCTCATTCCGGAAGGTGTTAAATGCGTTACGCATGGTTTTTCTCGCTAGTACGCGGGCACTGTTATACTCATGGACTATAGCTGTGCGATACTCATCGGAAGCGGTGGTAGGTATGTTTTTCAATTTTGCGTGGCTACGCCTCTGTCGTCTTAAGGCAATCCTGACTTCCTTATTAAACCAACGAGGTTCTTTCTTATCAGATTTTAACTTACTGGGGATAAATCTATTGATACCTCTTCCTAGTATATTCTTAAATAATAACCATGATGGCTCCATACCTAATCGTTCTGTCTTTTCACGATAACTGACAAAGGTACTTTTGAGATGTAAGCTGAAACTTTTAAAGTCGGCCTTGGCGAAAGCGTATACATTCCGAAGAGGCTTAGGATGTCTTTTGAGCTTTAATTCGCACTCCGCATACACAGCTCGATGGTCGCTAAGTCCCTCCTCTGTGGATACCTTAGTTATCCTATGCGGGATGTTAGAAGCAAGCAAGTCGAGAACATTGCCCGAACGCGTGGCTTTTTGTACCATCTGGATTAAGGAATATTCATGAAACGTGTCAATTAAGGCTTCACACGATTCGCGTTCTTTACCTCCCGTAACGAAACATAGGTTTTCCCAATCGATTGACGGTAAGTTAAAATCGCCTCCAATTATCACGTAACCGTCGTTCATAATAGATCTAAGCTCGGCTAATTGCCTCTCTAAACTTAAAATATAATCAACTTTGGCATTAGGTGGTCTGTAAAATGAGCATAAATATATCTTTTTCGAATTATCCTTACCTAGGCGGCACCACACGCTCTCGGTCGTTTCATCGATAATAGGGATCTGACAACTATCGTACTTTTCACTTATTGCCAAAAATACTCCGCCACCTATTCTATTGGCGCGGTCTTTTCTGTATACTCTATAGCTTTTCGGAAAAATTTCTTGGCTAGCGATATCTTCAGTGAGCCAACTTTCCGTACCTATAACTACATCCGCATGCAACGTGCGAATTACGTGTTCGAGTTCGGCAGACTTCCTACGAATGCTGCGGCAGTTTAAAACTATAATATTTAATTTCTCGTTATCGCCCGAAGCATTAACTGCTCTATTACGGCTTTCGCAGGTGGACTCTCTCACTTTGCGACCAGAAACTGTATTACACTCGATGCCCCTATGAAATCTCCTAATACGCCTACACCCTACCCTACTCTCTAATCTAAAAAAGACCTACCATGGTCGAAGATCCTACACGCTACACTCTGTGAAGCCTCGGTCGTGTAATGAACTCCAGAGCCGTTTAGGGGTACCCTACACGATCCGAGAACCGGCCGGAGATCAACAAAGTCGACTCCCATGCCCACACAGAAATTCCATAGCCTTTGGTTTAGCCCCGCCACGCGGCTCCAAACCTCCGAACCACAGTCAATCCGCGGGACAATACTACAAATGGTGAGCCGCACATCAGAACCCGACTCCTCTCGGACACGAGTGACCTCGGCGACCAAGTCCTCAAAAGAACTTAGAATCTCCTCGGACCCGCGCTTCGAGGCGTCGTTAGTCCCAACATGGACCACCATCCGCAGCCTAGAGCAACCCGTTGACTCCACCGACTCCCGTACCGCCCTCGTCACTTGGGGGACCGTTCCTCCTGGTATACACCTGGAGAACACCCGCTCAGCCACTCCCTCCCGGCGGGCCCGAGTTAGCAAGGGAGCCATAACACGCCGGACATTAGAACTACCTATTACTAGGAGCCCTCCCTTCCCACCCCGACTTCCCATAGATCCAGCCTCCGCCAAAGAGACGGGAGCGGATGCGAGAGCATCGGCCGAAGTGTCGTCCTCCGACAACGCCGCGAACCGATTGCAAACTGGAAGAGGGTCTGCCGAGGCATTCCCAGCTCCCAGCCTTCGCAGGACCACCCCACGATCCCCCCGGTTGGAGACCACTCTCCAATCGTTGGGTTTCAGGATTGGAGCGACCCCAGCCCCCGAAGAGGTCCCACAAACACCCTCGATCACACCACCGACTTTCGCACTCGAGCGCACCCGAGTCGCCATCATGGCGCGGTGAGTTCTCGGGGATGGATGCGTTCTCCCAACACGAACAAGGGCCGACTCCGCTCTTGCCACCCTCCGACGGAGGTCCGTAACCTCTCTTACCAGCTCCGTGATTCGAGACCTCATTCCCTCGAAATCAGCGTCGCATAGAAAGGAGGAAACGGGAATCCTAGGTGAAGCCATCCTAAACACTAATCTGTACTAGCTACGAATTAAATTAAACTTCAAGCTAAGGTTATACTAAGTGACTAACTAATTCGTGGACTTAAGGTCTACGCTAGAGAGGAACGCAGGTAAAAAGTGAAAGGGAAACGCTGACTCACCGCACAAACAACGTTAGCGAACAGGCAAGATATACACACAAGCAAGCGTTAAAACAATTTAAATTAGTACACCAACAGCGATAATCAAGTTAAAACAAGTTAAGTTAGTACACAAACAGCGTAGAGTTCTTACAGAAACAATTACTACCTGAATATGAGTTTTTTTAAAGCAAGTGCTAGAAAAATACTACTGAAAAATGACGATATTAGAATTAAGAGATACTACAATAAACAATATAAATAAATGTTAGTTCTACTTATCAGTACGGTTACTTCGACTCTACTTCTACTGCTACACAACGATACAGCTACGGAAGGACAGCTGCTACAGCTACTCTACAGCTACTGCTATTAAAGCGCCGGTCACCCGCAGGTCAGAAGCTCTTGCAGGAGGAAGTGAAAGGCACGTCCTTACCCTTCGACAGCCAGGCACTAACTTAATCCCTTCCTAACTTCAGGTATTTTAAGTAAAATTCGAGGCACTTAGAAAAGTATTCTATACGCCAGTTATACTGATTGTGTTCTATTATGGACGGTGATTATAGATCACGCTCTATAAAAAAATCGATTTTGGCAATGGAGATTCGATGGAATTGAACGGGTTATTCAATTATTAGGAAACCCTTACAATGCGTTAAATATGAGATTTCTTGGCGTTTATAGAGATGGACATGCTTAACATAGAATAGTATTCCAGCAAATTTATACTTGAAGAAATCGGAAAAATTATCATTAGTGGTTAGAGCGTTGGCGTTCCACGCAGCGGCGGGGCTCGGATTTTCCAACCTGGGATCGTTCCGTCCGCTACTTGTGTGATTTGAGGAGACTGCGCTAGTCAGCGCTCCGTCCGCTCCCCTTGGTGCTCTTCGTAAAGAGTAGGCTAATGCTGGCACCGGGTTTCCATCCTCCCTTGTGTATGCGTCTGGTGTGTAAAGAGTTATGGCTATAATAACCCAAGAGGTTGATAAGCCATTAATACAAGCCAACAACAACCTGATCTTCATAATAAGAGTGGAGTGGAATGTATTCGAAACAATCGAGAGAATCCTTGCCTCTGTTTAGGCAGCGGATGGAATGCGCGTCAAGTCGGAGAAGGACTTCATATCTGAATTCGGCTCAGGAGGTATTTATGCGCGTAGACATAAAAAAGAGTAAATAGAAAATATACAATTTTTTGTTTTAATTAAATGCTCGTGCATATTATTATTTGAAATCATTTATTCATAACATTCAAATGTAAAAATTTTATTCCAAATAGCAACATAAATAACTTAATCCTAGTTTATTTTCCAAAGAATACAATAATTAACAACGGTATATGTCAGAATCAATTTTATCGTTGAAAATAAAATCTCAGTCTTTCTAGTTTGTGCCGTTGCCCTCAACTGGAAATGCGACCCACACTATGTCATCCCTGTGTCGTTTACACATCGCAAACTGTTATATATTCATGCTTATTTCACGTCATCGTTGATTCCTCCTTTTGGCAAATAAATGGCAATTAAAGTTCATAAAATGTCAGTCATTTCCATCTTGTTACAAATATTGTCCGAAAACTTCGTCGTATAAACATTTGAAACAATCCATTCAGTGTACGATTTATTTATCATTTTGATATGCCCAATAGACACGGCGCACTAATCAATCTTTCCAAAGTGACAAAATTCATTTTAATATATTTATATTTGAAGAACTTTATATTTGTAATAATAAAAACAATGATATTATAACAGCTTTTTGTTACGCAAACAAATCAAAACAAAATTACAACCGAGTGATTTTCCCTCTAAGCAGTTACGGGCAAACTGGATATTAGAATAATCACAAAAATGACAATATGTCAACAACATATTCCTTTTTATGTAAATAACATAAAGATAAATTATAAAGGATAATTATTGTTCCACTAAGTAATTAAAGGCATAAAATAGAAATTATCCTGTTTAGACTTAAATGGTTTTTATATAGATTTAACTTTTAAGTAGTTTAAGACAAACGGTATATTACAATAATTATAATATTCATTACGAAGTAATGTAATTCTTTCATCTCACCGTGCACAATTTATCCTCACATAATTAAGCTTTTCACAATCAGATCGTTAATTATCGTCGTTTGAGTTTAAAAATTCCTCAGTCCTCTTCTAAGAAATATGATGAGGTAAAATAAGCGTCAATTACTTGAAACACGTATTTGCTATATATTTAGCAATACATTTAAAAGTTCCATAAATAGATAAAGTCACGAATTCTGAAAATGCAACGGAAAGCGTGGTTTGGTATTTTCCCGTTTTCCATTTCCCTTAATTGATTTATTTAATATAGATATTTTAAAAATTATGAAATTATGAAGCGTGTATTAGTCATCACTAATTCATGCCATAGCAGATGCATCCAATTTTGACGGTGATACAATAAATCTTCTACATTCGCGGTGGTACACTTATTTTTTATTTGCGACATATATAAACTTGGCCATTTTCTAATTAATTCAGCGGATTCATTGATAAGTTGTTACTTTCAATGCGCAAGTAGTAGATTTTTATTTTCACGCGATATTCGTGCGTATGTCTGTGTTTGTATATCTGAGTTTAGAAGAAAATGTGGCATAACGCCCGTTCATCAAAGCGGTTTCACGAAAGTGGATCAGCATATTTTTTTCAATTATCTTCCATTTTAATTATCCTAATAAACTCCCTTAATTTATTATTTACTTTTCATTACTTACGTTTGAATTGCACTTTTGTGCCTTAATTCATGCTTTCGGTTTTAACATTCAAGTTGACTTCAGGGAGTTGAATGTTGAGGTCCTACCGTAGTTAGGAAAAAGAAACTATTGCATCGTAAATAATCGCGAATGATAGAATTGTTTTTTAAAAATAGGATTAGCTTATACCAAAATTATAATTAATCCAGCGAAGTTTAAGACAATCATTTGATAATTTTTCATGTACACATAGTCACATACTAAAATTCCAAGAATTCTAATCCTCCCAAAACAATTTTGATATGTTTACCTCCACGAAAGGGTTAATGAAGAAGGCAATTGTCAGATGCTTAGGTATTCATCTAAGGTGCAACGAAAAGTGTTCGGCTCAAGAATAGCTTCGATCGAAAGTGGGTGTTTTCGGTCCCATTATCTCTCCTTAGGACATGTATCGCCTAATATGATATGGGGTCATATAGCCGTTTAATTGCGACAACTATGTCCGCCAGTTAGTCTGCGTCGCTCTTGGCCCATCGCTCTACCCTCGTTCAATCCAGAAGAGGACGAGGAAGACGGTAAAGAGAAGAGCGCTCTCCGAACGAATTCCTCCGTTGCTCCTCAACGCCATCCATTCGGTGAGCGATTCGTCGACGAGAGGGAATCCTTCAGCCGATCCACAGATGATATGTCCACTACCGATTTGTCCACAGTCTTTATGTCCAGCCCATTGCCAATTGCCTTTGACGAGGTCATCTTATGATTTAGCGTAGCATTTCTTTCCGAGAGCCTCTCTTCCTGCGTGCTTTTGGTCCGCCATTGTCACGCTCGTCGTATTCCTTCCCAGCGCCTGTTTGACGGACTCCGATTTTTCTTGAGGGTCGTATGCCAAATAGATTTCTCGCTCGTTCAGTGTCTACCAGAACCGGATTAACCACTGACAAGAAACAAAATCCCAAAACAATTACATCCTGATAGATCTTACAATTTCGAAAATAGATCGTTACGGATATTCCTGTTTCCAGTTGAAACCTTTACAGGCGATTCCTATAGCGATTCATGTATTTTGGATTCCGATGATTTGTAATGACTAGCAACATATACGTGGAAAGTGTTAGCTTATTAAAATATTTTGTTTTGTACACATTCTACTTGCATATTCAGGAAAATGAATAAATTGTTTTCCTGAATATGGAGTTCCACCACGTCAAGGCTGCATCCATTGATTTTTTCTACTTACATATGTTTAAGTTATTATTTAATATTTATTTTTAGCATCATATGTCATATGACATGATGAATATTATATTAAGTTTTGCCAGATTTTCTATCAGAATTTAAATGAGGAAACGATATATAACTTATATAATTGCCTACTGTACTACTGGGTTATCCCGGACCCCTATAAAAAATGTTATAATATTTTCAATGTACTCTAGTATCCGAGTCCAAGTTAAGTTGCTGAGGGTAGCATTCATTCCATTTTCCTCCTCCTTCTGGGTTGGGTTAAGTGGTTGGAGGTTGGAGTCGTTCCATTTATCTCCTCCTACTGGGTTGGGTTAAGTGGCTGCGGGTTGTATTCGTTCCATTTTCCTCCTCTCCCTGGGTTGGGGGTTAGATTCGTTTCATTTTCCTCCTCCCGGGTTGGGTTAAAGTGGTTGGGGGTTGGATTAGGATACTAGGGTGCAATGAAAGTATTATAGCATTTTTAGTAGGGGCCCGGAATAACCCAGTAGTACCTAGCCTACTTCTGTATTTTAGTCCTGGCCTAACCGTTTGTTGTAACAACGAAAACAAACAAACCATAGAAACCTAGCCCATTTGCATAATATTTTGACGTATTAATTGATGTATTTCGTCATTCGGTAAATAAATGAGCAATTACAGTGTTACTATTATTTGTTCATTAGAATTTTAGTATTTCATTTAATTCACCGCTGAGTTTAAATTTGGTTAAAACTAAATTAATTTACATATTTAAAATATTTATATAGATAAAACAGTGGTGATTTATATGTATTCCTTGTTCGTTTTAGCTTTTATCCGTAACAATTTTTTGCTTCTCCTCTCCTATGAAACGCAGCATGGCTAGGAAGGCAAATTATTATTATTTATTCACCAGAATTTAGCAGCAGAGAACAGTATAAAAATTGGAATTCGCAATATCATAACAACGTAATTACATTGAAGTTATTTACTGCCTGTTAAAAAATTGTTTATATGTATATAACATTGTCATGTTACATTGTTTTGAGATGGATGAAATGAATCTAATTGTAAATGAAAGTAAGTGAAAATATATAGTTTCATAAATGTATTCAATGAAAGAGTTGATAAAGTTTTGAAAATAAAATTAGATGCAATTTTCCGGTACAAAATATATCCCTATATATATTCTGATTTTTGCAACCTCATTGGTCGAAGTGGAACAGGATGAAAGTTGTTTGATGTCCTATACGCCGGATTCAAAGATATGTAAACCCCGGGCGCGTATTTATCCGTCTCCGTATCTAATTTATACGTTAAAAGGCGAATCTCAGAACAAATGTTACTGATGGAAAATATTTGAAAATTCCGAAATCCCGAGATATCCTTAATAAAAATCCAGAGATTTTGAGATTGCGATATTTAGCGGGATTCCGGGATCTCGGGGTTGCAATTCCTAATATACGTATTCCTATTCTATATTTTATGACGTTATTATTTATTCTAATTTTATTTAAAAATTTGTCTATGTGTTACGCTACATAACGTTATAATGGCAAAGTACATAGCTTTGTTATCGGCTAGTTAATCGAAGTGAAAGCAATTTTTCTCATCTCACCTCTCATAATTATACCTAAATAGCTGCTTCTTACATATATAGGATATATATATATATATATATATATATATATATATATATATATATATATATATATATATATATATCATATCAAACCTAAGGTACTTTTAGAAGTGCTACAGAGTTGAAATTTGGCATGAATATAGGTCATTGGGTACAACCTCGAAAAAAAATCCGAAATTCCCGAAATTATTATATTTAAGGGGTGTTTTTGACCCAAATGTCCAATTTTAAACACTCATAAGAAAAGTATTGAAAACTGTACATTGCTATAAAAAATAGCTTTTTTAAATTATTTAAAATTAAGATACAGAGTCGAGGCATGCGTCGTGCTGTGGGAGAGAGAATTAAATTTATTTTTCTTGAAGACGGAATTCAAATCCATGCTGAATTTTTGTAAAAATTTGATTTTACTCATAAAATTATGAATAGTTTTTCGGTTTTCAACAATGAAAAATATGAACTACCATAGCAACGAATCCAATGCATTTCAATGGGAATTAATTTTCCATACTTCAAGAGCATTGATTTAATGCTTATATTGGATTACAATCCATTTGATTTCAACCAACGACGTATACATATGAAGACGTGATAATTTGAAATTAATTTTTTATCCGGATACTTACTAAAAGGGAAATACGGAAATTCTTTTCAGATCAAAGATTTGGAAATATTAAAAAATCCTTAGAAAAATAAGTTTTTTTCCTAATACATTGAAAAAGAAATATTAGCAAGAAATTAATGCGTCCAAACGGTGCGATGCCTATAAACATTCATATTCAAATTCGTCTCAAGATTAGGATGCAACTAAATTCTGTTTATCTTTTAAAGGGTTATTAAATAAACGTCGGGAATCACTGAGTTAACCAATTCACATAGGACAGTTCGGCGCCACCGATTCGGCGACGGGACAATTCGGCGCCGGGATAATTCGGCGATGGGACAGTTCGGCGCCAGCAAGACGAATCTAACCACCAACCTCTCAACCCAATCCGGGGAGAGGAAATTGAAAGAATCCAATCCCCAACCACTCAACCCAACCCGGAGGAGGGAATAGAACGATTCCAACCACCAACCTCACAACCCAACCCGGGGAGAGGAAATAGAACGAATGCAACCCGCAAACATTCAACCCAACCCGGGGGGAGGGAATAGAACGAATCCAACCTCTAATCACTCAACCAACTCGGGAACAGGAAATAGAACGAATCCAACCTCCAACCACTCAATACAACTAAAAGTAGTTGCTTTTCCCTGCAGGCGCCGAATCGTTCCGGCGCCGAATCGATCGCACCGAACTATCCCATTCCGGTAAAATGGAACTTAAAGAACGGGTAAAGTATGATAAAGAAACTGAAGGAAAATCAATTTGCGTGCGATGAGATGATACGACTGGGGTAGACCACGATGACGAAGGGACAGTTGAATCATGGGAAGTAGTTCTGTTTTTGCCATTCTAGGCTAAAACTATCTGCACTAAGAACATTTTTTAATATGAAAATTGTTAATAGATACTATCAAAAATAATTTTGGAGGGCTCGTGCAGGGCCATGTGTGCAATGCACGCGGCCAGTCAGTGATAATGGCCGCCTGTTGCCCGCTTTCCTTTCTTTTTGAAAGTTTTGTTTAACTTAAATTACGTTCAATTAATAATTTCCCGAGAAAATGACTTCGAAACAAAGACACCCATTATTAGTAAAATATAACTTACGAGTTGGACGAGTCTTGCTTGTCTGGTGAACTGAACCAACGTGAATCCTCTTTCCCTCAGAATGTACGGAATATAGACAATATATTAGTCGAGAATCTTAATTAGGCCTGTATTTTCTTGCGTCTCCGTGACCGCCCACGAACTCGTCTCAAGAACCAACTATTTATTCAGGAACCTGTCTGATTTTCACCATAAGTTTACCATTACAAACTAGCTGGACTTGGAAGAAAAACTGGAATATCTTAAGCTACCTCTTAACTCCAATTATGTGTCATTTGATGTGCGTTACCTGTTTACTGGTGTTCCGTTTCTTGAAACATCTCGCGTAACAGATTCCCTCTTGATGAAATTCAACACTCCCTCTTTGATACTAAATGAACTAATTTCTTAATGCAAATTTTTGTGAAATAAAGTTATTTTTATGCAGCGACAATTAATTTAAACAGTCTGATAGTTTGGCTACGAGTTCTCCAATAGCCCCACTCGCAACTGAAATTTTTATTAACGATTTAGAATACATATATTTTTACTAAGATTCGTCTCTTATGGAGTTATTGTTATCTGGCCTAAATATGTAGATGGCATTTTTTCTATATGAATTTATACTTTAAGGCAGTTACAATTGTTGTAAATTCCTATCAACTCCTTTGACCGCACTATATATTTCACTCAGGAATTATCATCTGACAATTCTCTAGATTTTCTCAGATTATCAATCACCAGAATTGTTAAAAAAACTAACCTTTTCCATGTTTTGCAATCCCATCGACGAAGTTCTTGTTAAAACCTAACCCTCATAGATCCCATAAGTATGTTGCTTTCAATTCTATGCTCCACAGACTAGTTGGAATCCCCAATCTCCATATATGCATAACTTCAACTTAATTAATCTTTTCACAAATCTTCTTTCTACAATTCTAAATATATCAGCCATAGTCAAATCTTTTTCTTCTTCCGGTTTCGTAACTGTAAATACAGCCGCTGGTGCAGAGTAACTTTAATCGGAAATTTAACTAGAAAAACGTACAATCTTCTTCCAAAAGATAACTTACAGCAGTATAGATTAGGGCAAACTCTTTGCTAAATCTAAGGACAAAATTGATAAAGTAAAAAGGTGCAGTGTGTACGACTTAACGAGCAATGACTGCAACACTATCTACATTGACCAAACTGGGAAAAACACCGAAAATCTTTTGCTAAAAGTTTCGCAAAGCACCTTTTATAGATAATTATCCGATTTCATAACGAAAATTTTCCATATTAAAAACAATGGAGATAGACTTAATATGCTGAAACAAATGAAAATTGTAGCCCATTCTCGTTCATCACTAAACAGTATTTTCAATAAGCACCTTTCCTTCCTTTTTGCCCTTCGCTATTTCGTAACCGTTACACTTCAAATTGGTTAATCCTTCGTTTACGTTAGGAAACTTCCTCGAACCTCTTCCGATTTGCCGATTTTTATTCTCCCATAATTCCTTTCTCTATATCTATATATATACATATATATGTATATAGTTCGCAGGCTTACGACATGCCGTCAATTCAGCAATACATCCACGACATCACGGCTAAATTCTTTCAAGACCTTCAGGCCAACAAAACAGGGAATGAACTACTAAGAACAGAACTCCACACGAGCATTGACGAATTACCATTCAGCTACAAACATCGGAAAATTTTTCACTATCTAATGAAAAACAAACACAAAGCTAAGTCCAAAACAGCACGGAGACAACTGCCAGCGGAGAAGAAGTAGAAGACCGAAGCACCGGAGACGACCGACGGGTCCAGAGATGACGACGAGGACCCAGCACTGGAGAAGAGAAGGAGAAGCAGATCAGACCAGGACGATGGGAAGGCACGGGCAAAGAAGAAATGCAAGATTAAAGAAAGAAAATACAAGAATAACAAAACAGGGGCCTCAATTTGTAAATTTTGTAAATTGTAAACATGTAAATACTAAATTTTGTTACCACTTATATTTTCTATTGTTAAAGTTTCTTTTATGTTTAAAAATTATGTTAAAGACTAAGAAATTAGGGCTTTTGCACTTAAAAAATTTTCCCAAAAGAATTAAAGTAGATAATAGCAGACGAAGACGTGAAAAACTAGCAAGAAGAGCTACAAAATGCTTACGGGCAGTAAGCACTATGTAAAATAAAATAAATTCCGTATTGTACAAAAACTTACTATGTACTGTTGAATGTATAATATGCACAACAAGAGACAATAAAGTGTTCTTTGAATCTGAATCTGACTCTCCACCTAACTATGATGACTCTTAAGTTTTGAAAGCATTATCGTGTGATTTTGTTTGTGTCAGTGGAATTTTTTTGTACTAAGTTACTTTACTTTTTTGAGCATTGAATTTTATAAACCAACATTTGCCGATTTATAATGATCGTTTGGTTCGGCGCAAGAGTCCTAGCGGAGACTCTCTGTGGTAGAGACGAGTGTACTGTTCACGATAGGATTGAAAAAGTAAATATTTTTAACTATCAGTTTCAGAAAGTCTTTAATGAAGAAATATACTATCGCGTTAGAGGATTCATAACAGAGTACACGAAAAAATAGACGCTAGAAATAGTCCTTTAGGTGAGAAAGATCGTGCGAATACTCGATTCCATCAGAGTAAACCAAACTCCAATATTCCAATATTCACGTCATTGCTTATTAAGATACTCCAGAATATTAGTCTTATTGTTAGATCTACAGTGCATTCCTGGATAGGTTGATTCTGTTTAAGGAATATCAACACAATTACATTATTAACGATTTAATGCCATTTGGAGAAAAATAATCGAGAGGATTCCTTTATTCAGATTTTAGGAAAGCCTTCTAAAAGTTGACTCTCATTTCGAAAATTTAAAACAAAAAATACGGTATTAATTCTAGAATTGTGAATTACATGAGAAGTTTTTCCTCTAATAGAGAAAATATTCATCTACGGGAAGAGCTCCGATTCTGTGCAACTCGCATTCGGTGTTCAGCCAAGAGGAGTCACGGTTCTGTTACTAATACTCATATTCCTCGTGATTATATCCTCGGTTGCTCGTAGCAAAATTAGAATCTTCACGAAGGACACGGAAACGACGCAAGGAGAAAATTATTCAAGAGAATGATCTTGAAGAGATTTCCACATGTTGCAAGTACTTTAAGTAGGAAATTAACCAGAAAGGGTAGTCAGTATTAAGCTTCGAAAAATATTTCACCTATGAAATTAATGTACTTAGTTATAGCGTTAGCCAACTAGCTAAATATGTTGCAAACCGTCATGAGATACAAATTAGAAACTGAGATTCACCGGAATAAAACAGAACTTAAAAAATGGGTGAAATATGTTTCATATCTTTCTTTAGACCACAGATCGAATATACAACCAGTGTATGTTATCCTACAAGAAATGCTATAATAAATACTCAATTTGAAAAAAATTCAGTACAAGTAGCTAGATTGATGACGATGAGTATCAATTCTTTATCAAAGAATATTAATTGGTCATCACTAATGAAACGCCGAATGAACGGTAGAGTTAAACTAATACGGAGTAAAAGTCGAAGAATTCAGTTGCGAATATTGGACACTAATAGAAGTTCACGCTTATGCTGGAAGTAACGTCAGCGAAGATAAAATACATAATATCTCAAAAGTGGTATTATGTCTGGCTTTCAGAGATCCTAACAAGAGAATCAAACCTAAAAAGGAGAATTGTTGGGGACATTTTGACATATTACACCTACTGACACTCATCTGCCTGTCGTATTACAGGGTAACATGAAGTTAATGATAGAGAGAGAGTTCTTTAGGTGAGGAGGTAAAGGTATGGAATTATCTTATCTGGAGAGGACAAAAAAGGAAAGAAAATAGATTAGGAAGGAGTAGTGGAGTGCAAAGAATACTTTTGGAAGCGACAGAATATAAGTTCCAAAAAGAGAGAATAGGAAATATGAAATGAGGAGAAAGAGGAAATTATAGACTGAGTGAAACAAGATTACGGAGAAGAGAATTTGATTTTATTAATAGACTGGTACTTATCACCAACCACCTCCTATATTTTATAAGGATTGGCATAGAATAATGCAGTAGCAATTTCGTATTGATATCCAAAATTTTGGTCAGATGCGTAGATGAAATTCGGTTACAATTATTGTCAGCATGATTGAGTAAAAAGCGTCCGAGAACACCTCTTTACCGAACCCACCATAGCTCAGTGTTACTTTGAGGGAGTGAATTAATTATTTAATTTTAACATATGATGTTAATAAGGAGATTACAAGAAATTCTTTAAGTTTACTCTTGTAGAAGTCATCTCAAGTTGAGTAGCGAATATAGGGCCAAGCGATTTAGGCGTGGGTGGCCAAACTTTTTGCGTGGCGGGCCGCGTAGACAGTTGCAGCTTCTTATGCGAGCCGCATTAACAGATGAAAAAGCTTCGGCGGGCCACGTTAGGGCTCACATAGGAAGTTATTTGAGATAATGCGAAGGATCCTGTTAGTGAAAATCAATTATAAATAATATGTTATCTCCATAACATCACTGGAGAAGGTTTTCCAGCCATAATTTCAAAAATATATAAAATTATCTGTATTTTATATTACGGCTTGCTTTCATAATGGTATCGCGAGGCAAAATGAAAAGCCCTCGCGGCCCACATGAGGCCCCCGTATCGTAGTTTGCTCACCCCTGGCCTTGGGCCTTGCGCGTCAGGAAGCCTTGCAAGAGAGTTAGTGCTAACAGAATCCGGAGCTTATAACGAGAGAGGAAATAAATGTATAGATTGATAGTGAAAAGTTCAAATCCAATATAGTATACCCTATACGATGACGAAGATCGCCGTAAACTATATTTGGCGAATACATCTCAATTGAGGGGTACCATTGAAAACAATTATATGTATATGTATATATATATATATGGATGTCAACAAGGTGTTGGGATGAGGAAACCCAGTAAACACTCACCAATCAGACGACTTCAGGTTGGCGAGGCCCCGAGGATGTCGAAGCGACACACGTAAAAGAACACTAAAACACAGAAACATCACAAACGTAGAAGCTTTCGGAATTATTCCTCCATCAGCTACAGAGAGTTCTCTCTATACTATACTATAAATCTGGCTAATTGTTTCGAAAGGTAGGTGGAAGACAGTTTTAATGTGTAATTTTAAGTGCTTTCGTTCTCTGAAAATATTTATGTATTCTTCATATTCTCTATACTTAGTAGAAAGCAAAATATGTTTTTCATAAATATTGAAAATGAAAGATATCTCCGAGGGTAAAATACGAAAACTTCCATAAGTTCTTTAATTTATATCAGTGGTCGGCAACCTTTTTTGATGGCGGGTCAATTAAAGGTTTTGGGGAAATGCGACAATTACAAACTTTGACTGAAAAGAAAAATCAAACCTGGATGTTTATATAAGCTATATTTAGCAATTGAATTACTCTTTTATAATCGTTAATTCTTTCTCCCATGAAAATCTATATGTACATTTTGCTTTCCTTTCAACTGAACATTTATATGCATCAATTAAACCAGTTATACTTATTAGATTATAATAACAATTTTCATGTCATACCAACACTTTTTATTGCCAAATTCGGTTTCAAAGTCCGAGAACTCATTTTGTTTCGTAGGTTTGACTTTAAAATATTCACGTGACAAATTAGACGCACAAAATCAGACTTTGCATGGGATAACGAATGGGCAAGCTATTTTTTAGTATATCTTCATACGTGTTTCCACTGGTTGCATCCCTAGAGCTTGCAATTCCTGACGAAGTTTGTAATGCTTTTGAGATTCATGACCACATAATAGCATGCAGTTTCTTCTACTGGATCTTAATTTGAGTTAAATAACTATATTTTAAAAGTGAATCCATCGATTGCTTATTATGATTATTTGGTAAAAAAAATAGTCGGCATATTTATCAATACAGGATACAGGAAATATTTATTTATTTGGGGAAAAGATGGGAAGACAAGAAATATTGCATACCATTAAGCACTGCAATAAAAATTAACCTGGTTTCATTACTTGGTTTTATTCTCAAATCTTCCTCAATATTTTATGTTTTGTCTTAAAACCCGACCAATGCCGGGTAATTTCAGCTAGTCTTATATAAATGGGCTCTGTGTAGTTTAAATGCTGTCGCGGTGGTTTATATCTTGGTGTATGGTGATTTTTTGAACGCTTGCAGTATGCAAGCAACGATAACTCGTATAAGAAATGATACCAGCGGAATGTTACATTTTTATTCATTCATCTATTTTCTAATCACCTGTAACTAATCAAATAATAAAAAATTATTTAGAACATATCTCATTTCAGTTAAGCAGTTGTAATATGTATGTTTACGTTCTTTTCTTCGTCTTAGCGAATCCATTTCCTTCCTCTTGCAAAATGCTGTATTCACACGTAATGATATTAAACGTATTTTCGTAATTATAGAAGATCTTATTTACTTCACTTACTGCGATGATTGTTTATGTTGACAACAATTACGTATCCATGCACGAATTTTTCTAAGTTTAAAGCAAATTACAAGCTTTGATATGAAGCCAAGGTGAAGAATTCTGAAGATAATACCTTTCCTGACACCCTTTGATGTGTGTTAAGCAAGGAGCGACCACTTAAAAAATTCATTTTGAAATATTAGATTAAGACGTTAATTTAGTCGGTCTGTCATGGTTCTCTTTGGCACCACTTTCCTGGATCTGTCTGTCGTTTGCCAAACTTTCAGTTTTTTGGACAAAACCTTTGCCATATAAATTTCCCTTTAAAATATGGTGCGATTTGGAAGGTTATTACTCGAGCAGAATTTTCATCCGCTTTCGGGGATTTTTTGTTTTGCTTTGATCGATTCGATCTCCTTTGCAGCATCTAAATGACATAATCAGAGAGAAAAATCTCGTTCGATTTTATTTCATCCGACACTCAACTCTCAGTTCCCAGTGAAGCATTCGCGCATTGGTTAAGTGGCGGAAATCAGCTGATTTATTTCTAATACTGCCGCAGTTAATGACAAAAGGTATTATATTTTTAGTGGCATAGTTGAGGGAAAAACATGATTCGGTTGCCATCAAATTACTTTACCTCTGCTATGATCCGTATATTGCCCAAAGTTAAAGTGGTTGCCGTGGCGATTTAATATGCCCAGTACAAATCTCTTTAGACCGAAAAAAAGAATGTAGTATTCTGTTTCTACATGAATGCAAGGCTGAACTCATTGGAGTGAATATGTTAGCAGAATGTAAACTTGCGAGAACTGGTTACGGAACAGGTTATAATAAGTTTTCTCGGCAGATAAAGAAGCAAAAGGGGAATTATAAAACACAGTAGGAGGGGAGAGAAGCCTAATTAGAGTAATTGGATAAAAACGTGAAAGATTGGTGAGATTTTTAGTGCAAATTGAATGCTGAATAAAGTAAGAAGTCATGAAAGGGAAGGAAATGGCAATTTGGAAGGAAAAGATATTTTATGAAGATTAAAAGAAAGAGATTTGGATGGGGTGAATTTTGAATGCGTGAATTGGAGAGGCAGAAAACTGGAATTTATCGTTTCTTCGCTCTGCACTTCCACACTTAAGTTGATAAAAATCCCGAAAAAGCTGATATCATTACTGCAGCAGATCAGCTGTGCTTCAAAATGGTGCCCCGCAGAAAGAGAGAAAATAATATTTTGTCTTCTCAAGCTGAGACCACAGAAACCAACTCTCTCGTATGGTACGATTTCTTACTCAGTTTCCACTACTTGAAACCAAAACCTAGTCGTTTCGTAACCGGAGAATTGGAGTATTACCATAGAATTATTTCGTAACCTGGACTATATATTTAAGCAATTTAAAAAATGTAGACTTTATCTGTGAGGGAAAGGCTATTTTTTCTTTTTTCGTTGACTACGGGGTGTTAATAAAAATGTTCCAAACAATTTCATGAATTTTGGTTCGCTGTGTCACGACGTTCGAGTAAACTGGAAAGTATGCCGTGAAATTTAAATGGTTGTGAAGCACTGCTCTACTTGAGTGATTCTTTCAGCTATTGGTGTGCGGGTTTAAAGCGCTGTTTTTCCTGATTCTTATTCAGTTTTTTTTTTCATCTTTTAGTGCATAATAATAGTTACTTACCTTAATATTTCAAATCTTCATTTTTAGCGGAATTTTATAAATGGCATTTATTTCTTATTAAGAGAAAATAATTAGTTAATACACCAAATCTCGTTTTTTTATGATTCACTAAAGTTAAAGTTTTGAGAATTCCTCGCATAATTTGCCAACATGTTGTATGCGCGTTAAACCGTCATATATATTCCTCATAGAATGGTTGCCATCTTTAATACTTATTCCAAAAAACATAATTTTTATAAGTTTCCTAAATAATGTATAACTTAATGGAAAGAGTAGTTGATTTAAATATTAACAGTTTGTCTTAATTAATAGTTTCTATTCAAATATCTCTAATGCGTCTGTAGTTCCGATTGCACGTACGCTGACCAACATAACTTAGCATGATTTTAATTGGCTATGGAAATGTCCGCTGAAATTCAAAGGGAAAGTTTTAAAATGAAATTTCGTGATTAGAAAATGGTACCCAATTACACGAAACCGGCAACAATGCGAATCACTAAGAATGCGTCAAAATCTCGCGTTAAAAACTGAACATTTGATCGATTCGACGCGTATTCAAAAATCGATGGCAGGAGAAACAAACTTTCGTTCTTTTAGGCGTTCGCAGTTTCAAGCCTTGAACTCCTGCCATGAGTTTAAGTCATTTTAATATGCAAATGATTAATGTTCTACATACAAATGTAATCCTCCTCGTAAATGACGCCGCGAATGTTGTTTACATCCGTTGCTATGGAAATAATTTCCCTCTCCTTCCTTCCTTCTCTCTCTCTCTCTCTCTCTCGTATTAAAAGCATTCAAAGCATGCTTTCATCCATAAGGATTGAAACAACAATAGGATTTCGAGGTTTAACAATGCAGTGGGTTGGCAAGGCAAGATCCCATTAAAATGGAAAAATTTCTCTAAAATATGTGAATTAAACGTTTTACATGAGCTATTTCGAAATGTAGGCGATAAAAGATGTAAAGAATAAGAAACTTTATAATGTTTTCTTTAAATGGTCCAGATCCGAAGATTGTAGGTTAATTTTTTCTAATTTAGATCTCAAACAGAATAAAAGCCTGCAAGTCAAAAAGTCGATTTTTACCTGTTATTTTATGAGAAATGAAAATTCCTTCCTTGGAGTCGAACCCAGGACATTTTTCAAATTTTTTTTCGTCATCACGTTAAAATATGCGAATTTAGTGTTCCTGACAGATTTCAAAAATATATCTCAATCTTTTATCGAGTTCTTCGCATTTTTATAGCGTGACAGAGGGAGCCACAAAGGGACAGAAGTAGGCTTTTATAGATTTTAGATCACATCAAGGAAAATCGATTTTTTTCAATGTAGCTATATACTTCTTATTTTTTGTCCATATATATAAGAGCTATACCATATCCATATCACGGTTATCACGTTTACACTGTATTATGTTTCATTGCTGAATTAACGAAACTGCAGTATTTTCGTATTCAAACACATTTTCAGATAATTGGAAACGCATTTAAATGTCAGCGTCAGCCATATCAAACTTCATTCTTTCAGGTGTCCATATGTTTCAATCCGGTGTTTGCAACTAAATTTTAACGATTTTAAAATTGAAATTTCCCGCGCCGACTCGCTAGATGAAGAACTCGAGAATTCGTCCAACTGTTTGGCCAACCCGAGGAAAGATTATGTTAAAACATTTTTTGTTTGCTGATTTTGGCGAATGGATAACCAACGCATATGACGAGGGAAGTAAAATTAGCTGAAAATATGGTTGCAAAATTGTTAATGGAGGTACATCTCTTATGAAGAATTGTAGCTAATAGTTACAGTATTTTAATTTTCTAAGATTTGAGAACGCCATCGATATATTTCTGGAGACGTCGCAAATGTTTTTTTTGAGAAAAGCAATCACCCGTGATAAAATTCGGAGTTTGCCTTTCTATTTCTCCTAGATCAGATATTTAGATCAATAAATTTCATAGCGCGCTCGAGACGGACAACAAGCTTAAAATGGTTAGCATTGCAGGATCTTATGTGAGAATTAGAGAACCACTGAACCACCAAACAATTTTTTGAGGAAAACAGAATTAAATTTAGGACTTTGGTATTCTGTTATTATTGTTAACTGCGGCCCTCGATCGTCTTCTTTTTAAAAGACTCTGTCGCTTCTTTTTATTTGAAAAATTCAAGGTGCGTCTCGCGTTTACTGCAGAAATCAGTCCGAGAGAAACAAACGACGCTCTTCTTTATTCTGAGCTTTGCCTCTTGCAATTCCTTCCGCAGAGAGTAACAATAACACGATTCGAGGTTAGTCTGTGTCTGCACAGGACTATTAAGTATTCCAAATTCCAATTGTAAACGTTATGACAGTTTTATTATTAGTGATTGCTGAAGTGTCGAATTTTTATTCAAAACTTCAGCTAATGTAAAGTGAAGATGAAGAATTTAAAAAAAGCAATCATTAGAAACAATAATTTTCGAACTACTGGCGCATTTCGTTAATGGGATAAGTAGATGGAAAAGGGAAAAGATGATAATGTGTAGCATAGTTGCATCAATACAGGAAAGGCAACTACACTCGAGGAATTAGCAATCAGCAAAAGGGCGGCATATACTCTGCAGATCCATTACGCGAATTCCTATCATTTCGGCGCTACTCTTTGCTCTCCCGAATTTCGAACCGGAACTCTCTCGCCGCGGCGCGTTCGCCATTTCAGCACCTCCGTGGTTTCTTCCACCGAATCGTGTATAAACCGGATAATAATCGCTATTTCTGTTTTACGCGGACCTCTCTCTCTCTCCCCCCCCTTTCCCCTGCCACATCCTTCCAACACCCTGCCCCCTCCTTCCAACCCCCTGCCCCCTCCTTTCAACCTCCTGCCCCCTCCTCTCGCCTACCCTCTCCTCCTCCTCTCCAGGCGTTCATGTTTTCTCCAACCTCCTCCCGCCCTCTCTATCTCTCCCTCATATTCCCTTCTACTCTAACCAACCTCCTACCTCCCTCTCATTCTCACTCCCTCACCTCACTCCCCATATCTTACTCTTTAGTTGCCGACGCTTCGCCGGAAGCGAAGACGCTTATGCAGAGAGAGAGAGAGAGAGGAGTGAGAAAGAGAGAGGGAGAGAGATGGAAAGAAAAAGAGGAGAGGGATAGAGGCCGAATGGAGGGGCGCAATAGGGCGTTCCCACTGATCACAGTAATGATGGCGGGTAATGAGAGAGTGTGTGTCGGCGGCGGCGGCGAGGCGGAGAGAGAGGCGAGGAGTGGGGGTGGTGGGGGGCGGAGAAGGCCTCGGGGAAAGGGAGAATGAGGGACTGTAATTGAAAATGCTCACCGCCCTTTAATCGGGCCACAAGCCGACTCGTGAGGTGAGACCCTCTCGGAACTCACTCCATTCCTAAACACCTTCCCTCCCCTCACTCCCTCCTCTCTCTCTCCCCCCCCCCCGGTGGCCAGTCCATCGCCCTCTCCTCCTGCCATACCCTCCCTTCCAACCCTAGCCTCCCTTATCCCATTTCATCCTCCCATTCCTCTCCCTCTCTCTCTCTCTCTCTCTCTCTCCCACATACTCCTTGCCTCCTCTCTCTTGCAATCTCTTTTCCTCCCCCCTCCACCTCTATCCACCTCTTCCCCTCCCCTTCTTCCCCTCTTCCCCCTTCCCCCTCTCCTCTCATATCCTCCCCTTTTTCTAATCCCACATCCCCTCAAACCTTTGAATCACCGACATTATACACGACTCCCTAATAAACGCTCGCCCCAGCCCCTATTCCCTCTCTCCTATCTCTCTTTCTCTCTTTGCGTACCGAAGATCGCGCACACATCTCTCTCTCTCTCTCTCTCTCTTCTCTCGCCCATCAAGCCTCCGGACCAAATCAACACTTAACTAACGTCGGAAGGTTGCTTTCACGTGAAAACTGGAGGTTGTTTTGACAGACGCATTGCGTTAGCCACCGCTACTTTTGATGTTCATGTGTCACGTTCTTGGTTACGTTGCTTTAATTTGATATCATTTGCTTCTTTATTTTAGGCATCTACCTCGCCCGAATATGATAAATAGTGTAATGAGGACGAAAACTAAAGGAAGCGAGATCCGCGACATTCACTCCCAAAATAAGCGTTCGTCGCGTGGATCGATTTTAATTGAATTTCCAAAGAAAGAACTGCGTCTATTGAATCAAACTCGTTTTTATTTAGTAAGAAAATTTAATTTGAAATTTCGTTGAAGCAAAGACCACCCGTTCAAAGTGTCGGATGGCAGACGTGTAGATATTCAGTTTTGAAAGCTACCTTCATCAGGCACATTTTAACCACATTTTAGTCCTCTGCCGGTTTTTCAGTTTGAATTTTCACTCGATTAAGAAAATTTAGTTCTCGGAGCTTTAGTAATGTACTTTGATAATCAATCCTCTTAGTCTAATGCAATCAACTCCATTTATTTAGCATATTTTCTCGACTGTAAGGAGCGTAATTTAATTTTCGTTGTATTGGGTCGAGTATATCGTCATATATAGAGTTTTGGAACCAAGAATTCCCGTTCCCGGGAATTTCTTCGATTGTTACTTACTTATTCTCGATTCCCGGGAAAAGTTTTAATGATTTCCGGGATTTGTTCGCTTGAATTTTGTGCCGAGTCAAGCTTTTCCAGAACTGCCTTCATAGCTGTTTTTTTATATATTCCTCCGAATTTCAGCTCCAAATGTTAAAACTATCAAAATTAGTTTTGATTTTTTTGATTTTATGCATGTTGTGCCAATAGAATTTCTGATGATTACTAAATATTCTTGCTATTTAGTAACTGAGTTATTAGGAGTTTGAGATTAAGGATCAGGTTGCGTTTCTCGCTATTAATTCAATTTTAGTGGAACGTTAATACAATGTCCAAATGGCTTATTCTCGCGCTCGTGAATGTCGTCAGTAAAAACAGGTCCGAAAGTAATAGTTGCATGGATCTGAAACTGGGCGCTGAGGTGAACTGCCTTCCCCTCCTATTCTTCTTCCTTCTCCCCTCCCTCCTCCCCTAATCGACCAAATTAGCTACTCCGACCAAGTGAATTATATATGAACTACGAAGATTCCCGTTGAAATTCAACAGGAATGTTTTAAAATGAAATTTCATTAATAGATGCGACGCGAAACTATTATCCAAATCAACAGTACCCAATTACACGAAACCAGCAACAATGCAAATCACTAAGAATGCATCAAATTCTCGCGTTAAAAATGATCTGTTGATTGATTCAACGCGTATTAAAAATCAAAGGCCGGAAAACAAACTTTCGTTCTTTTAGGCGCTCGTGGTTTCGTTTCCAACTCCTACGATGATTCTAAGTGATTTTAATATACGAATGTTGTTTACGTTGGTTGCTATGAAAATCATTTCCCTCTCCTTCCTTCACACACACACACGCACCAAAAGCATTCAAAGCACGCTTTCACCCATAAGAATTGAAACAACAATAGGATTTCGAGGTTTAACAATGCAATTGGTTGGCAAGGCAACATACCATTAAAATTGCAGTATTTCCTCAAAATATGTGAATTAAACGTTTAACATGAGGAATTTCTAACTGCAGGCGGAAAAAGATGAACAGAATATGAACAGAAATATTATAATTGTTTCTTTAAAATGGTTTAAATCGAAGATCGCAGGCTGATTCTTTCTAATTTAGATCTCAAAAACCTGCGAGTCGAAAAGTCTATTTTTACGTGTTATTTTATGAGAACTGGAAATGTCTTCCTTGGAGTCGAACTTTTTACAAGTGTTTTACGTAATCACCTTAAAATAAGCAAATCGAACATTCCTGCCAAATTTTAAAAATATCTCGATCCTTTATCAAGTTATTTGCATTTTTATTGGGAGCCACAAAGGGACAAATTTTAGATTGTTTTTAAACCTCTTTCATATATTTTCTACACTAAATTTTAACTTTTAGGGAATTGAAATATAGGATACATTTGTAGTTGGTCTCTTGATATCTCCAAATCGTCAACATCGAGGAAAGATCGGTTGCGCAAGTCACAGTGCGTCTGAATATCGAATATTCTAGCAATTTGTAGCAAATAATGTATCACATGTCATTGGGATTTACTAAAGACTTATGTATTTACGTTGTATCTATAATAAATATCATGTTTAAATGAAAAATAATGTATTAAATATTTAAAATGTTAAATCATTCTTATTCCCGGGTTCCCGAGATTCCCGGGATATTTGAAAATCTAACTCCCGTTTCCCGGGGAAAAAATATCGCCGGGAACCCAAAACTCTAGTCATATAACCAATCAGTTGTCGCGTCTATCCAAATTGAGGCGAACAGAACGTGTTTACTGCCACATAATGATATACAATTGGGAAAATATTACTTTGGCTCCCAAAACTGAGAAAAACGCTCAAATAAGATAAATTAAAATATATTCGCGCTTATTAATCAAACTGTTTATACGCGCATTTTAATCGTTTTAGCGAACGTGAAATTCAGATAGCTATAAAAATATTTTGCAAAACTGTGTGCACATATGAGCAACACTATGGGAATCATTTAGCAACACTATGGGAATCGTTTGAGCAGGCCCAGATTTATGGAGTGCGAGGCTCCTAGGCTCCTGGGGTGTCCAAAGTACGGCCCGCGAGGATATGACGAAAAACTTATCCGAAAAAATTTAACAGATTCATACGTTTTATGAACATTTGGAGAGTAAAAACTTTAATACTGAAATGTTAATTATAAAAACCTTGTTTAGACTTGATTTTCACTTGTATGACCCCTTAGAACACACAGATAACCATCGATTTAATCTCTAACCCGGCCCGCCGAAGAATTGGCAACTTCCAATGTAGCCCGCCGATGATTTGCAACCACCGATTCGGCCCGCCAGTAAAAACGTTTGGGAACCAGTTCCCTAGGCCAGTGGTGCCCAAACTACGGCCCGCGGGCCAATGCGGCCCGCGAAGGGATTTTGTGCTGCCCGTGAAGCTATGGCGAAAAAGCAATTCAAAAAATTTAACACAGAAATTCATTCATTTTTTGAAAATTTTATTAATAAAACTTTAAATATTGAAGTGTTAGCCATGAAAACCTTATTTATACTTGATTTCCACTTATATGGCACCAATGAATGTACAGAAAACTTCCGATTTAAACTCTAATCCGGCCCGCCGAAGACTTGACAACTTCCAATGCGGCCCGGCAAGGGATTCGCAACAACTGATGTGGCCCGCCATTAGAAAAGTTTGGGCACCACTGCCCTAGGCGACAGTGGTTGGCGAGGCCCTGAGGCGGCAACGGCATACGAGGCCTCCAGGGCCCAGCGTTTCTCAACCTTTTTGGAGCCGCAGAATCGTTACCAAGTCCCACAATTTCTGTAGACCTCCTCCCCATGAAAAGTTCTTACATTTTTCATTGATTGTCTCTTTTTTTCACTTTATAATATTGATCAGAGCTGTGCCTGGGATCAAAAAAGTTGTAAATAAAAATAAACATCATGTCCTACTCGACTCGTGGACCCCCGAGAAATAACTCGGGGGCCCCTAGGAGTTAAGAAAAATTATAAACATTATCCTAGGCGATGGAAGGTGGGCCACGACTCGCGAAATCTGAGAACGTGGTTAAATTTTATGGAGGTAAAGAGGCTCTCAGACTCTTTAATAATTTATTTGCATATGTGTACTGTATAATGTATAATAATGTATAATATATAATAATATAAGAAACGAAGAACGAACAGAAAAGAAGAATCAAACGTCGGGAGAGATTAGCAAAATGAGTAACAAACAAATAAGAACAAAGAAAGAACCGCGAAGACCAACAAAAACGATAAAAGCAACAAAAAACGAAGATCAAAGAGAACAAATGAACATATAAAAATGAATTTTTATTACCAACTTTTATATAGTTAATACTTTAATATGGATAAACTATAATATAATTATTACCAGGTTTTATATTAACATCGCTTTATATATATATATATATATATATATATATATATATATATATATATATATATATATATACACACAGGGTGTACATAAAATAATGTCACAAAATAAAACAGAAATAACTCTTAAACCAAATGATTCACAAAAGTTGGGAGTTTTTGCATGTTGGCAACAGAGGGCATTGAATGTCATGCGTGCGCAACGATGTTCACTTGTTTGAAAATGGCGACCATGCAGGAAAAGGCTCATTGTGTCGAGTGGTTTATAGAGACGAAATCCACAACGCAAGTGCAACGAAACTTCAGAAGGGTGATATCACCGATTTATGCATGAGGCCCCACCAGACGTTGACTTTTGGGCTGTCTCTTTCATGTTCCCTCACTTCATGAGGCAGCTCAGAGCCCCATATCCGGAGGTTGTGACGATTAACGAACCCTGATAAATGAAATGTCGCTTCATCTGAAAACAGAACTCTTTGCAAAAAAGTGTTATCTTCGTCTATTCTGTTCAACATATCCACAGCAAAATTCACTCTTTTTGGTTTGTCACTGTCTCGCAATGCTTGCACAATTTGCACCTTGTATGCATACAGTTTAAGATGCTTGCGAAGCACTTTGTGGATGGTTGAGTGTGGAATCTGTAGTTCTCGTGATGCACGACGAGTTGATTTCCTGGGGCTGTGCTGGAAAGCTTCCCGTATCGCCTCAACGTGCGCTTCAGGTACAGATGGTCTTCCTGGGCGCAACGCCTTCCCTACACTGCCTGTTTCCATAAATCGGTGATACCACAGCTTAATATCACGTCTGGAAGGTGCATCTATATATATATATATATAACAACTTACGGAAAAGGAAAGGTAAAATGAATATATGGATGTCAACAAGGTGTTGGGATGAGGAAACCCAGTGAGCACTCACCAATCAGACGACTTCAGGTTGGCGAGGCCCCGGGGATGTCGAAGCGACACACGTAAAATAACACAAAAACACAGAAACATCACAAACGTAAAGCTTTCGGAACTACTCATTCTTCAGCTACAGAGAGAGAACTCCTCATCCCAACACCTTGTTGACATCCATATATATATATATATATATATATATATATATATATATATATATACATACATACATATAGAGTTCGAACCACCTCACCTGTGATAATCTGCGCTTAAGGCGAGTGATTTAGTCACCTCGATCACCAGATCTACGGGTTGGCACTCGGATAGATGTTTATTTATAATTTCATTATTTTGACAAGAGTTATCACATTATTTGTACTATATAACCTTACCTTTCCTTTTCTGTACCTGTTTATATTGTTGAAGCCAATCTGAGCAAATTGCAAGCGTCCATATTAGCAACGAGATTAATCGCATCATCGTCTGTGTTCGTGGTGTACTAGAAGTCTCGTTATTTTAATGTGGATTTGTATTGATACGAACATTCCTACATTTTTTGAAGGGATATTTCTGCTAATATTTGTAAGATTTTATTTATCGTAATTATTATTGATTGTAAGTTTTTATTTATCTTAAAAACTTTTTTTATCCTTATTCATTTAAGATTATTCTGAAAACTGTTTTTCCTATGAAAAGCTCGTTGGTGATCAACAGTTTCACTCCTACTAGTAACTTAAGCTGAATTACTCTGAACTAGCAGTATATTTTCGTTGATTTTAAGCAATATGAATCGATAAGTCAGTATTTTCATTAATGAAACAAAAGATACTATCAAACCTCTTACTACTTATATACCAAACATTCTTACGTTTGCCACCGAGTTATCTACTTCTGTCTGCCATTCATCAACTGTACAAATATTAAAGGATAAATATAGAGACCCCCACATTACTCAACAGCTCAAATTTGACAACTTTTTACGCCCATGCAAGCAGAAAGGTTGTCATAATTAAGTTATAGAGTTTATTCATGTTAAAATATTAACTATATAAAAGTTCGTTATAAAAATTCATTTTTATATCTTCACTTGTGATAATTACTTGTATTGTCAAATGTCGATAGAGTGTGACAAACCATTTAGTTACAATGCCTTACAAAAAATAAATACATTTTCCACTTCTCCTTGTTTTCTCCCTCTCTCTCTCTCTCTCTCTCTCTCCCTTCCTCCCATTCTTTCTCCCTCTCTCTCTCCCTTCCTCCCATTCTTCCTCCATCTCTCTCTCCCTCCCATTCTCTCTCCCTCTCTCCCTTCCTCCCATTCATTCTCCATCTCACTCTTCCTTCCTCCCATTCTATCTCTCCCTTTCTTCCATTCTCTCTCCCTCTTTCTCACCCTTCCTCCCATTCTCTCTCCCTCTCTCTCTTCCTTCCTCCCATTTTCTCTCCCTCTCTATCTCCTTTCCTCCCATTCTCTCTCCCTCTCTCTATTCCTTCCTCATATTATTGTATTGTCTTAATGATGATTGTTCTTATTGCTCATGCAGTGCGATCTGAGTCACTAAACTTGAAATACGAAAATTTGGACACGAGCCGATTGCCAGAGAATTTGGAAATTACGGATAGTTGCCTTAATATCACGTAAAATTATAAATTTACTGCTTTTACTCATGGGAATTATTATTTAACACATATAGATTCCACGTGACTGAATTGCTGTTGCCTTGGAAACCGCGTTGGTTTATTTACAAGTTTAGATCTTGGTGTATGGTGATTTTTTAAGCGCTTGCAGTATGCAAGCACCGACTACTCGTATATATAGAGTAGGGTGGGGCTATTTGGGTCGTTTCAAATTTAATCAGGAAATATAGGTGACCAAATTTTTTTATAGAATTCCGTAATTATTTTTCATTGCATTATGATGTTTTGAATTGAAAAATATAATGCTGTTTTAAACATCATGCTAATTTTAAAATTCACAATAATGAAAAACATTAGTTTTACAAATATTGTGGGGCTATTTGGATCAGAGGTGGGGCTATATGGATAATATATTTTCTTGTAAAAAAGCACTGTGAATTAGTCTTATAAAAGTTAGAAATTACATATCTACAACGCATTACATTTTCTGATTACAGTCATTCGTATTAATTACGGATTAAACACACATTCCACACTTAAATTGTTTATGTCCAGCAGCCCCTACACACAGCTCGTGGTACCTAGTTTTGCATGTTTCGTAGCATATCCAGTCACCTTTTCTGAGAGATTTCAGATCAAAATACTTGATCCCGCAGAAACCACATCTTCCGATGATTTGTTTGAAGATTCTTCACTTGAGCTGCTTGAGTCCGTTAATTAATTAATTAACTTTCACATTAGTCTTGTGTTTTCAACGTTTTCAAGAGATGCCAGATGGCAAGCACAATGCTTTGCTTAAACGCAAATTGGAGGGTAATTAAAATGTAATTTTTAGAGTGTTTCTTTATTTTTGCAAAATATTTTACTTTTATTTTACTAAAAACGTTATCTCGTAAACATTCTTAAATTTACAAACCTTTAGACCTATTGGATAATACTGCAAGTATAATTGGTTGACCGGTCGAAATAGCCCCACTAAAGTTTATTCAAATAGCCCCACTTATGTCGACTTCAGATAATAGGAAGTAGTCCTGTAGTTACGAACATAATGTGCTACTTTTACCATAGAATAGCGCAGGAGATAGTGACGCTGTAAGTGAAACAGAACTAAAGAACAAACCGAGAATAATTTTAACACTAGACCTTAAATACTAAGGCTGCAATCTTGCATACCGTTAAAATAAGAGCTAGTAACCACTCACCTCGATCCCTTTAATTGCGTTTTGAAGTTGTAGAACTAAATAAATTCACTTCAAGAGCATAAACAACCGTATTCTACAATCGTTCACTAGCACATGACTGCCGATATGTGCAGGACATTATCCGCAGTAGGTCAAATGCTTATTTTTTTCCAAATAGCCCCACCCTACCCTATATATATCATCATCATCATAGGTAGTCAGTCTGTAGACAGGTCCGTGATTATTCATGGTTGAACCTGGTTCTCCATATACACCTATTTTCCGCTGTCCTCTTCATATCTTGATAATACTCTTTCCCTTTCAAATCGTCTATCAGCTGAAACCTTTCCCTGCCTCTCTCTCTCTTTCCATCTAGTTTTCCTTCTAACACATCTTTAATCATACTCTCTCCTCAGGTAATGCCCAACCCAGTTTGCCTTCCTCTTTCTAATAGTCTGTATAATCTTTCGCTTCTCTCCTACTCTTCGTAGCACTTCATCGTTTTTCATCCTATCTGTCCATTTTATCTTCAGCATTCTCCTCCAAGTCCACATTTCAAAGCTTTCCAAGTATTTGATGCATTTTTCCTTAGCGCCCATGTTTCTGCACCGTACATATCATTTTATGAACTTCTTTGGGATATCTTCTCTTATATTCCCCGTAAGTAGGTGTTTCTTTCTTCTGAAAGCCACTTTTGTTTTTCATATTCTGGTCCTGTTCTCATCCGTATATTTTGCTTCTCTTGTTATGATGCTTCCAAGGTATTTATAGTCTGAAACTTGTTCTAAAGGCTTTCTTCCAATACTTATGTTCAGATTCTCTTCTTTGCCCGATATTTGAATGACCTTGAATTTTTCTGTATTTATTTCCATGCCGTATTTTCTTCCTGTTATCACTAGTCTATTTATCATTTTTTGTAGCTCCTCTTCCTTTCTTGCTAGAAGTACTTGATCATCTGCGTATTTTACTGTTCTTATAATCCTTCCTCCAATTTTGAAATCCCCTGTGCCTTCTAAAGCTTCTTGCATTAGACTTTCTCCATATATATTGAATAGGGTTGGCGATAGGCAGCAGCCTTGTCTTACTCCTCTACCGATATTTATTCCGCAGGTGTCCACATTCTCAAACCTGACCTTTACAACTTGATTCTCATATAGATTCCTAATCAGTCTCCTGTCTCTAATCTACACCTATATCCTTTAATATCTTCATCAACTTTACCCAATTTACTCTATCAAAGGCCTTCTGCCAGTCTACGAAACATGCGCAGATATCTTGACTGTATTCTATTGCCCTTTCTGATATGATTCTAACTACTCCTATAGCATCTCTAGTTCCTCGTCCTTTTCTGAAACCGAATTGATCTTCCCCTATTATTTCTTCTGCCTTTTTCTCCAGCCTTTTATTAAGAATCCTCGTGATGATCGTCGACGTGTGTGACTGAAGGCTTATCGTTCTGTAGTCTTTACACTGAATTACCTTTGGCTTCTTCTTTAGAGGGATCATTGTTACTTCAAGGAAATCCCGAGGCCAATCTCCCGTGTCGTAAATCTTATTATTTAATTTCGTGATCGCTTTTAGTCCTTCTGATCCCATGACTTGAAGTACCTCAGCCGGTATTCCATCGCTGCCTGTGGCTTTCCCTTTCTTTATTTCCACTATCGCTTTTTCTACTTCGCTCTTCATAATACTTGGTCCTAAGTTGTCGTCTTTAATGTTTTCCTCATCTTCCAGTTCTATTTTTGCCGATCCTGCCTGCTTCCTGTATAGCTCCTTAATGTATTCTTCCCATACCTGTGCTACATCCTTTGTTTCTGAGACTATCGTCCCATCCGTTTTCATAATTCCTTTACCACGAATTCCATTAGACGTCTTATCTTCTAATTCCATTGCCCTAGCGTACATTATATCGTACCGTCCTAACTTCTCCATTTGTTGTATTTCATCACATTTTTCATTTATTCAATTTTCTCTAGCTTTATTGTTACACTTCTCAACTCATTGTGTATACGTCTATAGTTGGCTGTACCTTCTTCACTGTTAACGTTTTTCCATTTTCTTCTTTCATCCATTTTCTCCAGCATTTCCTAAGTGATCCATAGTTTCCTGATTTTCTTCTCTTCTTTTCCAATCTCTTTATCCAAGGCATCCTTGATTCTTGTTTTAATTTCTTCCCATTCTATATCCACGGTCTTTGGTTTGTTTTTCAAATTTCTTAGGCGATCTTCCAATTTCATGCTGAGTACATCCTGCCTTTCGTTCAGTTTTTCTAGGTCCCAAGTCTGTCTTTTTCTTCTCGTTTTTCTTATTTGTTTGAGCTTTGTACTTAAGTAGACTATTACAAGGCTGTGATCTGAATCGATGTCTGCTCCAGGTAATGCCTTGGCGGTTTTTATGCTGTTCCTGAATCTTGGTTTTACTAGGATGTAATCTATTTGGCATCTCATTCTATCTCCTGGGCTTTTCTATGTGTATAACCTTCGTTTATGTTTTTTGAGCCATTTATAAGTCACTAAAAGGTGATGATGCAGAATTCTACCAGTTTTTCCCCTCCTCGGTTTCTCTTCCCAAGTCCATATTTCCCGAAAACATTTTCTTCCTATCCTTCTCCGACTATGCTGTTCCAATCTCCAATTAATTTGCTCATCAATATTCTTGATTTCTTCATCTTCATGAACTGACGTTGACATATATACCTGGATTATCAGCATGTACTCCGGGACTGCTTTTAGCTTTATTGCCATCAGTCTATCGTCCTTTGCTATTATCTTTGTCACACTTTTCATCATATCTTTCCTAAGTACCAGAGCTACTCCCCATTCCCCACTATTTCCTTCAGAGTAAACTACCGTGAACTCTTCCGAGTCGAACTGTCCTCCTTCACACCTCGTTTCGCTCAGTCCTATAATGTCAACTTTATTTCTTCTCATTTCTTCTTTCAAGTTCTCTAGCTTTCCTGCCTTTCTCATAGTTCTTACGTTCCAAGCGCCTATTCGTAAATTACTTTCGACAAATGTTTTCTTCAAGCCAGTCCCCGCCCAGAGATCCGATTGGGGGACTACTTTACCTCCGGACTATTTTACCTCGAGAAAACTCATATTGTCCAACCATATAATCATTACTAGGGACTGTAATGTGGTAGTTTCCCTCTTGCTTTCCACATCGCAGTACTGTAGCCGTTCAAATGGTCCCGATCTCGCCTACAGCTCTATTGGATATAGACCCAGCCAACATCATTTGTTTTCGGCTCTATACCATACTGACAGTACTGCTGCCTACTGCCAGGCAACGATGATAGTTTTTTTTATAAAACCTCCATTCGCGTGGTTTTTACTTTGTTATGGGAAGCCGACACGCTATCCACTAATTTAATTTAACTATATGATACTATGAAAATTTATTAATACTTTTGGTACGCGCAAAAACCTTTGCGAAGTCAGTCAGAAATCCGCATGTATAAAAGGAATAATAACCAATTTTTCCTTATAAAATTAGACAACTGATATTTTGAATGTCATGTTTGTTTTTATAATTTATATGTGCAATTTTAATTGCCCCTCCAATACGAAAAATGCCACATTCCAGTATTTAAATAAAGAAAGAAGATTTTTTCTTTTGGTCAATCGTTAAAAATGCCCACAGCCTACACACAGTTTACTGAATAATAATAATCTTTAATTATTAATGTTGCAATCTATAAATGTGTGTGTTTGTGTATTTCTGGCTAATGAACCTCTTGGATTATTATAGCGGTCACTCTTTCCACATCGAACACGATCACAAGGGAGGAGGGAAACCCGGTGCTGGCATTAGCCCACTCTTAACGAAGAGCACCAAGGGGGCCAACGGCTTAACGTCCCTTGCCAAGGACGGAACGCTGACTTTGCCCGGTCTCCTGAAACCGCCTGGCGACCTCGGAAAAAAATCCTACTTGCGCAGGATTCGTGCCCGCTGCGTTTTCGAGCAGCAGGCGAGTAGCAGCCGTTGCAATCTATTAAGTTTGACATTACTAAAACTATAACTTCGATGCTTCATAGAAAGCGCGAAGCGAATAACGCAATTCTTTTGTCTATTTGAAGGTTTAATAGATGCTAATTCAATGGGAGGCAACAATATGGGTAGCCTTGGCAAACCCGCAAAGAGTACGAAAAAACCAAAAGATTTCGAAAAGAAATTCGTGTTTCTGAGAAATGGCGATGTTTACCAATTTTGTGAGTGACAACACCGTCGATAATTCTTAGACGGAGGTTTTGGGCATCATTCGCCAGGGGACAGTCCTTGTTCTTGTTCCCATTCGTGTTCGTAAGAACCCGCAGGGATGAAACCGAAGCTTCGTGCCATACTTAATAGAAAGGGCGATATCATTCGCGCGTAAAATACCTTAAGCGAATTTGTAGTGATATCGCCTATGATTATCTAATATACATAAATAGTCGTAAGTCAGCGAAGAACGAGGCGTGAAAAGACCTCTATGACCACCGATCCACAACACTCTCAGAGCCGCTTTAAAAGGATTTCAAAGAGTTTTGGTCCTACGTTCGCGAAGTTTCGGAACTGACCCTGGCAACGGAGAATGTATGCGCGATTCTTTTCTTAAGGTCATTCTATCAAATCGTTACTTCGAAAATGTTTAACCAATGATAGTGGCCACTTACTCTTACTCAAAGAGTATCCGCTGTTTCGTTAGAGATAGTCACCCTGTCTCGTAGACCTCTGAGACGGCTATTGGAATATCTTCAAATCGAAATATCCAATACCACATTAATTATTTATATATAGCATGCCGTAGACCTTACATTTTACTTATCCATCAGAACTGTCATCTCAGTGTTCGGTAATAGCGTCAATAAATCTTCTGATAACAATAATATAGGCACATTAAACTAGGTACTACTTCATGTCTTTAAGATTAATTAAAATTAAAAATTTAATGTTTTTAAATAATAATCAAAATTGATAGATGGTGGTTGCAGTGTATTGGTAGGCTGATAACAACTGTGTTTATATGGAATTCCGCTGGACGCGCTCAGTTGGCTGAATTTGCAGGAATGTTTTGTTTGAGACCAGCGTTTATGGTTACGTTCATCTAATTTCAAGACGTTGGTTGTCATTGTTTTTATAGGTAAAAGTTAATTAATTAATTTGACCTTAGGCATTTTAAAAGATAATTTTCTCTACTATTAGTGGTGTGATTGGTTTGGCAATTCATTGAGATGTCATGTGGTTCCAACGGAATATGTTTTACCAGTCCAAGTCTCCTCATTACGGCCTATGTAGGCCATATTGTCCAATTTGTTTGCCTTAAATAATGACAATGAATTTTTGAATGATTATAGATCTCATTTTGCTGTTCATTTCTTTATTTTAATTAAATTTTGACCTCATGTGCCTAAATTTTTGGTGGTACAATTTTACGATTTTGACTTGTGTAGAATTAGAATCTTGACTTTTATTCTCTCATTTTATAGTTATTTTTGCCTACCGATAATTTATTGTAACCATTTTTGAGCAATCAACCATTAGAATTTTGATACAAGTACTTAATTGATAAATATTTCAGATTATTGTTCTCTTATTTTGAACAATAACCCAATAGGTCTTATTGAGATCGTATGTTCCTAATATGGCCTATCAGTAAGTTTTTTCAATAATGCTAACCAGTAATTCCATGTTGAGGCGTTACAGTTGAAACATTTTTTTCTACAGAAAAAGTACGTGAAACATGTTACTTATCACTGGTTAGACCGCAAGAGGAATACGCCTCATGCATATGGGATCCGTACGAGAAGGGACATATAATTCAATTAGAAAGAGTGCAGCGCAGAGCAGCTAGATTCGTAAAACAAAAGTACGAACATAAGGAAAGCGTCACCTCATTATTGAGGGGTTTGAACTGGGTACCACTGGAGGATCGTAGATTGCACTCAAGGTTGCGGCTTCTGGAGAGATATAGATCGGAATGTCTAAAAGACGAGGTTGTACGAATAATTGAAGCACCAACGTATATAGGTAGAAACGACCGTGACGATAAGATACGTGAGATCGGTTGTAGGACGGAGCGTTATCTAGGCTCGTTCTTTCCGAGGAAAATACGAGATCACAATAGAAAATTTCAACCTGCGATAGACAATCTTTAGGTAGGTTTTGGTGCATTGCACCCCCTGCCACCGACCAATTAGGTGAATTGCAGGGTAACATGTAGATGTATATATTATAGACGCATAGAGAAACCACTATATGCGAAACTGAAAACGGTCTGGATGAACCGAAATTCCAAATAAGAATGTTCCAGATAAACGAGATCATGCTTCAGTTCTGATGTACATTTTGGAAAAATCCTTTAACCTGCTTCGTAATGCAGGCTCCCATCATTATTTTACAGTATTTCATTTTCGAGATGGAAATTTCTATTCGTCTGTGGTTTGGTTGCGGCTGACAAATCGAGAATATTTCCATCATACTAAATATCGAATGGAGTCGGGAGCTTAGTGGTTTGTTCGGGTGAGTTTTTCGAAAATGCTTCCATCGATTCCTGTTACTCTCCCCAATCCATGCTACTCTTGGCACAAACTATGGACCCTCAATCTAGAGATGGAATGTTAAAAATGGAAATGGAAGTTTTCTCCGAGGATCGCCTTTTCTGTCGGTAGCCGTTTTTACATTCCTCTGAACTCTCCGATGTTGTCGATTCCCGAGTAAGGATAAATGTAGCAAATCGTTTTGCAATTACGAGTTAGACGTGAGAAGCAAATTATTTCGCAATGTTAGTTTACTATAATATCTTCGATACGGCATCGTAAACTTTCCCTAACTGCTATAAAAAATCTGTCTCCGATTATTTACCTCGTGTCTTTGCAATGTATGACCTAATCAGATGGATAAATCTAATTCGATTCTATCCTGCACCGGCACATCAAATGAATTATCGATACGTGATTAATCATATTTTTCCGTCCAATTTTCAGAACACTTCCAATTCACATTCAATAAGCAACGTCCTAAACTCCTACTTTCCCTTCTCTTCCAGTCCTTTCTTTCCTTCAAGCCAACTTCCTTGCGAACGCGACTTTTTATCGAAAACGCCCTACTGCCGCGAGGATATGTCTTACGCACATGTTCCACCCCACGCAAGGTAAAATTGTCTTAAATCTGTTTTCGGGGCAGAAACATTCATCGTCTGGCATATTTACGCATTCTTGAAACTTACTGGGGTTAGCGAACCATTATTTTCTCTTACTCGCATTATCGCGTTAAAAAGATTCCCAGAAGCACTGCAGTTCATTAAAATGACATCGCGTACTCAACGCAAACTCAACGGATCGAGAAAGATTTCCAGTGAAATAGTTTCTGTGGCAGCGTGAAAGACTTTAGGGCCCTGCAGAGGGACAGGAAAGAGGCGGAGGTGCGAGGCCGCGGGAGAGGGAGGCTGTGGAGGGAGGCGGAGGGAGATGGAGTCGGAGGTAGATGGAGTCGGAGGGAGATGTAGGTGGAGGGAGATGGAGGCGGAGTGAGAGGGGGCAGAGGGAGAGGGAGTCGGAGGGAGAGGGAGGCGGAAGAGGGGTGGCAGGGAGTGGGACGCGAGTGAGATCACCGGGGCGGGTGAGGAGGGAGTGTTTACGGCCGGAGAGCGACAGGGGAGGCAGCAAAAGGGAGCGTTGAGGGGGAGGAGGGAAGGAGAGGAAGGAAGGTGATGCGGAGGAGCATGTTTGGGGACACACATAAACACTGGGACAAAGGGAACAGTGAAGGGGAAGTGGGTGGGGAAGAGGAAGGTCCTTCTCTCGCCACAGGAGGGCCCGCACTCTCTCTCTCTCTCCCTCACACCTCGCCTTACATTACTCTTATTCCTATGCTTTGTGGAGTGTGTGGTCCCTTCTCAGGTACACTTCTCTCTCTCCCCCCTCTCTCCCTCCCTCTCTCTCCCCCTCCTCCCTCCCCCCCCCATCCATCTCTCTCTTTCTCCTTCACCTGACTCATTTCATATCACTCTTTTGACTTTATCACCACCTCGCTTTACTTTTCATTATACCGTCACTGTAATCTGTCGATGTGTGTGTGTGAATATATATATAACTATGTATGCATCTATAAACACACGCACAAGTTGAAACATGACTTCAGTGGAATATCCGATGACCACCATAATTCGAATTTTCCATATCTCGATCTTCTCATCTGTATGCATCCAAAAATCAATGACGGCCCATAAAATGGAAATTTTTCTCCTCCGATGAGGTTTTAGTTGTCAATAACGCCCTCTGCATTTTTCGCGTTTGGAAATTTTGTGTGGTGAGTTTCTGCAACGTTTAGGAGTTTTCATAGAGAATTATATTTTCGACAAATCTTTTGCAAATTACATCATAAAGGAAATGCGTGACGCTCACGTATCAGAGGAAGAAGTATCCTGCGAGTTGGGTTAAGTTATTGCCGCTGGCATCGTAATCTCTATTCATAACAAATCAATGTAATTTTTTAAATACTTTAAACATAGGAATAATGGATAACTAAATTTCATCGATGTGAAATTGTGTATAACTATCGTCTATTATCGCAATGAGAGCAATGATCAATCCCATATTAAGTGATATTATCTCAATTGGATCAACAATACCAATGCATTGTTTTTTATACTATTTAGTTTGGGTATTTATTTGCTAAGCCGAATTTACAGACAGTTACATTTGAGAGGAGAATTTTTTCAAATCCAATCCGTCGTCGCTCGCCAGGCTTACTAAAGTGCACGAGGAAGATTGCAAAGAGTTTCCGGGATCCTCTCTCTCTCTCTCTCTCTGAAGGTGCGACCGCCGTAATCTGTTGTGGGCGCATTCATTCAAAGGCGATAAGAGGGTTACGGTGGACTCCAAATGTTTAAATGTTTGTTTGGGGAAAACGAGAATGAGAGAGGAATAGGGAAAGATCGCAATTGGACGAGCGATTTGCACGGCTGACGAAGCACGCCCACCTCGTTGGACGAAATGGTCACAGATCTCCGAGATCCCTCAGCCTCCGCGCGCCCTCCCCCGCCCCTTCCACCCTCCCCTCCCTTCCTCCCGCCCCTCCCCTCCGCCTTCTTCCCTAACTCTCGACACCTCGTGAAGTTATAACTCTTATAAGTTATAGACTCTTCCTTTGTGCGCAAAATCACATAACGTGTGAGGACAGCTGGGTGCGGTTCGATTAGTTTTAAGAATAACGTTCATTACTCTTAAGGGGTCGGCATAAAAGGAAGATATTGTAGGGAATTAGTTTAATATAAGTCGCTGATTCGCAATATGGGTTGCTATAAACATCATTAGTAAAACATTTAGCTTGCTGACGCAGCAACGTTAATAGAAGATACAGTGTAATTGGGATTTAAGTAGAAGTTGGTGGTTTATATTTCCCTGGAGAGTAGAAAAAATTTTCAGAAGAAATTCCATGTAAAAACCAACAAGCGAAGTGTAAAAATCTCTTGCACATTCTATTCTAATGGAATTTCGTGTTGAAATCATTATGAGACGGGAAAAAATAGAAAATAGAAATGTCTTGTGTTTGATTTTGTAAATTTTACATGTTATTTGAGGTAGCATGTAATATTCACTGATTCATTGATAAAATTTCATTTTAAAAATTCAAATAAGGTACCTGCAACTTTTTTAAGAAAAGAAATGTTGATAAAAAGTATTTACAAAATATTTGGTAAGCTAAATAGAGGAGAATGTTTGTGGAAAATGTATTTATTTAAGAGAAGCGAGTCTTCACAAATAATAATAATTTCACAGGGTTGAGCCTGACCTCATTATTGATATCCCTTAGAAATTCTTTATTCTTCTACTTGAATTAGCAATATGTTTCAAATTATATTCGATATTTTGATGATGCTGACACATTATTTGAAAACAATATAAATATTAATAATAAATCAACCCGGCTGAGCTGGTACGGGTCTATGAGATCCACTTGATTGTTGTTTCTTTTATGGGAACTAGATGACAATATTTGCATCGCTACCTCACTCAATACTTTCTCTCTACTATTCTACTTCAGTTCCGTGTAGCAGTCTAGGTTCAATCATTGCATGTATAGAATTGCTAGGGACTTTTTTGTCACTTTGGGTGCATCAGGACCTGCGTCAGTATTCACGTCATAATTTTGGGCTATCAGGAATGTTCTTATTTACCTAATATAACAACAATACTGTGAAAGTATTCACGTATACTTTCTATTTACCATGAAATATATACCTATTCGGCTACTTTAGGACTTTTTGGCTACTTGTAATTTGTAAAGTACTCTAAGTACTTATTTTTTCAGACGTGTGTTTATTCAACGTGAAAGATCAAGACAGAATTAGATATTTATCCACATGCCGTAGGCCATAAAAATGTCCCTAACCCTATGTGAAAGTTATCAATCATTTTTCAACGAATCGTATAATGAAATAACATTTTAAAAGTAACTGGGTTCTACAGACGCAGTGCCAGCAGTGGTGTTCATATATGGGGCGCCAGATCCACCGGGTAAGGCAGCGTCTATGCTAAAGCGGATCAGACCAGACCCGACCTCCAGATCCGACTTCAGCATAGTTGGATGAAATCAAACATACTGTTTACTGTTTGAGAGGCTACACTGGAACTACCAAACCTGATCAGGCTGTCTGAAAGAACCAGACAAGTATGATCATTTTCTTCCTAGATGTCTGTCAGCTATTCTAGTGTACAGTTCAGTGTTGAGATGAAAGATAGTAAATCCACAATAATACAATTAGTGAAAGAGATACCACAGAATTGGGATCAAAGGGATAAGCGGTATTGTAATAGTGGCATAAAAAAATATTAATAATAAAACGGACAGTTTTCCTAGATTGTTCCTCAGTGTCATTCGCTCAAAATCTCCAGTTCGTATTCGACTAATTAAGGGAGTTATCTAATCAATACTCGTCCTACTCGTCAAAACTTGAGGTTCTCATGATTCACAGAGTTCACGAAGAGTAATATCGCACGATTAGTCTGAATTGCTGCAGCCATCCCGGTCAGTCAAGTCGGTCGGTCGGGTCGCCTCTGGTCTGATCCTCTTTCAGTGTAGCCGTTGCCTAAGAAATTTTTCCAAAAAACCTTCCGCTTTTGAAAGTGTTGAATTCTAGGTACTCTAATTCTATTGAATAAAGTGATCATTTCATGTAAGATTTACTTAATAAGCACCGCAAATGCGACTTCGACGTTTCGCCTTCCCTTAATTTTGAGCCTTTAATCGTTTGCAAGTAAAAGATTCCGCCAATCAAAATTTCCCTGGCATTCAAAAATTTGTTGTTTATGCATGCTAGTTAATTACTTCTGCATTTAATTTTCCCGCTTTCTCCTAATTTGCTGAAACACATCATTTATTTATTCTATAAATAAGCTTTTTCCGCTTGCTTTACTCGAGCAGCGGACGCATTAACGCGAATTAAGCGAAGGCATCTGGTGGAGCGATTGACCACACGGGCTGTGCTCTTTCGTTTTATTGATTTCCAAAGCAAATTAAGGTGTTCGCATGCATTCAATCCACGTATGATCCCAATGCATCTGTTTTCGTGTTTGAGTGGGCACATAAATAACACATATCACTGCGATACTGCATTCCATTTACATGGCTCGTAAAGTCTTTGCAATCAAAGTTTATACCTACATTCTTCCCCTCGCAAAATTGATAAATTCGCACCAAAAACAATAATACTCAAGAAATTATAGTGCAGTAAGTGATGTTTTCCCTACATTAGACTATTATCTTGAAGCGCTAGAAGGGCTTGATCGTTCCGTAGATCTTGAGAGCTACACTGGCTGGAGTATTTTCTTTTGGTAGGATCACCTATGCAAATCAGGTGAGAGGCGGCTGCAAACTCAGTGGGTTGGCCTAATTAAGTGATATTGTAGCGTTATAAACACCGTTGAGGAAGGCAACGGGAGATCACTTCAACTAATATCCCACGCAACGTGGCAGAGTTAAATAATGATTTGAATCACGACGTGACCGAGATCATGCACATGGAGGTAGTCTGGCCTCCGGCAGTGACGGAAGTAAAGCTGTCTTGTTCCTCATCCCACTAAATCCTTACACAGCTCCAGACAGCTTCAGACAGCAAGCAAGTGAGGCAATCGCCTCAGGGTGCAGGGTCGAGGGGGCGGCCTCATGCCTCACACTGACGCCGTTCCCTCTTGCCAAGTTTGGTCTTACAGCAGGGGCGGCAACCCTGCTCAAAGAGACAAATTTGCAAAAACTGGAGGGATATAAGATAAAACCAAGGGAAACGCACGCAATGTACCCTTTGTGACTCTTTCGGCTACGGAAAAAAAGAAAACGATAAACGGAGATCCAATATAACATCATCATCATAGGTAGTCTGTCCGTAGACAGGTCCGTGATTATTCATGGTTAAACCTGGTTCTCCATATACTCCTATTTTCCGCTGTCCTCTTTATATCTTGATAACTCTCTTTCCCTTTCAAATCGTCTATCAGCTGAAACCTTTTCCTACCTCTTTCCCTTTTTCCATCTAGTTTTCGTTCTAACACGTCTTTAATCATACTCTCTCTCCTCAGGTAATGTCCAACCCAGTTAGCCTTCCTCTTTCTGATAGTCTGTATAATCATTCGCTTCTCTCCTATTCTTCGTAGCACTTCATCGTTTTTCATCCTATCTGTCCATTTTATCTTCAGCATTCTCCTCCAAGTCCACATTTCAAAGCTTTCCAAGTATTTGATGTCATTTTTCCTTAGCGTCCATGTTTCTGCCCCATACAATGCTATACTCCATACGTAGCATTTTATCAACTTCTTGCGGATATCTTCCCTTATATTCCCTGTAAGTAGTTGTTTCTTTCTCCTGAAAGCCGCTTTTGCTTTTCCTATTCTAGTTTTGATCTCATCCGTACATTTTGCCTCTCGTGTTATGATACTTCCAAGGTATTTATATTCTGAAACTTGTTCTAATGGCTTTCCCCCAATAGTTATGTTCAGATTCTCTTCTTTACCCGATATTCGAATGACCTTGGATTTTTCTGTATTTATTTCCATACCGTATTTTCTACCTGTTATCACTAGTCTATTTATCATTTTTTGTAGCTCCTCTTCCTTTCTTGCTAGAAGTACTTGATCATCTGCGTATTTTACTGTTCTTATAATCCTTCCTCCAATTTTGAAATCCCCTGTGCCTTCTAAAGCTTCTTGCATTAGACTTTCTCCATATATATTGAATAGGGTTGGCGATAGGCAGCAGCCTTGTCTTACTCCTCTACCGATATTTATTCCGCAGGTGTCCACATTCTCAAACCTGACCTTTACAACTTGATTCTCATATAGATTCCTAATCAGTCTCCTGTCTCTAATCTACACCTATATCCTTTAATATCTTCATCAACTTTACCCAATTTACTCTATCAAAGGCCTTCTGCCAGTCTACGAAACATGCGCAGATATCTTGACTGTATTCTATTGCCCTTTCTGATATGATTCTAACTACTCCTATAGCATCTCTAGTTCCTCGTCCTTTTCTGAAACCGAATTGATCTTCCCCTATTATTTCTTCTGCCTTTTTCTCCAGCCTTTTATTAAGAATCCTCGTGATGATCTTCGATGTGTGTGACAGAAGGCTTATAGTTCTGTAATCTTTACACTGCATTGCCTTTGGCTTCTTCTTTAGAGGGATCATTGTTACTTCTAGGAAATCCTGAGGCCACTCTCCCGTGTCGTAAATCTTATTAATTAATTTCGTGATCGCTTTTAGTCCTTCTGATCCTATGACTTTAAATATCTCAGCCGGTATTCCATCGCTGCCCGTGGCTTTCCCCTTCTTAAGTTCCACTATCGCTTTTTCTACTTCGCTCTCCATAATACTTGGTCCTAAGTTGTCTTCTTCAATGTTTTCCTCATTTTCCAGTTCTATTTTTGTCGCTCCTGTCTGTTTGCTGTATAATTCCTTAATGTATTCTTCCCATACCTGTGCTACATCCTTTGTTTCTGAGACTATCTTCCCATCCGTATTCATAATTCCTTTACCACAAATTCCATTAGACTTCTTATCTTCTAATTCCAGTGCCTTAGCGTACATCATATCGTACCGTCCTAATTTCTCCATTTGTTCTATTTCATCACATTTTCCTTTTAGCCAATTTTCTCTAGCTTTATCTGTTACCCTTCTCAACTCATTGTTTATACGCCTATAGTTGGCTCTACCTTCTTCACTGTTAACGTTTTTCCATTTTCGTCTCTCATCCATTTTCTCCAATATAACATATCTCTTATAAATTAAGTAAAATAAATAATGGCACGATTGTGTGATAATTTTAGATTTTAATGATTTAGTAAAATTCTTGATCATCGGAGACCCACGGGACATGAAAGGAGGAGGGGGGGGCAAAGGTTTCCCGCCTCAGGGCGGCGAAATGTCTGAAGCCGGCCCTGCACAGCTCATGTCAATGGACCAATTAAGAAAAGAAGACTTTGGATATCAGGATAGGAACTTGGAATGTCAGGACGATGCTTAGGAAAGGCAAGTTAGAAAATATAAAGCTAGAAATGAAAAGAGGTAAAAATAAATTTCTTAGGTTTGTGCGAAGTTAGGTGGAAAGAAGACTGAGATTTCTGGTGTGATGATTACAAGGTTATATATATGTATATATATATATATATATATATATATATATATATATATATATATATATATATATAGTGGGGGAAAGGAGGCCGAGAGGGGAGTGGTATTAGTTTTAGACAAGAAAGCAGGGCAAAGGAATGCTCGCTGAGAGTCCCGAACTTTGATTGGCTATCTGAATAGTACTATCAAAATTCACGCACAACGTGCTTACGAGTTATTTTTGCGATCGTCATTTGTTTGCGGAAAGCCCCGAGTGCGGCTTTGCTGTGAATTGAGACTTTTCGCTGCTTTTTTGGGTCGTGGCTGCCAAGGGAAGGCTAACTTAGTCCCTTCTTATCACTTGGCAGTCTCCGAGCTGCTTGAACTAGCCGCCTGGGCTAGTTCTTGCTGGTCGTGGCCCTGAAAAGGGCCTCTCCCATATTTTTGGCTGTCATGGCCATGGACCTTACCAGGTCAACGGTGTTGGCTGCCCTTCAAGAAGGGGGCCTCCATGCTTCTCGGTCGTGTCCGCTTAGCGGCTCGTCTCTGGGGACTCTGGCAAGGCCGGAGAAATCTCTCGACAGCCCGAGCGGGCTTATTGGTTCGGCTGCCCTTGACGAAGGGAGCCTCCGAATCGACCGGGTTGAGCCGCCCAGCGGCTTCGGAAAAGTCACCCCGCAAGGGCTAATGGACTTGGCTAAATCGGCTCCAGTTGCTGCCGCCCTGGAGGCCGAAGAAGCAAATCCAAAAGCTAAGCGGGGAAAATCTGCACGGGCCTCTAATAGAGGCGTGCAAAATAACAGCTCTGCTCCCCTTCTGGCGAAGGGAAATGTCGCCGTCGTCGGCGCCTCTGTCCCCCTGGATAGTGTGGAGGATGTTCTGCCCTCCTCCGCATCGGGCTTGGGGGCAACGGGGGCTTCGAGTGTGGCTGGGGAAAACGGCCCTTTGCAGGGCCATAAATCCACAGCCCCAGAGGCGATGGAGGCCACGGAGGGTGCCCGTGGCAAGCGAAAAATAGCAGCTAAGAAGGACGTTGGCCCCGCTGACGCCATGTTAGCCGACCGCTCGGCATCTATCCTAGCCTCGTCCGACGAGGATAGCCCTGACCAAGAGGGAGGGTTCACGGAGGTTACCCTCCGCAGGGCAAAGAGGAAGAAGACCTCCTCGAATGCTAACGGCGGGGCCGGTGGAAAGGCCCAACAGAAAGGTCAGGCCAGAAATAATTCCGGCAAAGGAGCGAGGACACGGTTGCGCGTATCACCGATAGTGGTGTACGGCATCGTGTCACATAAGGTCATCGCCAATGAACTGAGTAAGGTCATTGGCGATGACTATGAGCTGGAGGTCCGTCGGGCCTCCACCAGAGTGGTGGTCCATTCGGCGGAGCACCACAGCGCTGCTACAAAGGTGCTGGACGACGCTGGCGTCCAGTATCACACCCAGCTCCTGGAGTCGGTGCAGGGGATGCGCCTTCTCCTGAAGGGAGTTGGGCGTGGCTACACGGCGGAGGACGTGTCGGCGGACCTGACTGCGAAGGGATTCGTGGTCAGGACCGTCCGGCAGATGACGGCGATGGAGGACGGCAAAAGGGTCCTCATCGGTCGCTTCGTCGTCAACGTGGAGAGGACTCCCAGAGCTCCTCTCCCGAATGACATCAAAAAGGTTTGCCGGTGCTCGATTCAGGTCGAGCACTTCCGCGGCAGTCGCGGGCCGCTGACATTCTTTAATTGCCAGCGGTTCGGTCACATGTCGCATGCGTGCCGATGCGACACCAGATGTTTCAAGTGTGCGGGTCCGCATAAGGGAGCTGATTGCCCCAGGCGACCCGACGAGCCGGCCAAATGTGCCAACTGCGAGGGCGATCACCCGTCCTCGTACAAGGAATGCCCTGCATACCTTATGGCGCTCGAAAGATACGAGGAGGGCCAGAAGAAGAAGGTGCCGAAACCGGCACCCAAATCTACACCGGCCCTGATCAAGGCCAAGTCGGCTCCCACGGCGAAGGCGACCGCCACGCGGTCCTACTCCACCGCGGTCAAGGAACCGACTCCTTCGGCCCCTGCCCCTGTGCAGGTTCAGCGGCCCGCTGCTGCACCTGCCCCAGCTCCCGCCCCTTCTTCTTCGGGGTCGCCCTCCGTGGCGCCACCTGTCGCTCTCCCCGAGCAACGGGAGCAAGCGGCTCCTCCCTCCAAGACCTTCCTGAGGAAGCAAAGGAGGAGGGCCGCCCAAGAACAGGCGCAGAGGGAGAAGCAGATGGCCGAATCGGTCATGGAAGTGGAGAGTGCGGCCGTTGCAGACGGCCCCGCCACGACCACGACCCCCATGGCCGAACCACCCAAAAAGGCTGCCGCGAGGACGGTCCCCGCCGTCCACACTGCGGAAGTGGTGCCTCCGCCTAGGGGTGCTGCACCACCCAAGACTCGTCTGCCTCGTAATGTCGAGCCAGAGGTAGCTGGGTCCGAGGAGGACCCAGACTTCTGGACCACGGTGGCAATGATCTGTAGGTCGTTGAGGAGATACATCTCTTCGACCTCCGGACGACTCCTCCTCTCGCTGCTGGAGGAGTTCGTAAAGGAGCGCTCCTCGTCACCTAATAATGGCGACTAGGGGGTGCTCCGTAATTATCCAATGGAACGCACGGGGAGTCAAGTAGAAGACGGAGGAACTCCGTGCGTTTCTGCAGGATAAGAACGCCATAGTGGCCGCAGTCAATGAGACCCATCTCCGCCCATCGGACTCTTGGAAGGTACCTGGCTGGTCGATCTACCGTGCCGACAGGCCCGGCCAGCCAACCAGGGGCCAGGGGCGGGGTGGGTCGGCATTATTGATCCGTCGATCTGTGAGGCATCGCCCGTGTCGGGAGCGAACATACAGATCGATGGAGGCCGTGTCTGCCGACGTGCTGACCGACTCCGGGTGGATCAGGATCTCCTCGGCATATTATCCGCCTGGGAGATCGTGGAACCCGGACGAGGTCATGGATCTCGTCGGAGACGGCTGCCCCGCAATTGTCATCGGCGACCTGAATGCCAAGCATGCCAGCTGGCATTCGAGGGTCGCCAATCCGAGGGGCACAAGACTGCGGAACTTGGCAGACGAAGAGGGGCTGACAGTGTTGGCCCCCACAGATGCAACATTCCTGCCTTCCGGGGATATCCTTGACGTTGCTGTTGTCAACAACGTCAGGGCATCCCTGAGCATGCATTCACTCTGTGATTTGTCCTCTGACCACAATCCGACCCTGCTGCTTCTGGGTACTCGCCTGTGCGAGTCCCACCACCGCAGCGTCTGGACCTCGCGAGGGCCGACTGGCAGTACTTCCGCGAATTTATCGCGGAAAGGCTGCCGGTCGTGCCGACTCCGCCTGAGACGAGGGATGAAGCAGACCGGATGGTCGACCTCATCACCTCAACAGTCCAACAGGCCATGGACGCTGCGGTGCCTAAGGTGGTTAACGCCCGGGACATCCGCATCGCCCTGCCTCGAGTCGTCCGGGAGACCATCACCCGGCGAAACAGCGTCCGACGGCGGTGGCAGCGCCATCGGACTCTGCGTCTCAGGATCCAGCTGGATGGTCTGACCAGGACCGTCAGGCGCATGTTGCAAGACGTGCGCTCTGACGTGTGGGAGAACCATCTCCGCACCCTGAGCCTGGAGGACCATTCAGTCTGGAAGACCTGTTCGAGGCTGTGCGGACCTCAGCGGCGCGATCCCCTTATTGTACAGGGGGCCTGCGTCGCGAGTTCCCCAGAAGAGAAGGCCGGATTGATGGCAGAGTACCTCGAGGGGGTTTTCTGTCCCAATCCGGCCACTGCAGAGTCGGATGCGGTGGAAGAGGACATCGCAGCGGTGCTGGGTTCACTGAACCGGGACCCCATGCCTGAGGCGGAGTTTCCTCGATACACGAGCGGCGAAGTCGTGGCACTGGTTCGCCGTCTCGGGTTGAGGAGGGCTCCGGGGGACGACGGTATCCCCAAAGTCGTCCTGAGGCAGGTCCCCGTCGCAGCGATAGAATTCCTGACCGCCGACTACAACGGCTGCGTCAGGATTCCATACTTCCCGTCTGCCTGGAAAAGGGCAAAGATCGTGTGCATCCCGAAGAAGCCGGGGACGGAGGTTGGTCCCGGAGACATCCGGCCAATCTCGCTCCTGGCTGGCTTCGGGAAGATCTTTGAGCGTCTGCTCCGGAAGCCACTGGACGTCATCCTCCGGGAGAAGAATATTCTCCCGGACGAACAGTTCGGCTTCCGTGAGGGGCACTCCACCACCCAACAGCTGGGTAGAGTGACCGACTTCGTCACCGACGCCTTCAACAGGAAGCAAGCGGTCGCGGGGGCCTTCTTTGATATATCGAAGGCCTTCGACCGCGTGTGGCACTGTGCGCTCCTGTTGAAGATGGTTCGACTCCAGATGCCAGTCTGGTTCGTGCGTCTTGTGCAGTCGTACCTACAGGGCAGGACATTCCGGGTGTTCTGGCTCCAGGTCGGATCGGGACTGCGGCGAATCTGCGCCGGTGTCCCGCAGGGATCCGTCCTGGGGCCAATCCTTTTCAACGTCTACACCCACGACCCCCCCAGGGGGTTTGGGTGGAACACAGTCCTCGCCCTGTACGCGGACGACGCGGCGCTCCTGTCGCGTTCGATCAAGAAGTACGCGGCAGTTGAGAATCTGCAGTGCGCCGTCGACGATCTGGCCACCTGGTATCGTCGATGGTGCATTGCGGTCATCTTCCACCCTGGAAGGGGAGCGCCGCCTGGAGTCGACCTGTCGGTGATGGGGGAGGTAATCCCCTGGAGCCAAGAGGTCACCTACCTTGGCGTTGTGTTGGACCGGAGGCTTCTTTGGAAGTCTCAGGTAGAAAGCGTCCGCCGCAAGGCGCTCGGGGCTCTGATGAGACTTCGTCCCATCCTCTGCTCCCGCGCCTTGTCGGCCGACACTCGGAGACTCCTATACCTGAGCTGCGTACGGCCAGTCTTGACCTACGCAGCTCCGGTTTGGTCCGGAGTGCCCAAGACCACCCTATACAGGATCCAGGTCGTGCAGAACATCGCACTCCGGCTGATACTCGGTCGTACCCGATACGAAAGTGTCAGCCGGTTGCACGAAGACGGGAACGTGGAATCACTGGACATCCTCTTGCCAAGGATGTCCAGGGAATTCTACGCGAAGGCGGCAGCCTCCCAGCACCGAGAGGTGAATGCGCTCGGCGAGATCCGGGCTAGGTGGTGGGACCGCTATAGGCGCCCCATCGCCAGCCTGGACTCGCAGGAATCCCTACCTCCCAATAAGCGACCCCGCTTGGAGTGAGGGAAAGTTATTTGCCATTTATTGTTGGCAATCGAACAAAAAATGAGCTAGTTTTTAATAATAGTATAACCATTTAAAGCTAAGCTGGCAATGGTACCCGCCAGTACGGGCAAACACGTACTGGATCATATACAGCATCAGGGCAAAGAATCATTAACACGCAGCAGATAAGCGACCGTTTAATGCTAGTTGAAGTCGAGGCAGAACCAGTATATTTAGTGATTTGTACAAGTACGTATATATGCCAACGAATGATCACAGAGGGGAGGAATTGGATGAGTTGTACGATCAGCTCGAGGAAATAATTAGAGAAGTAAAGGCTAAAAAGAACTTGGTAGTCATTGGGAATTGGAATGCCTTAACAGGACAAGGCGATGGCAGTAGCTAAGTTGGGGATTTTTGTCCAGGAAAGAGGAATGAAGGACGGAAAATGGTAGATTATCGTAAAAGAAACAAATTGATATAAACAAATACATGGTTTAAGCATCACAACATACGAAGATAAACTTGGAAAATGCCGGGAGACATACAGAGCAGAATGATTACATCGTGGTCAGACAAAGATACAGAAATAATGTATTGAACTCGTGTAGTTTTCCGAAGGCATATGCAGACTATGGTAACAATTTGGTGGTCATGAAGTTTCGTTTAAAATTTAAAAAATAATAAAATGGAATAAGAGTACAGAAATGGGATTTTGAAGTGCTCAAGGGAAGATAGAGGAAAGATTATCGGGAGGCTGTAACGCAAGCCTTAGAAAGAGCAGGCAAGTAAACATCGGTCGAGGACAACTGGAAGACTATGAAAACGTGAATCGTAGAAAGCGAGAAAAAAACGATAGGGAAACTAACGTCAAAGAAGAAAGGAAACCGTGGAAGAGAGGGGGAGGTGGAAGCAGGTCAATGCAAAATATGAAAGAAGAATGTATAGAGAGTTAAACAATAGGAAGAGAAGAGAAACTACAAAAGCGAGAGAGTTGAGATGGGAAGGACAATTTGAGGATACGGAGAAACAGCTGAGACAAATTATAATAGACTTATTCTAAGGAAAAGTGACGAAATTAACGGGAAACAAGAAAGGAAATATGCTGACCACAATTAAACACAAAAACGGTAAACTGTTATATGACCCAGAAAAAGGAGGAATAGATGGAAAGAGTATATTGAGGAGTTATGTGCTAAAGATTTGACGCCAGATTTTATTAAGATAGAGAGGGGGGGCAGATATAGACTGCGAGAATGTAGAGCCGGAAATATTTAATAATGACATTTAGAAGGCTCTCAGTGATATGAAGTCAAGGCAAGCAGTAGGAACTGACGACCTCCACGTAGAAATGTTAAAAGAATGAGGAGAAGAGGTAAAATAGCGTTTCTGCAAATTGTGCCGTAAGACATATGAAGGGATGTATTGGAGACATAGAAATTTTATCAGACATCTTTATATGAACCAGACTGCGCGGGTAAGGGTAGCAGAGGAAGAATCAGATTGGGCAACGCTAGGAAGAGGCGTGAGACAGGGCTGCGCACTATCACCAGAATTGTTTCATATTTATGCCAAAGAGTTGATAAAGGAGGCTTGGGAATATGTAGAAATAGTGATAAAAATGGGAGGAAGCCTGGCTAAATCAGTTATATATGCAGACGACAAAGCATTGGTGAGTAATTCGAAAAGGGACCTTCAGATGTTATTTAGTTCCTTAAATGATAAGACAGAGGCATTCGGAATGAATATTAATAAGAGGGAAACGAATGTGATGGGATTTTTTAAGAGTGGGAAAAACCAGATCAATATTACAGTGGATGTGGAAAGGCTGGAACCAGTGGAATGTTTTAGTTATTTTGGTAGTATTCTTTCACACGATGAAAGAAGTACGAAAGAGATCAGGACAAGAAGAGGGAGAGCAAAGGAGAGATTTACGAGGCGGCAAGATTTGTTGACTGACAGACTGAATAAAGATATTAAAAGAAACGTGAAAACACTGATATGGAGTGTATGAGTGCGATACATGGACAATGAAAAAGAAGATTAGAGGCGCTTGAGATGTGGGTATGACTTAGACTAGTGAAAATCATTTGGACCGAGAGGAAGACAAATAAGGAAGTTCAGAATAAAGTAGGAGAAGAAAGGAAGTAGAGTAATAAGGGGCAGGCTGATGAAATGGGTGCATAAAAATTTAAGAGAGAACGGTCTATTGAAAGAAGCCATAGAAGGAAGAACATTAAGAGTGAGGCAAAAATATAGGAAGAGGAAAGGTAGATTAGATACATTAAAAGAAGGAATTGGGCATGAGAAGTTGAAGAGAAAAGCTTTGGATAGAACAGATTGGACTGAGTGTTCCTAAAATCTACCAGAAGGTAGAATTGCTATAATGATGATGAAGTACCTTTAAATAACGATTTGAGGAAATATCAAAATGATTTCTTCTCGGCAAATGCTCACATATTGTGAAATTCCACCGTGTAAAACAGAGATCTATAACATTTTCATTCATAGATTACTTAGTCAGTTTTTTGTCCATGAAATAATGTATTGTTCTCCAATCAGAATACATGAGCATGAAGTAAAATAGAACTGGTATTGAACCAAAAATGTACTTTCGAGCTGTTTCATTGACATACACATCGTTAATATCGAGATGCACATCAAATACTGACAAAATTCCCAGAGAACGGTACAGGAAATAGTTCACAGCACTGAATTAACCTGATTTTTTATAATATATGTAAAGATGTTTCTTCAATGATACTCCTAATTGCACCGAAAAATAAAGGAACCTGCTCCAGTCTGGTGTTTAACAAATACCACAGCGCTGGAAGGAGGAAAAGACTATAAATTAGCTCTTTGCATTTACATTTACCCTTTGCATCTCCTAGCACTACACAGATTCACTCCCTAGTATGACTAATATGTAATGGGTAAATACTATAGACCAGCGGTATTCAACCTGGAGTACGCATACCCTGAGGGTACGCCAAGTTTTTCCAAGGGGTACGTCAATATATTTAAGCAAAATCTTTTCCCACAGTACTTTCCCATTCGACAACCAACATAGCCATCTTCCACGTTCTCCTCACCTACCTTAAAGTTACCTTCATTTTCATCAGTTTCTTTTGGTTAAATAAACCAACACGAAGAATTTTTAGTAGACATTACTCTATAATCGAGATAAAGTCAGCGTGTGATATTTAAATACAGAACGCAAAAACGGTGGAGGGAACAGAAAATTAGACAATAGATGGATTAGGAAAAGACAATGTGGGAGGAAGGGAGAAAAAGTGAAGAATGGAATTCTGGAGTAACTAATGCAATTATGACGGATTGGCTACAAAGTTTGAATAAAGGGAAGCGTTGAAGTATTGGGAAAGTATGGTTCATTATATACCACGGGGTAAAAATTTCTTTAATGATGTTTTGAGGGGCACGCCGACAAAAAAAGTTGAATTACACTGCTATAGACAACTTCTTACACTGTTTAATGATAACTTGATATTAAGTCTGTATTAAGCTTCCTCCTCCCTTAATTGAAACAACAAGCTTCACCAAATAATGATAACGAAAAACGGAGATCAATTTATCCATCAACAATAAAAACGTATCTGTACTGAAGATATTTCTGCATCATTGCCAGAAAACTACATGCCGATGAGAAAAATGAAAAACTCTCCAAGGTTTATGAGAGGCAGAATTGGTCGTAAAAGTATTATAAAACCTGTCTGAAACCTTACTGTGGATATATGAGTAGAAATATACATCTAAGTATGAATAACTGTAGGAATAACTTGAAGGTATGAGATGGATTGTAATAGATCCGTCTCCAACGTGCTACATAACAGAATACAAAACTGCTAAGCATATAACAGAACAAATTGACATTTAAGTTAGTTTACATGAAGCAATTGGAGTTAGGATAAAGTTGTGAGCTCTGTGATTCATGCCATAAAACATTAGCTCCTGCTTAATTACAAGGAAATTGTGTATTCAGTCACTTTACATGTTCGCCAGAGGGAAGAAACGCAGCAACGACTTTCGATTGTTTTAGCATCAGATAGATTCCCCTTGATTTGATGTGTCTCCTGGTTAATCAAAATATGGCCAAAATCAGGGATAGAAATTTTACAGCCGAAATAAATGTCTATATATATGATCTCGTATCTCTTTAGAAGTGTATCTTTGAAAATTCGCTTCCTTCCTAGATAATAGTACCTATATTTATCAATTTCATGGCAGCTTCTGACAAGGAATCTCAAAGCAAACCAATCTTAAAGCTCTTCACCATCGGCGTGTATACAAAAGTTGTGAGTTATGTTTTTTTCTCGAACAGAAAATAGTTTTCGATGGAAGGAGCTCTGATCCTTTTCGAGTCAAGTCAGGTGTTTCACAGGTTAGTGTCCTAGATCCCATGCTCCTCGGCGGTACGCAGCAAAGTTACTCTCTTTGCGCGCGATACGAACATATATATCAGAAGTTGCCAAACTTACTTACACTCGGAGCCGCATTCGATAATCTCCTGAAGTTTGAGAGCCGCATGACACATTCTGTGCTCATACATTTACGAACAATAAAACGTAATCTGTATCCGAAGTAATTCTGATATAATGCGTGTTCCTTAAGCATCCGCAATACGTCTCAAGTCATACTACGACTTTGTGTGCTGTAGTGAAAGACATTGACACGCCTCTGAGTGTAAATTTAAAAGACCCGCATACTAAATTAAAAGAGCCGCGGTTTGGCCACCCCTGATATAAAGCATACCAGGGACCAGATATTCATTGCACTACCTCTTAGATACCTATTGAAAGTAGGCAAAAGGAAATCAGCAGGTCTTTAAAAAACATATATAGCGAAATAAATGTTCAGGGCGATAATAAATGTCTTCAGGGTGATTCTGACGGTTAAAGGAATGGCAGTTAGAAATCAACTTCAAAAACTGCCCCGTAATGAATTTTTGGAAAGACAGGAATCAATCAATAGATTTCCCGTATAATATCGATGAACTCTAAATACCCATAGCCAGGGTCGGTCCGAAGTACGGGCGAGCCTGGCAGTTGCCTGGGGCGCTATCTCGATCATCTATCTATGCATTACTTGCAAGTGAATAAAAATTGGATACCTATTTATATCGCGGAAAAGGCTGGAATCTTGATGGCATACATTTTATTTTTCCTTATCAGTAATTGTATAGAACGCTGAATAAATTAGCATTTATTTCGAAAATATCTCAAGAAACATTTACGGAGTGGAGCGCTGGAATGCTATCTCGCCCGGGGCGCCAAAATACCTCGGACCGCCTAGAGCCGAGTTTGTAAAATATCTAGGAGTAGACACACACATTCGCTAGGTGGTCGGTACAGCCAACAAGAAATAAGCTTTCATATGAAAAAGTTCAAGATCATGTAATCTTTCTTTGGTTGGGCCGCAGATCAAGTACGTTTTCAGTACATATATAGGATTCACAAGAGAAAAGACAATTGCTCAAGCTATAAAAAGTGCAACGCAGAGTAACAAGATCCGTGAAACAAATTTGGCATTGCTAGAAGAGCGCCGACTGAACGCTAGATTGAAACTTCTAGAGAAAATATTGAAAACAGAACTTTGTTATTTCCACAAATTTTTAATTTAAAAAACGACCGGTTTCACTGCAATCGTAGCATCATTATAGAGAAAAATTGACAAAGTTTAACTCCGGAAGTACTCGGAATAAGCGAAGTTATACAGGAAGGCATGAGCACATTGGTAAAATACGTGAGAGAGACTGTGGGAAAGAGCGATGTAGAGGTCCTTTTTTCCTAGGACTACCAGAGATAATAATAGGACATTAGGCAATTTGAGAGTTTTTAGAAGTCTGATGAGCTGCACCCTCTGCAACCCATTTGTCTTGTTGGGTATTATGTAGATGTAAAATAAAATTTTCTTTCATCGTTGCCCTTGCAAATAATGCTGATAGATTCAATACAATACCAACCAATCGAATTGGTAATAAAAATAATTGTGATGCCGAGACTTCGGTCAATGAATGGAGATTGAATGGGTACGCGAGAGGAACGATATACTGGAACGATGTAGGTATTTAATGAACCATTTGGGAAATTTGTTGAAGTTTCCTAAGAGCTTGGCGAGTCCGTCTAAATACGCTCACAGTTATCGTTTTATTTGCTAATCGAATCACGTTACTATTGCCAATACGATAGATATCTCTGAGCCGGACGCAAAAAAGACGCAGCTCTTCAAACAAAAGTTACTAAAGGCGAATAGTTTCCCGTTGAAAGGAGAGTGAAAAAATTAACGATTTTTTTCGTTCGCCGTCGAGGAAGAGAGCATATCGAGTGATGATATATAGCGACGCCATTGTGTTGGCACCAGTGTGTCATCTACACATAAGTGCTACACCGAACTGGACGACGAGGCATTCGATAAGAAACTAATGGCGGAACTATGATTTTATGATTTTTGAACCTTTCAGTCACTGAATTTCAGCTGACAGCTAGAGGACATCGGTAAATGAAGGGATGATGCGAACAAACAACGGCAGCGTCGAGTGTATCACAGGTGAGCGTTTTAGGTCTACGTGTTATAAACATCCACACATAACTCGGCTTTAATTTTCAGTAGCGAAATTAGGCTATTATCGGGCGATAGGTTTATCTAAAAATTGATTGATGCACCGGGCGATGAACATATCCGAGAGAGCCCAGTGCGTAATTGCCTCTTCGCCCCTTTCTCTTTCCTCCCCCCTCATCCTCTCGACCGTCTATTTCTCACCCGTTCCCCCCTCTCGATCTCACGACCTCCATTTCTTCCTCTCCGATCCCTTTCTGCCCTCCTCTCGATCTCTCCCCGTTTCCCGCCCCCTACAGTGCGCCCCCCTCCTCCCGGTCCCATCCGTCACCGGTGCAGAGGACGTTCTCAGGTGAGTGGGCCCCGTCAACCCCCCTCCTTCCCTGGCAACCAGCTTAAACCCTCCTAACCGAAGGGCACAATGGGAAGATCCTCGCCGGGGTAGATACGGGTCTCTTGCCCCCTTTCCCCTCCGCCACCTCTCCTCCCTCCTTCCCTCCCCCCGCCCCCCGACCAGCGTCCTCTTTCGCCTCTCTTTTTCCATCGCTTCCCCACGGATCACCCAAGAAGACGATCAAGAAACCCACACGACATCCACACAACACCAACACAAGCACAAAAGACGCGATCAGTCATCGGCAGAGCTCGCCTGGCCCCCTGGCGGGAGGAGTGTCACTCTCTTCTGTATGGTATGCATGGGGTCAAAAGCCACGCCTCCCGACTCCCTTAAGCTCATCATCCAAACATTCAAACCCCGGTCCCTGTCCCGCCCCCACCCCTCGGTGCTAACCACCTCGGGGCCTTTCCCGCCCCCTGCCGACCCTACGCCACCACCATCCTCTCACCCTCATTCACATTTTCCCAGCATTTCCTTCTTCCATTATCTCTTCACCTCTTCTGCCAACTTATTCAGACCGCGCACTGAAACGCACTCTCCTATTACCAAATGCATTTTTTACTCACTTCTGCCTTATTGCCTCTATTTCTCTAATACACTCTTCCGTAGCCGTTTCTCGAGGCATAAATAACGCTGTTACACCAACATATGAGTTTATATATTTTCTTGTATCGAAAATAAATATATATATCAAATATTAATTATCATAAAAATCCTCAACTCGACTTTCACTAATCCATTGCCATTGTCACTGTCTACCGTATTCGTTTTCTGTGAAATGAGCTGCTCACTTATGTACATGTCGAGCATTATAGCCAACTGTAAAAACCACAATAGTGGCCTTACTCAGGACTCAGCTCGCGTCAGCATCCATTTACACAAATCAAAAACTACTTCAGACGCCATTTTATATCATAAGGAAATAAATATTTTATTAGATCGAACATTAATATCAACAATATAGCATTTGTAACTCATTAAATCTAAAGCAATATTTAATTTTTCTGACTTATTAAAACATTTGCACTCCTTATTTATATAACTAATACCCACTGAATCATCGCTTCATTTGGCACCCACCAATCTGGCGAAATTCACGATATAATATCAATGTATTGTAATGTAACGATGATGACCGTCTTGCCTTTCATTTTGCTAAATGATTCAGTAAACTCTTTAAAATCTTCTCTCCACAAAACTTATATTTCATACCTAGCGGATAGTGTTCAAGAAATTTCACCTCTCTGGAAAAAACTCGGCAATTGAAAGTAACTTAATTTTTCACCGAACGACAGCCCTTCTTAACACCCTGTGACTCTTCGCTTCACTGTCCGCTGTCATGGTCACGGAGAAAAATGATCACTGACGATGCCATTGAGGCATTGTCCGTGACTCATCACATCGGCCGGCGGAGTTTCTAACTCCTTTACTACGAACAAGGGCATTGGTGCCCGAGTCACCGCAGGTCATTTGAACTTATCCGCGCCCCACATGCGTGGTACCGATGATCGAGAAACCATTCACCAGTTGGTGTAAATTTTATTAATCCACATAAATATGGAATAACGCCTGAAATAATTATTACGCTAAAACCTCACATACGGTGACTTCAGAAAACGCTAATTCCACAAGACTCGGTGTAAACGTGTTTAAGAATCCTCAGTTGAAGCAGTGGTTCGCTAGCCGCAATAGCACTCCCTTGACTCGCTAAAGTTAACCTTTAAATTTTTAGCCAACCAAAATTATAACCAACCAAAAACTCTATAGAACCAATGGAAAATATTGTTTATTTATGTAATTCATAATAATTATTTTATCGCATTAAAGTGTTGCGAAGAGTAATACATATCTGTCATTCCCTCACTGTGGTAATCGATAATGCAGCGTCTTAAATTCAGTTTAGTATGGTATTGATAACATGGAAGCGTTGCTTCCTAATCTGCCCTTGGCAGTTTTCGTTAATTTAGAGTACAAATTTTAAAACAAACCATACAGACTCCAATGGAATCTGATATAGAAGCTATCTCGTGTGCAGCTTGTTTTATTTACTTTTACTTCATGAATAATACATTTCATCTTCAGTCTTTTATAAAATATAATCTAGAGATATGAAAATATTAACGTATAAAATGCATAGCTAAAATAAGCTTGTTATCTTTATAAGAACGTCGCTCAGATGATGAACTAAGCTCTTAGGGAAGTAAATGTCGGAGGTAGCAGTTGCTGTGCTTTTTACATTTGCTCCCACCAATATATTTATTTAGTCGCGTGATTCTCCCATTTTTCGCACGATTTTTTACACTAAAACGAGTGTGGTGCAAGTACACTGTTTTCTCCTTATAGTAAATATACGAAGTATACCAATAATACAATTTAAAGTACAATTTAAGACATTTACTAGTATTTTGTCTCCTCACAAACTGGTTTACAAGAACACTGTTTAAACAATAATACTCATCGTCTAATAGTAAAGGAGAGGGAAAGTTGTTACAGATTGATTTAAATACTTTTTCTGCGTGGTAAGGGTGAGGTTATGGTTTTTAAAAATTTGTTTAATGTGAGATACAAACTCACATTTGGACATATGTAGTTTAGCTAAAAGAGGCATCTCGTCGAAGTGTGTTGAAAAATATAATCTTTTATTTATACCATGATTTGGGTGGGGCAATTACGCTATGGAGGCAATTAAAATAGTTAAGATTAGAGATAAAAATAGTAGGAGGGAAGCAACTGTTTGGGATAGTTTGGTGCAGCAAGCCTCCTGCCATTCAAAACCCTGGTCGATTACAGGATTATATAGTGATGCACAGCTTTTTCAAGAATGATAAACATGTTATACTTAGTATTCTATTTTAAATAGCGAATAAATAATCGAAGAAAACATCTTATTCGTGCGCCTGCGTATTTCCATTCCAAACCGGCGCACAGCTCAAAAGCAACAACAATAACAAACTCTGTATTAATCTTAGTGCGTTGGCGGCGATACAACGGCGATTGACGGACGGCCGAGCGCCAAATCCTCGTCGCATTCCATATCAACGCAAATGGGAAAACGTTACTACTCAGCGTGTCAAAGCCATTTCGGGGTAGTATCATACGAACCATTTGTCGAAATAACTCTCATCCCTTTTTCTAGTGTCCCCCTCCTACTCGTTCTCCCCCCTCTCTCCACATCTCCTCTTAGTCTTACCTCCGTTCTCTCTCTCTCTCTACTCCTCACACCCCCATCCTTCAATCTCTCCATGTCTCTCCCCCTCTATCTCTTTCTCTTAATAACTCTATATAACTGGCTCTTTCTCATCTTCTCCCTCTCTCCCCTCCCTCTCTCTCCCCTTCTCGCAGCCTACAATCGCTTTTCAATTACTCCTTCCATTCTTCTTCTGTTCCTCCTTCTCCCTCTCCGTCCTTCTTCCTCTCCCTCCTCCCTCCTCTCTCCCTCCTCCGCGCTTGGAGCAACTGAAAAAGGGAATCGATAGCAAAGTGTACTCTGGCCAAGTGAAGTTCCTTTCTCCCTCTCCCTCCCATATTCTCGCCTTATGTTATTCTCCCTCTCCTTTGTCTTTGCTTTCTTCTCTTCCCCCCCCCCTCTCCCTCTCTCCTTGGCCCGCCCCTCTTTCCTCCACGTTTCGGATGTAGACAAATGGGTGCCCCTTGCGCCCTCTCGGGGGAGTATGCCTCAACTAACCCCTATTATGGGTCCGCGTAATCGAGTTGTTGGAAGGGATCGCCCCGGAAAATTAATAAAGAGGAAATCACTGCTCCCAAAGCACTTTCAGGGTTCGGAAGGAAAGAAAAAGACGGAGGGAGAAAGAGAGATGGATGTAAGGGGATGAGAGAATGAGATGAGGAGAGGGAAGGAATGGAGGGAGGGGGAATTAGGAGGGGAGGAGAAAGAGAGGGGAGGAGAAAGAGAGGGGAGGAGAAAGAGAGGGGAGGAGAAAGAGAGGGGAGGAGAAAGAGAGGGGAGGATAAAGAGAGGGAAGGAGAAAGAGAGGGGAGGAGAAAGAGAGGGGAGGAGAAAGAGAGGGGAATAGAGAGAGAGAGGGGGGTTGGCAGAATAAGCTGGATAGAGGAATAAGGTTTAAGCCACGCATGGAGAGAGGGATTGGCGAGGAGAGAGGGGTGGGGTCGAGAGATAGAGGGAGTCAAGAGGATGCGAGAGAGAGAGGGGGGGTTATAGGGTGTACCATTGTGTGCGTGTTGGCGTCCCTTATATATCTCTCCTCCCCTTCTTCTTCTTCTTCCACCGTAAGCTCCTTCCCTTTCCGTCCTTCCTAAGTGCCTCATCCCATGCCAATTACCATCCCTTCCGACACTCCAAACATGCTCCTCCCTGGGATTTGGAGTAATGTTTCGGGGGCGTCGCGCGCGCCGTGGAAAGGGCGAGAGGATAAGGATAGGGGGCGAAGGGGAGAGGGGTGGAGGTGGAGGCGTGGAGGAGGGGTTCGGACGCCTGCGTTGGCGACCGTGGAGGGACGAACATCTCACATTGCCGCACGATTCGCAGCTTTCTGCATTTGTCTTAAAGCGACCTTTCCGGCCGCGGCGTCTGCGCTTTTCCGCATCATCGTCTCCAAACGCCTCGTCGTTCCGTTTCGTCGCTCCTCGGATGTGGATCGGCTAAGGATTCGAATCCAGTTCGGCCGACCGTCGTAAGAGGCACGATGTGCGGGCCTCGAGGAGATAAAGGAATGCCTCGAGGCGCCCAATCTTGGACCGATAACTTGCCGATTTGGATGTTCCAGGTACGAGAAGGGCGGCGACGGAACGGTGGCCAACGGTTGGGACGCCGAAGATTTCTCCGCGAGAAATTTCGGATCGTGCTCTTTCGGAACGCCAATCGATCACGAATGGATCGTCCCTTTCAGAGAAGCTGTCCGCTTGCACACAGACACAAGCACGCACACAGCGGCCGCTTAATCATTTTTCCATTTTTACGCCACGATGACGGCGGTCTGTCCTCTTGTCAGAGTCGCAGTCGTGAACACGGGAGACGTTCTCTAGTTCCATTTCGGCGGAAAAAGACGTCGGATTTCGGTTCGGTTGAACTCCGGCCGAGAGACTTCCTCACCACGCGGAGGCAATGCTTCGATCTCCGAATTGCGCAGTCGAGGCAGAAGAGTACGTATGAATCCTGCCGCCAATTTTTTCATGAACTTCTGTTTATAAAAATGCGTCTTCTAAGCGCGTTAAAATATCGCTTATAGTTTCACGTTGGCATCTGTCTGTGCACTTGCTTATATAACAAAATGATCCAAACGGAAGTTATGATGCCTACTTTCCATTTAATAATTTATTTAATACTTACATTGGCATTTATAGTTTAAAATTACCGCGGATATGTTGCTCTTTGTGTTCACAAATTTCATAATTTAGCGTTATAAAATATTACAAACACAATCGAACGGAATATTAAATTGATCACGCGTATTTGTGCGGTAAAAATAACGCGTGTATGTATTTGACTATACCAAATCCGAGTCCAATAAGAGATGCTGTTAAGGCAACACTCGTGATGAGTGATAAAAATGTAAAAACGCCAATATTTATATGAAATTCGAAGGAATACGATCAATAAGCAAAATCCTGCGGAAAAAATTAGAATTCCCATTCCAGAGAATAATACAAATCCCGCTCCGATATTACAATTCTCAGATATTTTAAAGTGGGAAGAGAAAATTACCCTGCACGATGGATTTCAGATTTCCCATGTAGATCAAATGGGAAGGATAATTACGGGAATCGAACTCGGGACTTTCAATCTTCGCCACAAAAGCTATCCTCGGGAGAGAGAGCTGACACATGGAGCGCAGATGTCTGTACTGCTGCCATTTGTTAATATTTAGAAATGAGAGTTGAAAAATATACAGGACCGAATTGATGCCCATTAAAGAAAATTACTATCTTCAAAATTGAGAACAAATTTTGAGCGTACATTTCCGCATTGATGCCAATTATAAAAGAGGCTGTAATGACTGAATATATGGCGTTATAACCACAGATGACCGAATTCCAAATGTTGCTCAGATTGTCAATTAGGCTGATGGAAGAAACCTTTATAGCGAAATAAAACAAAAAGTATTATCGAATTTAACAATAGAAGAAAAACGAGATAATTTCATCCATGTTCATGGATAACTCTCTACTTATGTATTATCGAACTCATTCTGCAGTGTCCTAGCGAGGCGAGTCAGTGATCATGAAGGGGTAAATCGCCGCGCGCTGCAAAGGCTTACTCTCGCCACAAAAGTATATAATTGTATGTTTACATATCTGGAGCTTATAGAACTGAAATAAACAAATGATAAAGTTACCGAAGAAATTTCTCATATTATTTTAGTAATAACAATTATGTTCAATTTCAAGGTGCATTCATTGGGTAATGTGACATGCGCCACTTCCAATCTTCGGCTTTTATAGCTTTGAGAGTTGCCAATCTCAAATATTCGTGTTATTGTGCACGCACCAGCACAGGCGATCCTCATATCAAATTAAAAATTATATGATATTCTTCCGGCCATTAATCCTACTATAAGTGATAACTGTGGTCTATCGCGGCTGACTGTTGCAGCGTTTTATTTTTATAAAATCGCTCTTAAAACAGAGGTCCACAAACTGCGGCCCGCGAGCCACATTCGGGCCACGCAGTGATTCCATGTGGCCCTCCTTACCTTATATATTTCCTTAAGCAGGAGTTTTCATTAGGTATGTATCATTTATGATATCTAAACTATATTTTCCGACTATTTGGATGCAATGTACCTACATTTAATATAGGCGAATGACACATTACAGAATCGAAAAAATTCCTAAAACTTGCTCTATGAAATTTTTACACGGCCCGATCGGTAATTTGAAAGGTCGTATGTGGCCCGCACAGTGAAACTAGGGGTTGCCCGTTGAAATCGACGGTTAGCAGAGAGCGAATGCAGAGATCCGGCTCGCAGCTCCCACACACAACGTCCCTCCCTCCAACTGCCTGTCTCCTCCTACCGTCCTGGTGGTGTTTTACTGCCTTCAAATTTCATTCAGATCGGGTCACTCATACACCCACCGTAACCTATATCGATATTCAAAATATCGACAGAGATGACCCCCCCTCTCCTGATTGAAATTCTGATATTGCCTGTAGCCTAAGTTCTAAGTTGGATCTACCTTAGGATAAGTTGCAAGTTTCGTGCAAATCGCTCAAGCCGTTGTTGCACTATCGCCGGTTTTTTAGTGCCCCCTCCCCAAAACCCCCCTCCAGATTGAAATTTTGATATGATATGTAGCCTAAGATCTAAGTTGGATCGACCTTTCGATGCGTTGCAAATTTCGTAAGAATCGGTTAAGACGTTTTTGCGCTATCGCCGGGTCTTAGTTTTCCCATTCCCACAATTGAAATTCTTATGTGATAAATATCATCAATAAATGGCGACCCAAAGCTCCGATCTCAAATTTTTTAAGTGCCTGCATATCTACATGGTAAGACCTTTCTTTTGACACCTAAACTATATTTCTAGGTGCTGCCGTTGTCTCACACGTTCTACCACAGGGAATAAGTGATTTAAATTAATATAGACTTAGATGTTTGGTGACCCTTGTCTTAAATGAATAGATTATGGTCAGTCACTGATGGGCACATTCTGTGTTTTTCTGCCTGCTCGTCATTCATTTAATTAAAAATGATACTATGACTAAAGCAGAAGATCTGAATTTACAAAAATATCATAGTGTACCTATCCCTCGTTTAGTACGGTAGTCGGAATTCTAAAAACTCCGCTCTGTTCGAAAACGCGCTGAACGATGACCAATTTTTCTTAATAATCCATTCCATAGTGGTATGTATTCCAGAACCAAATTTTTTCACATACAGCACGTTTAATAATTTTTCCCGATTTATTTAATCTTATATATATTTCTCTTACTCCGTCTGCAACAACTTCCATAGCGCGCCACCAGACCGCGCCACTGAAGCACCCATGCCGATATTAATCGTTTATATCTCAAAAACGGTAAGAGATAATAGTTCGAAATTTTCCAGGATTACTTGATTCACATATAAAAAGTGATTTGCGAAAAAATATTTCGAAAAACGACCCGGGTTCGACTCCAGGAAATTATTTATATTTCTCATAATGTAACACGTAAAAATGGACTTTTTGACGTGCAGGCTTTTCTTCTTTTGGAAATTAAAATTAGAAAAATTTGGCCTTCGATCTTGGGATCTGGGCCATTCTAAAGAAAACATTTTCAAGTTTCTTATTCACTTCGTCTTTTTTCCCTTCAGCTCGAAATCGCTCATGTTAATCGTTTGAATGTTACATTTTGGAAAAATCTTGGCATTTTAACGGGATGTTGCCTTGCCTACCAATAACATTGTTAAACCTCGAAATCCTTTTTTTACTTCAATCCACATATGTTTAAGCGTGCTTTGAAGGCTTTTATTAGGAGAAGGAGAGAAAGACGGAAGGAGGTAGAAATGATTTTCATAGTGATCAATGTTAACAACATTCGTTTCGTTATTTACGAGAAGGAATACCTAAAGATCTGAAATACTATTCAAAGAGATTAAAAGTCGTAGTAGTAATGAGCTAGATTCAGTATAATTGAAATAGAAACGGCTGAGAAAGGTGCTTCACGTTTTATAAACAAACCGAGCATGTAAACATTTAAGGGTTGAAGGATAGTGCGATAGGTTATGGGAGTTAGGTAGAGTAACGGAGGGCTTAAGGACAGTTTAAGAAATGGGGAGAGAAAATGAGGTTTAAAAGAATCACAAAAATAACAATAAAATGCTATGTTGTCCGTCCGTTGGTCTGAGTGTCAAGCTATTAAAACGTGAATAACTCAATCAAGGATGTAGATATAAAATTGAAAATTGTCAGCAATAATCTATTCAAATATAAAAATGCTTTGCTGAAAGAAAATTTACGAAAATATTCCAGAGTTCGACTCCAGGGTGATATTTCCATTCTTCGTAGGATAACACTCAAAATCGACTTTTTGTCGTGAAGGCTTTTCTTAATTTGGAAATTAAAATTGGAAAAACCTGATCTACTATCATCTGATTTGAACTATTTTAAAGAAAAATTAATAAAATCACTTATTCTATTCTTCTTTTGTTTTTCTCGACAACCGATCGCTGTGAGAAACAAAATCAATATAAATAGCGATTGTTAAAATAATTTATTTAAAGTTAAAAATTTTAAATCCGTTTTTTATTAATTAGAATTCGTCATTTTTTACGGGCAATTGCGTTCGTTTATACTATAATATTACTCAATGGAGTGATTATAATGTCCATGTGCAGCTATGCATTTCATTGCTTTAATTTAGAGCTGTTTTCGATCTCTCGACTTTTTAATTTTATCGCCTGCCTTTGTGTCCTCATTTTTATGCCTTTATGCCTTTAGATCTTTACATTTGGCGACAGTATCAATTTCAGTAAGACACTAACAGACGGGCGGGCAATGTGGGTTTCTATGAAATAAAACTTGCAAAAACAATGCGCTCTATTTTTTTTGCTTCATGCTGCACTTGAGAACTCCAGCGAAATTTTGGTATACGTGCGCACATAATACCAAAGAGTTCTCCGATACGAAAACAATGCTAAAACCAAAACTGTTAGCGCGCAAAACGAAAAATTTGAAAACAGCCATAAAACTAAAACGCGCAATTGGAAAGGATGCAAAAGAAGGGATTGGCGAGAGTCCCTAAAGCCGTCCATTGAGTCGATCGCAAAACGCGCCAGATCCGTTTCTTATCGCAATAAGAAAATTTCTATTTGCTCTAGTAATTAATCTCGACGGCGTTTTCTATTGCAAATACGTCCCGGATATATTTGTAGGTAGCATTCATTCGCTACGTTCTTTTCCAAAAAACAACCGAATCGGTTAAAAGCGGTAGGTAATGCATCAAAATAACTGTTGACGGTTCGAATTTACCAGCACATCGCCAATGCAATTCACATATCTCGCTTATCTGGATTAAAGAATATTTTCGCAATGAAAGTATACTCGCATAAGTTAGTTATATCGACAGTTTATAATATGGAAAATATTTTAGTGATTGGGATCTTCTCGTAGCATCCGGATGCTACAATTTACAGAATAAAACTTACGATTCCTTAAAACTCTTCTCATTATGACGCACCATTGCCTCGTGTGAAGAGAGAAAAAAACAATGATCGTTTGTCTCCTCATACTTTTCCCTCCTCCCTACTTCAACACCTCCTCCTCCACCGACGCCAACTCGCATTATTATCATTGGATCTAGTTTGCAGTGATATATATATATATATATATATATATATATATATATATATGTGTGTGTGTGTGTGTGTGTGTGTGTGTGTATAATATTTGTGTGTTAGTGTGTTGTGACGCGTGGGTTGTTTACGGCCTCTGTGAAAGAGAGAAAGAAGGATGACACGGATTGTTGCGGCTGATTTAAAAGGCACTTCGTCACTATCGCACTGCTCCCCGGACCCACAGCATTCGATTTCACGGCTTGATCACAGCTACAAAAGAAGATCGGGGTGGGTGGGAGGGTATTTCCCCTAATTCCGATTCGCTTCCCCCCTCCGTACCCCTCCCTCGCACCCGTGCGACCCCTTCTTTCGCATCCCTCGCCCCATCCTCCTCCTCGTCCGGGCCCCACGCATTAATCCCCCCTCCCATCCCTCGCCCTGAACGCATCGCACCAATCTGTGCGACTCGGGTATTCTCGGGGCGATGCTAATTCCCCCAAGAGGGCGACTCCCCTCCCCCCCCACTCCCTCGCCCTTCCCTCTCGCCCCACTCGAGACCAGCCGTTCCCAGCCACCCACTCTAACCCCCTCACCCCCTCCCCCATCCACCTATGTAACCCCGCACCAAACATACTAATCTTCATCCTCCCCTCTCCAATCAACCCGCAACCTTTCTCACCCTCTGCCACCAAACTATCTCCCTTATTCTCCCAAACTTCCCCTTTCTCTCTCCCTCCCACTCTAAATCCCCACTCTATTTCCTCCTTATTCCTCGATTCTCTCTCCCCTCTTCCTTCACTCACTCGTTCTCATCTGCCGCCTCTCATAACCATCGCATCCTCCCGTACTCTCCCCACCCCCCCACATGGCCACCCACTTCCCAAACATTCCTCTCGCCTCTCCTCTCCATCTCTCTCCTCTCCTTCTCTCTCTTCTCCTCTTCCTCTCTCCTCTCTTCTCCTCTTCCTCTCTCCTCTTCTACACTTCTTTTCCTTCCCATTCTCTGTACGCACCACCAATCTCTAAAACTCATGCGCTCTCCTCTTCCCACGCATTCCTCTCTTCCGTCCTCTCTTTTCTTCTCTCTCTCCTCTGTCTCACAATTCACGACAATTCCTTTTCCCTTCTGCACACTCACTCTCCGCATCTCACAATCTCTCAAGCATCGCTCCATCATTCGCCCCTCCCAACCGAAACTTCCCTTCATCTTTCCCTTGCTATTCGGTCCATCGTCTACAGTTCCTATCCGCGCGCATTGTGTTCCTTGGATTCGTCATTCTGCTTCTGACTGCTTCTTCTAAAAAAACTCCCGACTGATTGAAGTCTCAGTCATTCCCTTCCTGCACTCTTACGTCATAGAATGAACCATATTCTTTTGGCGATTACCACAGAATCTTGGACCGTTATTTATCTTCAAGGCCGATTCACATCATACGTAACGTCAACGTTTCGGCACGGACCGTCTTCGACACTTCAAAATTTCTCTCCGTCCGTGACGGCACCGCGATGTTCCTATTGTCCAATGTATTTCCAATGTATGCATGTAGACGTATCCGGCGTCAGACAGTGCCCGTTCCGTACATTTAGATATCGTTGGCAACGATATTTTTCAAGTTTTCACTGTGGCGACGCGGACATTGGCAGCACTGTTCCCGTCGGACTGGTGATGCGTGTGATTGATTTTCTCCAGAAGGTGTCCGGCTCTCATGTATCATTTTCTAGTTTGTTTAGTAGAACGCTGAATGAATATTGGGCATTCTGAAGTATTCGCATAATTTCGTTCATCATCATTAAGTTCTTTAAAAAGGGTCACATATTTAGTACCTTCACTGTCCCGTTTATTCCCCGCTTCGTGGACCGGAACGCATTTTCTCTCGCCACTTTCATCGTCTTCGTCCAAGAGCAAAGCAATCATGACAAGTGCTCTTGTTGAAAACGTTGACATTTTTCATCAAAGCGCAAATGAGACGACTGGCATACACACGAGCGTAGTGCTAGAAAAATACGGACGCTACGGATGCGACACGACAGACGCGCCGACATGTGTAAATACTCGTGTCGGACAGAGCACGAACGGAATTGATACGGAACGGGCACGGTACGAACGCGTTACGGTGAGGTGTAATTCGGCCTTTACAGTGCGAACACCGAACCCGTCAAGCTTCCCTCAGTCCCTGTTAGTAACAGTTCATTTTTATCACAATTGAAGAAATTGATTAGAGAACATGAAGAATTGTACGACATGGTAAAATAAAAGTACTCTGATAATTAGGATGACCAGATTCTGAGGAAGTAAAACCGAGACACAACGTGTTCTGGGAAAGAAAAACCGGGACATAACCAGGGCAATATAAGATAAGTTTTTTGTCGCTTAAGTAAATGCCAAATAGATAAATTCTGAATAGCTTGGCCCTGATTTCCTTGACAAAGTAGCCATAATTCTTTCAAATTCAACATTATGTGCCCAAATTATTACAGAATTGGTCAGAAAATTGATGTTGTTGTTGGTTTGTATTTACGGCTAATCAACCTCTTAGATTATTATAGCCATGACTCTTTAAACAACGAACACACTCACAAGGGAGGAGGGAAACTCGGTGCCGGCATTAGCCTTCTCTTTACGAAGAGAACCAAGGGGACCAACTGCTTAACGTCCCTTCCGAAGGACGGAGCGCTGGCTTGCGCGGTTTCCTCGAATCACACAAGTAGGTGGCGGGATGATCCCAGGTTGAAAACTCCGAAATAAGGAGAAACTGTGGCGGGAAATTGAAGAAGAATTAAAGAAGTAGGGTTAAACTCAATACTTTATCAGATATTTATTTAAGAATATGTTAAGTATTTATTGACATTAGACCATTTTAACTTCAACTAGAATTATCTTTTCTTAGTACGGATAAGCTTCCGTCGATGCTCTTCGTCTTCATCTAAAAGTAGAGCAATTACTCCCAATTTCCCATTAGAAAACATATTTACTAATTCATTCCAGTCACAGACTCAAAGTTCCAACTACAACTGAAAACGTGACCGACCGCGTCGAAACCTCAACATTGTACAACGTGAACATCGATGAAAAATGACGTGACGGAGACGGTCCGTGACGGTTCGTTGACGTTTCGTAAAATGTTAATTGGCCTTAATTCATTTGGACATTCCTTCGCCTTTTATTGGTGAAATAAATATAAGCTTTGCTTTTATGCGACAAATACAGCAGACGTAAGCCTAGCACAGAGATGGGAAGCCTTTTTCGCTCGCGTGCCAAAATTACAAAAAGTTTACTGTGTATGGCAAATAGGCGCGTTTCGTGCGAATGAGTATTTGAAACAAAACGACATCCCTTGAACGAACGCACACCACAGCGAAACACCACGAAGCGATTTAGTATCTCTGCCTACAATCAATTTCTTCCCCCCTCTAAGGGGTGATTTGATAAAGGTTTTTACATAATTTTAGTATAATAACTAAATACTACTAAAAATACTACCAAATACTATAAAAATTATGCCAAGGAAATATTAACATTTTTATTTGCAGATTTATTTTCTAATCAGTTTTAATAAATCAAACAATCGAAAATTATTTAAAACATCTCACTTGAGTTAAATAGTTGTAGTGTAATATTTACTTTTACATCCATTCCTTCATTTCACATGCACACGCCGTGTGTGTACATACGTAAGGGGAATAAACGTATTTATGTTCCTTTCTTCGTCGTAGACAATCCATTTCTATACCTATGCATGGAGGTTATCTTTTGTATTCCTTACAGCCAACCATAATAGGCCGTCTCTCCAGCTCCAGTGGATTGCAGGAGCATAGGATAAATATTTCTTTTGATTACTTTTGCGATATTCGCTTTACTTCAATTTAATAATTCCGAAATTTATTGTCACGCAGCGTGGAATTCCATTCTTGCCTCTCTTAAGTTACAATACTCCCTTCAAATTACATTACTAATGTATGGATTTAAGTATTGGTTTGATATGGTTTCTGTTCGCAAAATTTTCATATTCTGTTACATTTTCCATTATAAAACCAGATATTTATGATTAAATATATTAAATGCTGATTACATACTGAACGAACGATCCGATTTGCAATTTAGACTCAAACATCGTGCCTTAAGGGATACTACCCAAAGGGATTGCTTTGATATAGTTAGGCAATGACTCGATAATTCTCTCATGCAATTAGAAACACCTCAGAATATTTGCACGAATTTATTGGATTAAGTGAAACAGACGAGAGTGATTACGATGAATTCGATTTCTGCCATCTCCACGGTCGATTCTCCAATTTATTCTATTTGTTCTCATTGAGACCCTCTGACCCTCTCGAAGACTATTGATACGGAGGTTGCTATGGAGGTCGTTAGGAAACGAAGGCCGAGATGGTACTCTTAATTAGTCATTGGAAATTAAGAGAAAATGTAATCACTGGGTTTCACATATCATGCGCGTGAGATTGCTCTTACAGAAAATTAAAAGGGATTACTGATTTATCGAATATAGTGAACTTATGAAATATAGTTTGGTTACTTTATGGTTTTATATTTTGAAGTCCTGCGAATATAGATTCTCGTCTTTCGTGTAGTCTATCTGACAATAAGATCTCGCTGCACCATTCCGCGTACGGTGAAAAGGGCCTCGACGCCCTCGTGAAAAATACGAATAGTTTTGGGTCTGGTTTCCAAAGGAAACAACCTTATGAAATGGTCCTGTGTGTGTGTGTGGGGGGGGGGTACCTTACAAACAACTATTGCACCAATGGACCGATTTTCATGAAACTTGGTATGAGGCTCTTGCTGCCAGGGCACACCTCCGGGCTATATATTATTTGGTGAATATTGAAGTCCCGGGTTCGATTCCAGGAACGTTTTTTCCATATTTGTTTTACATAGGAAATCTGAAATCCATCGTTTAGAGATGTTTACTTTAATACTTTAAAATATCTAAAATTGTGATATCGGAGTGAGGTTTGTACTGTTCTAAGAGGAAAAGAATGTAGATTCTAATTCTTATCACATAATTTTCATAATTGATTGTATTTTCTTGAATTTCTACTAAAAATTTGCGTTTTAAATCGCGTTTTATTGGATTGTTGCCATGGAGACGATTATTACCGAACTCGGCATAGACGAGTGAACAAATGGGTTGTAAGCCTACATTCCAAAAAATCTGATGTGGCCACCAAATGACTTTCTCCATACCTGCAATATTTCTAAAAATTCCAAATAGGTTACATAATCTTATAAATATAACTATCACTAATATAACTAAGCAGGAGTGCCACAATTGCAAAGTTAAACTTTTCGGTAATTATGCTTTTGGAAGGCATTGGCGGACCTGAATTCAAACAAATTTTGTATATAGAATTTTCAAATAAATTCATGACCAAAATGCCATATTTTGACACGATTAACTAAGTAGGAATTCCACAATTGCAGAGTTAAACTTTTCGGTGATTATGAATTTGGAAGGAATTGGCAGAACCGATTTCAACGAAATTTTGTATGAAGGAGTTGTGCAAGATAAATAAAAACAAAAATAAGATTTTTAGGATATATATATATATATATATATATATATATATATATATATATATATATATATATATAGACTTAAGAAAATGAAAAGGTAGTGATGAGGGTGGCAACAAGGTGTTGAAGGAAGCCCAGCGGGCACTTACCAAGTCGGAGACCAAGTTGGCAGGCTGCTGGGGGCGTCGAAGAGACACGTTAAACACACGAACACAAAAACAAAAAACACGCAAGCTTATCGGGCCTATGCCCTTCTTCAGCGATAGAGTAAATGAGAGTGACACACTGAGCGGGGAATGACATAATAGCATATTTTATATAATATATGGTTTTTACAAAATACCATAATGAAATCAAGATTTTTAAGGCGGAGCTTAAGAGCAGAACTACCACAATTAATAAATAATAAAAATCGTTTGCAACTTAAAAGAAAACTTTCCCGAGCGTAGCCGGGCGTTTCTTCTAGTAAACCACATAATTTAATTCCTGCTTTAAATGCTTCGGTGCATCTATCCGTGTGAATATTAAGTAAGACGTTAATGCGTGATTATATTAATGATAAAACTTTACAATACAATACATAAAATAGTAAATGTTAATGTAAACATCGCTTGCCTAATTAAGGAATGGGGAACGTTTGGTAAACTTCGGTTACCCAACAGCGAAAGTAAGTAAATTTCAGAATTTATTGTATTAGTTTTATTGTAATATGACCTAAAAACTGATATATCAATAAAAATAATAAATATCGTTTGCTACTTAAAAGAAAACTTTCCCGAGCGAAGCCGAGCGTTTCAGCTAGTAATAAATATTTTTAAAAACTGCGAGAAAATTTTAGACTACAGAGAACAGAAATAAAATCAAACCATAGCCTTCTGATATTGTATATAGCCACAAAGCTCCAACAATTAAAAAAAGAAATTGGAGCGTTACTAAGATGTAACTAAGCTTCACTTGTTAACAATAGTCCTCGGTAGGTGGCGTGGTGATGGCAGCTAAAAATATAAGATATCTCTTAAACAATGCATTATATGGATAAATGCATCAAACAAAGTTTGTAGAAAATAAAATTTTTTACAACTTTTATTCTAGTACATTTTTACATTTATCAAATATTAAAGCAAATATTTCAAAATAACGCATAAGTGACAAGAGTAAATACCCACTTCCTGATTAACAGTTTTTGAGTTAGAGCACCCACAAAAAAGCTGTCACATACACACGGAAATCATCATGTTCAGGGAACATCAAAACATGTATTTCCGTTAAAATCTCGAAATCGATTTTTTCATGAAAACAATACTTTTCTCTATACTACTTATGGAGAAAGTAAAAATGGAAAGTAGTCTTATGAGATCGCCTAGGTGTCCGTGTGTGCGTCTCCCCCTAACATCTTCTTCATGAATGAACCAATTTCAGCTAAATTTGTTATATAGAATCTTCACATAAATCAATAACCAAAATGACATACTTGGACCTGATCGACGTAGCAGGGGTGTCGCAATTGCAAAGTTAAACTTTTCGGTAATTATGAATTTGGAAGGAATTGGCAAAACCGATTTCAACAAAATTTTGTATGAAATTGGCATGAAACATAAAATAACGAAATCAAGATGTTTAATATAGATAAAGGAAGCAAGGATGCCACAATACAAGGAATAAAAAAATTCTTTTTACACCTATTTGTGTTGACCTGTTCACGTCAATTTTAACCGAATTTAATGCTTATATTAAACACACACACACACACACACATACATACATACATACATACATACATACATACATACATATATATATATATATATATATATATATATATATATAACCATAGAAGCATATTTATACCGAATCAGCCAAACAGGGGTGCCACAATTACAAATTAAACTCTTTGAACGGATTTCTATTACATTTTCTATATAAGATTTGTACAGCATACCATAATGAAATCAAGATGTTTATAGCGGAGCTAAAGAATAGGGCTACCACAATAAAAAGTTAACTAATATTTATTTTACACGTATTTTTAGAGAAATGACCTGATGGAGTTTAGCCAAATATAGGATATTTAATCTTCATACAAATAAATTATCGAAATGTCACATTTCAACCGGATCGACTAAACAAGATTAACACGATATCAAGTTTAGAATTTTTCTGTAACCATGAATTTGGAAGGTATTTGCTGAACGGATTTAAAAGAAATTTCTTTTGTAGGACGAGTATAGAATGGGAAGACGAGATGAATATGTTTAGAACGAATCAAAAAAGCAGGGCTACCACAATATGAGGAAAAATAATTTTCTGATTTCAAAGCAAGTACATTATTATACGATTATACCACGGTGAATTCGTCGAAAAGCACTTCTGTACCACGGGAAACCAGTGTACACCCCTACTTTTGATATATTAAAATTGAAAGGAAAGTAGGCGGATTAGTTCTTTCAAGAAATACTTGTTTTCTTTTCCAGCCTGCATTAATCCTGGTTTAGACTTCTTGTTAAATCACTTCCTTCCACAATTAATTCGACGGCAGACTCAAACATTCACTGGGAAACATATAAAGGGAATTTGGACAAGTTCAAAACATCCCTTTTGGCAGATAAAATTCTAATGGCCCGTGTGTTAAAATTTTAGTTGTGAAAATCATTTAAATGTATTTGTATACCATTTATAATTTCATGTTCGTCTTACAAGGAGACCTTCGGGTCACGGATTTTGATGAAACGCGACCAGGCGATTCTACATCGAAAATAAGGAGACCCTTGTCTCGGGGTTTTTGCGAATGGACCCTTGGGTTCGGAAAATCATGCTCGAAAATTTGCAAAAAGATCGTATGCGACTTAATAGGTTTCATTGTCGAATTTTTGCTAAGAAAGGCAATACAGCGTAGGCCCGGGTTTTTTTAAATTATCCAAGCGTTATTCGAAAAGTAATATTTTCCGGTAAAAATACGCTGTATAATTGGTATTTTTAAGTCACGAACGCAAAAACATATAATAATGGGCATTTTAAATATTGCAGTCAATGAAACAATGGTTTGTAGCGTGAAAAATGGCGTTATGTAAGAATTATCATCTATAATTATGTTATTATTAACTTTATTGTTATATTCATTATATATTATTTATAATATTTACTTTGCCTTGGGGGGACAGCTATCAGAAGAAAGAATAACGAATATTGTGAATTTATTTTAATATTAACGTGAAAAAACACGGAAGTTAACTGTGGAGACATCAATAAAGAATTTAAAAGGCCCAGCACTATATGTTTCTGTATTCATTACCTCCAAATAAAAATTATACAGCGTATTTTACGGGAAGATATTACTTTCGAATAACATCTGAATAATTTAAAAAAACAAAACATTTGGGATGGAACCCAGGCCGTTAAGAGCTATGCATTCAGCCATTTCCTTTCTTATCAACAATACGACAATAAAGCTTATTAAGTTGCATACGATGTTTTTGCATATTTGGCTTCTTGAACCCAAGAACCCATTCACGAAAACCCCGAGACACGGGTCTTCTTATTTTCGATGTAGAATCATCTGCTCGCATTCCATCAAAATCCGTGACCCGAATGTGGCCTCTCCTTGTTAGATCCAGTAATAATACGTTCGATTTGATTATGCATTGTTAACTGGGCCATCGCGGTAGATATTCTTTGACAGCGTCCTGAGAAATTATAGTCGGTTAAATCACCATCTCGTAGATAAAAGGATTTTGCCATTATGTTCATCACGATAGTACATAGAGATAGCGTAGAAGAACGTTGAAGTTGTTCCAGAACAATGAGGAGATCCATATCCTCCCTTTGCTCCTCATTTCCTTCCTCTTGGTGCGACACAGCGGCCCTTGGGAGAACAGGGCGCGAGACGCTTCCCTTTCTTAGGAAGTTTCGGAATCCACTTCCTTGGTAAAAGTCACACTTAATCACCACCGTAGGGAAAGAAGTTGAGAGTTGTTTTTATATTTCGTTGAAGGAATAAATAATGAAACGAGTTCATTTTGAAGAGGATTGTAAAAATTGGGCGTCCGGCGTCCTCTTCAAGAATGAATGTTCTTTTATCATAAAAATATTTGATTAAATACTACGGCATTTAGATAAATTTGAAATATTTCAACTTTCGAGTCGCTGTGGAATTATTTAAGCTAGCATTCGACTTTAAAATCAGTTGCATGAAATTCTTTCTATAGGTATCCTTTCATTTTTCGAGAAATAATTTGCAGCATAGTTTTAAGTTTAAACTGATATGATTTTCAGCCTCCGTCTCCAGTAAAAGTGTCACATGTGAAATTTTTATGGAGAAACGGCCTTATTTATGAAAAGCTGAAGGTTATTGCCACAGAGTGGAGAACTAGATGATCGCAAACATAGAAATGGAGAACGCTGGCAGCCATCTTCTCTGATCGTTACATTCTACCTCGACGGTCCTCTAAAGACGAAAGGTCTGCTTCCTTCCGGTCGCGAAACACAACATTCCCGCTCTTAAGAAAAACCTCTCTGCCGTGGATAAATAAGCCCTCGTGATTAACTGTTTCTCTCTTAAAAGGTCTCCACTGCGGTTTTCCACAAATCGACGAAAAGGCCTTTCGATTGTATGCGCCAGGGGAAGCCCAACAACGTCTCTCGAATGTTCTCCACGGAAAAATCTTCCGTCGCTCAACACGTCGGAATTTCCTGCTAATATTTCTATCCTGATCACCAAAATGTTTCATTCGGCATTTATATCAATCGGTCGTTTATCTCGATTGCTGAGAGAGATTTTGCATGGTGAATGAAAGAGGCATTCTCTAACGCCTCTCAATATCAGCCAAAACAAACAGAAAAGGTCAACAAACGCAGAGTTCTAAATTAAACGATCATTGAACGATTAGCGAAATTTCGACAACAAGCGTGAGGAAGAAAAAAATTCAAGTACGCAAAATACCGTTAGTAAATATAAATCGCACGAAAATCTGTTAATTAGAATATTCCATCTTTTAGGTACTACGGAAAATTTTGCAAAGGTGAATTGCATTTATTAAAATATACCTAAAGCAAAAATACGCACGCTGTAAAACATAGCTGACATTCGTCGTATAACGTAAAATTAACCTCTTAATGTTTTTCCTCAGTCCCTCGAATGTGATCAAAAGAGAATTTTAATGCTTATGTGGCATTATTTACGGACTATGATGCGGCATCCAGACGAATTCCTTAATGAGGCTAAAGAGAGCGATTTTAAAGCTAATGAAAGGGAGCAGCGAGAAGATTCAAAGGAAGGAGAGAAAGACAGACAAACGATTTTATTAGGGAGAGAGAGAGAAACAAATGAATGACATCATTCGATCGATGCGATGGTTTTGGAGTCGCTTCTCATCGAGAAACTGCACTCGCGGAAAAATAATTAAAGCATAAGAAAAATGATTGAGTCCGACTCAAGGAACTTAGGGAAAGGGAGGAAATATGACGAAAGGCGCGTCGCCTATTGGGGCGTGCGAGGCAATCTGAGAATGCGAGCGAATGAGAAGAAAGGGAGCGAAGAGCTACCGCGGAAGGATAGAATGAGAGTGGTGGAGAATGTAAAGGATTAAGAATGCGAGGGCGGGGGGTGTAGAGGGAGATGGAATGGGAGATTGGGAGGGAGTAAAGACGTGCGCGCATCCTCAGAGGGAGAGGTAGGGAAGCAGAGAGAGGTAGAGAGATGGAAAGCAAAAGAGGGAGGAGGGGGAGGTGTAGAGGAGGAGGGAGGGGAGAGAGGGGGGAGATATAGAGGAGGGAGGTAGAGAGGGAGAGGTGTAGTGGAGAGAGAGAGAGAGAACTTCCTTCTCGCGTCTGCCGTCGAGGCGAGCGGCGTTGGTGGTCCCCGTGGAACAGATGATGTGAGAAGGAGGGGGAGGCCAAGTGGAGTGAAGGAGGGGAGAGAGAGAGAGAGACACACACACACACAGGAGAGGGAGTCGCAGCGGAGAGGGGAGAGACTCGGGTTCGATGTTTGCCTTACACCGCCATCTTCGGTCCCGATCGCAGTCTGCCTCCGAAAGGACTCGCCGTTGCAATGGGGCCTTCGGTCTTAAAGGGAGTGGGAGGGCGTGGGAGGGTGATGGGAGGGTGATGGGAGGGGAGGAAGGGAGAGAGAGGGAGGGAGAGAGAGGGAGGGAGAGAGAGAGAGAAAGGGAAGGAGATGGGAGGGATATGGGAGGGGAGGAAGGGGGTGGAATGCGAGCGGCAGCGGTAGGCAGCAGTGTCGCGGCGTCGTCGGAATGAGGCGTGGAGGGAGCGGAGTGGGACGGTTGATTGCGTTGCCGGGCAACGAGGGAGGCCCTGCCATCGAGGGGAGGGGGAGGGGTCGAGAGATGGAGGGGGCGGGGGATGATGTCCCGCATGTCGCTGGGGAGTGGCTTTGGGTTGGAGGGGAGGAAACGGGGAGGAGTCACACGACTCACATCGCTCCAGTCGCCGTGGTAACGGATGGAGGGAAGGGGTAGCGGAAGAGTAGGGGGAGGGAGCGGGTGGAGGGGATGGGAGAGAGGGAGGAGGGGAAGGGAGAGTATGAGGAGGGGAAGTGAGAGAGGGAGGAGGGGAAGGGAGAGAGGGAGGAGGGGAAGGGAAGGGAGATGAGGGGAGATTAGGAGTAGGGTGACGGGGAGGAGGAGGGGGAACGGCGGCGGCTCGGATGAAGTGCTCCTGGGGGAGAGGAGGGGGGGGGTCGTGAGGGGGGTTAGGAGGGGGGAAGAGGTGGACGTGGGAAGGCGAAATTGATCTCCGCTCGTTGCAATGCCCTTACAGGAGTCTGCAGCTGCGAGTGCTCGCTCTCGGACGTGTAGCGAACAACCGAATGCCTCTCTCCCCCTCCCTTTTTCCGCCCCTCGCGACCTCTGCCCCGGGGGCAGAAAGGCGCGGGGGCGGCACTCGACGAGGAGCTGCGACCGAGGGCGATCCTTCCAGTTCGACCGCGACCGGAGTGAGACGAGCCGAGGATGGTTTCTCGAGTATTTGCAATAATGCGCAAAGGCCTACCACCCGTACTATTTTAAACTGAAATATTTCAGAATGAATGACCACGGTCGGTTCGCCCGGAATATGGATAATAAGTCAAAATCTTATGGCGAATGAATTTGAAGTGCGAGTTCGACCTGCATTGCAACCGACGATTCACGGTATCTCGCTCATTTTTGGTTCGAGTGACTTTAATCTGTTCCATTTGTTAAGATGGTATAATGAAAAAGGAAATGTATGCATGTGTTATTCTCGTTTTATGGTTAGAAAACTTAAATTATCCGCCTTTTCTGATTATCGCTTATTTGAAAAAACAATCCCTTATGTATTCGGTTTGTGTGTCCGTCCGTCCGTCTCTTGGGGCGATATCTCTTGCATCCTGCTACATGGAGAGGCCAAATTTTCAGAATAGGGCGATCTACATAAGGGCTAAACATGGTAAAAATTAGGTGGAGCTAGGATTAACTGCTGAAGAATAATCGGTGTCTTTTATTCCAACCCCTTTTGTTTCATTTCTATCGCCCCCCTTAATTAACAATAAAAGCGTGATATCGGAGTGCAAGGCATTATAAATCACTATCATTACTATCTTTCCTTTTCCTTAAGTTATATATATACATATATATATATATATATATATATATATATATATATATATATATATATATATATATAAACTACCCACCCGGGAATCTTTTGGTTAATATCAATGACAAATTCAAGCTCTTCTCGCAAAAAAATTGGAGAATAAAAAAATCTCTTCCAATTGGTGGGCTAAGAATCAAGATCATCACTGTATAGTGACTAGATATGAATGGCAAGTACACCAATGCAGTAACGGAAGTGTGGAAGCGAGCTATTGTCATTTGTGATTTACTTATCTATTAGCCCGATTTTTAAATCAACAAGATGCCTTATTACAATGATAATTTCGAAATTAGAGTAAAAATGGTCCTAAAATTCATTCGCCTCGTAATATAATAGTCTATAAATCATTCTTTTAATAGCATTTTATATCAATTCTACGTAATAATGTGTTTCTCATTCAAAAGCAGTGGACTCGTTGCTATGGCAGTTTTATTTCCCATTGTTAAAAAAAGGAAAATTTTCCCTCTTTATCGGATTAAAAACAATTCTTTGCTCTCATTCCTCACGGATTTGAATTCTTCTTTTAAAAAATAACAATCTCAGTCTTTCAGCTATAGAACTGATTTAATTCCGAGCTCCTATCTTAACTTTAACTGATTTTAAAATGCAAATTTATAACGCCCTGCACTTCGATTCACGCTTTTATTGTTAATTAAGGGGGACGATAGAATTGAAACAAAAGGGGTTGGAATAAAAGACACCGATTATTCTTCAGCAGTTAATCCTAGCTCCACCTAATTTGTACCATGTTTAGCCCTTATGTAGATCGCCCTATTCTGAAAATTTGGCCTCTCCATGTAGCAGGATGCAAGAGATATCGCCCCAAGAGACGGACGGACGGACACACAAACCGAATATTATACATCCTTAAGTTATATATATATATATATATATATATATATATATATATATATATATATATATATATATATATATATACATGCTCATTGAAGAGAAAAGGTAAATGGGATAAATGGATGGCAACAAGTTTTTGGGAAAAGGAAGTCCAGTGAGCACTAACCAATAAGATGACTTCAGGTAGTCGAGCTGCTGAGGGTGTCGAAGTAACACACGTAAAACAAACACAAAAACAACAAACGCGGAAGCTTTCGGAGGTGATCCCTTCCTCAGCACAGGAGAGAGACAACTATGTATATATATATACATATATATACATATATATTTGTGTTCGTGTGTTTTACGTGTCTCTTCGACGCCCCCAGCAGCCTGCCAACTTGGCCCCAACTTGGTAAGTGCCCGCTGGGCCTCCCTCAACACCTTGTTGCCACCCTCATCACTACCTTTTCTTTTCCTTAAGTTTATATATATATATATATATATATATATATATATATATATATATATATATATATATATATATCTTACTCCATCTGCAACAACTTGCACCACAAGTGTAATGCTATTTTTAACAAACTTTCCGAGTAGGTAGAAGATTGAAATTTGGTAGGAATTTTTGTCTCTTATAGTAAAAGCCATTTACGAAACAAAATACCAAGAAAGACCCGGGTTTGACTCCAGTAGATAATTTCCATTTCCCATAAGATAACACGTAAAAACCGATTTTTGGACTTACAGGTTTTACTCTTTTTCAAATTAAAAAAATAGAAACAATTGACCTATTGACCTACGATCTTCGGGCCTAGACCATTCTAAAGAAAAATAAACGTTTCTTATTGTCGCATTTTGCCTACGATACAAAGTCGCTCAAGTTCTAAGTTTAAACCATATCCTGAAACAGGACAATCAATCTGCCTCGATAGTTCAGTGACAAAATATTCGTCTGGCAAGTAGAATTCGATTTCCAATCATGTCAGAATTTTTCTCCTTATTCCTAGTTATTCCTCTAACATAGAAGGTAATTTATCCGTCAATATTTCTCATTTAAATCCAGGATCGGCGAGTTGACACGAAGGACGATAACTATGAAGATGAGATTAGCCAAAGAAATAAGTAGAGGGTCATTTTCCCCAGGATTATGTTGGACCACAAGAGGAGAACCAAGGCATTGAGTGAGCAACGTCAGCGGTAATTTTGTGTTTTGCCTCTCACGAATTAGGGTAGGGGTGGGGCGCGCTCCCCTTGGGGGTCGCGATGGGCAGGTCGAGGGGGCGCAAATGATTTCTCATATATTTACTATCCGTTTAACCGTCTTAATCTTGAGACTTACAATATGCAGAAGCCAAATTCTAGCCCTCAATTGGCTAGGACGTATCCTTCGGAATGGGACAGTTCGGCGCGACCGATTCGTCGACCGACAATTCGGTGCGACCGATTCGGCGAAGGGACAATTCGGCTCCAGGACGATTCGGCGCGTGGAGGAATAAGCAACAACTTTTAGTTGGGTTGAGTGGTTGGAGGTTGGATTCGTTCTATTTCCTGCTCCCGAGTTAGGTTGGGTTGGATTCTTTTTATTTCCTCCCCCCGGGTTGGGTTGAGTGTTTTTGGGTTGGATTCGTTCTATTTCCTCTCCCGGGTTGGGTTGAATGGTTGGAGTTGTTGTTTTCTCCCCCGGGTTTGGTTGAGAGGTTAGGTGTTGGATTCTTTCTATTTCCTCCCGTCGGGTTTGGTTGAGTGGTTGGGATTTGAATTCGTCTTGCTGGCGCCGAACTGTCCCGTTGCCGAATTGTCTCGTCGCCGTATCGGTCGCGCCGAACTGCCCTATACCCCGTATTGTCTACGTCTGTCTTTCTTTAGGGTGGCTTTATTGATGGTAATTTTATGTCCAGAAGGTATTATTTATAAAAAGTAATTGAACGTGGTATAGAGGGGGGCGAGAATATAGTTTTCTTATGTGAGGGGGGCGCGACTTTGTAATGTTTGGAAACCGCTGGATTATGTGGTACGATTTTCTGCTTATATAGGTAAGTGAACACTCTTTTTCTATGTCCTGATCTGATCTAGTAAATGGCGCATCCCGTTCCTCTAATTTGCGCCTCAGATAGATTGGCGCTCAAACAAGCGACCGAATGAAAAGCTTTAATGAGAAACATTTAATATTTATGATGGCATTATTCGTACTTACAGGAAGGATATCTCGAGGGATATCCTAAATATTCGGCAATGGAGTGTAAGTAAGTAAGCATTAGTCACGTCCGTATGCGTCGTTCCATCGAGTGGAGGAATGATATGATATATATAAGTATTTTCCAATGCCATTTAATCACGGTATTTATCATTTTGCCAAACATTATAATTAAGCATATTTTACAATGTAATCAATTCTAACTTGAAATATATTCCAGTATGTAATCCTAACCACATCTCTTATAGTAACAATTTCGATAATTTTTAAAATAATGAGAACATAGACGTGTATCTCTTCCTCTCTCAGGAATTGAGGATCACATAAAGGTGTTAAAGAGACGGACGAGAGAAGCGTTCGTTTGAAGGAGCTCGGAGTGAGCGAAGAGGGACTAATCGCCTTCCCCGAGCCGGATGCGGCCTACGAAAACATTCGTCTGGCGGGGATAACATATTCTGAGGAATTTAATGCAGCCAATTTAATCGCTTTAATGTAAAATATGATCAGTCCGTCTTAGAAGGTCAACTTTTAATGGTAAAAATTGTATTAATTATAATTTTTCACAAACAAGCGTACATTTAGAATTTGACCTAAGGCCAGTGCACGAGTTGTAAAATTTTAACAACCGAAATGCTATTAAACGGAATATTCTGGTCTGATTTTTTAACAACGGGAACATTTTTGGTTTCATTTTGTATAAAGTGGGGCGGCGTTCCCATGCGATCTGTCCAATTCGAGCACATCCACTTTAACCCCAGTACCAACGAACATTATTTAGTAGAACGACAATAATTTTAATTAGTGAATGTGATCTTGTTCAGAAATGATGTTTTTTCGGTTTATTTTTATAGTAGGTGTTTTAACAACCGGAACGCTATCAGCTTTTTTTTAACAACCGGTCCAATTCAAACCCTGCCTAAAGGAAATAACAAACTAATTTGAATAGAAGTAGAAATGCTGAATGTATAATGACGCGAAGCTTTTCCTCCGACACAGACTCAAATGTTATTTAATACTAAAATCGCGCCGTTGAGGAGTGACAGATTGTTGGTGTAGTAGGAAACACAAATAAAAGGATGAGTGAAATTAATACTAAATAAAATCAAAAAAATGTCCTTAAAATGTGTCATTACTCAACTAGGAATCCAAATAAAAATTGAAACAAACCGCGACCACCTGAATAAACTTTCAGAAAAATTTACGTTTTAATTTTCTTCGACGGTAATCACTTTAAGAAAAATAAAACAAAATTTACTTGAAAATTATTTCACATTCAGTTATAGTTGTTATATGAAAGAATATGAGAGTTAATACGTACATTTGATTTTTTTTTAGCAAATGCAGAGTCTGTCAGCAATTTCTGATGCATATCAAACTCTATAAATAAATTAATCTCAAATTAAAATTGACTAAAATAACTCTGTTACGCGACATTCTTGAACACAAACCTTTATTCGTAAGAATGATTCATTTTCTTCAATATCACCTATTCCACTATTTAATTCCGAAAAGTTTTTCAGATCTTAGAGAATTGAATTATGGCTGTCCCAAGGAATGATTATATTTCAAATATATTCAACTCTGCGATTGCGATTGTCCACGCGAAATTGTCTCTCCATTCCTGTAACGGAGCAATAGGTCGATAATCGATATTTAAAAGAATGGATAATATCTGAATTGCCGAGTTTTGCTAAGGAAACGAAGAAAAAAAAACAGAAAAATCGCTGTCAGCAGTCATTTGACGACTGCAACTGGCATGGCAATGCGCGAGAAATGTCGAGAGATATTGCGGAGTGGACGGATTTCGAAAGCATGAGCACGCGTTAATATCAATTTATGTTGTCCGTAATTCCGATTTCGTAGGCGCCAGGTAAGGTATTTAAACGACCGACCAATGAGTTATATATCACAAAAAGCAAAATACCGACCTATTGGTCAATTTTTGAGCGTTCAAACAAGAGAGCCGAGAGAGAGGCTGACACACTAAGCTCGCTGTCACTCAGTCATTGCAAGCGTCGAGACGCGTCATAGGGACGCAATAGATTTGTTACGAGATAGATGAATGGATTGTTTAAAGGATTCGAGCGAGGAGAGGAGCGGATTGATAGAGAGGGCGTGTTGGGGAGAGATGGCACCGACAATAGAATGGGAGAGGTGGCGGGAAGCGGGCGGGGGTGGCGGGAATCGGGCGAGTGGAACGAGCGGCGTGGCGCTGTAGTCGGAGGGCGTGGCTACGCTTTGTAACATGGGAGAGAGAGAAAGAGAGCAGGATGACGGGAGCGGTTCAACCTCAATTCCCACAACCGACAACACCGGACGTTTAATCGCGTGCGAGGAAACACGAAAGCGGCGTCTCTGCTTCTCCCCTCCCTCCCCTCCCTCTTCCCCTCCCCCCTCTACCCCTCCCCTCTCTTCCCCACCCATCTCTTCCCCTCCCCACTCCCTTTGGCTTCCTCCCTCGGCGTCTTGCACCGGCCGTGTGTGTGTGTGTGTGTGAGAGAGAGAGAGAGTACGCGAGGGAGATAATTTTAACGCCCTCTCCCTCCTCCTTATCTCCCTCTCCTTCGCATTCTTCCTCCTGATGCTCTTTTGCCGCACTCTCACCCTATCTCTCCCCTATAATTTAGTTTCCCCTCTAGACGTTCCCTATTGCGTCTGCCTCACTATCTTTTCCCTATTTGCTCACTCTTTTTTAACTCATCCTTCGCGCGCTCTCCGTCTTTCATTCTTCGCGTACCTGAAACGCCGCGCCTTTCAACTCCCTCCCTCCACCCTCTTCCTCTGTCTCTTCCTCCCTCCATCTCTCCCTCCCCCCATCTCTCCCTCCCCCCATCTCTTCCTCCCTCCATCTCTTCCTCCCTCCATCTCTCCCTCCCTCCCCTCCATTGATACTTTCCCTCACTTATTCCTCTTAAATGCATTTCTTTGACGAAAAAATCGTTCCCAATGCACGGAACGAGTGTTTCCGAAATTGGAGTTTCGGTGTCGCAAAATTATGAGTTTCGCACAAATCTAATGGGAAAATACAAGATCTCGCTCGCGCACGCAATGCGAATTAATTGATGGAAGACGACTCGCATTCATCTGAGTGAACCGTTTTATTCTCAACCCGGCGTATTACATCTGTTGCGTTTTTCATCGAAAATTATTTAATTGTTGATTTTTGTAATGCAGAAAATTGCGAAATTCTATTTCTCTTTCCTCCCCTCTCCTACCCTCTTCTCTTACCCTTCCCTCTCTCCCTTCCTCTCTCTCCCTTCCTGTCTTCCTTCTCATCTCTTTTCTCTCCCTTCCTCTCTCCCTTCCTCTCTCCCTTCCTCTCTCCCTTCCTCTCTCCCTTTCTCTCTCCTTTCCTCTCTCTCCCTTCCTCTCTCTCCCATTCCTATCTCTTCCTTCCTCTGTCTTCCTTCTCATCTCCTTTCTCTCCCTCTCTCTCTCTCCTTTCCTCTCTCTCCCTTCCTCTCTCCTTTCCTCTCTCTCTCTTCCTCTCTCTCCCATTCCTATCTCTTCCTTCCTCTGTCTTCTTTCTTATCTCCTTTCTCTCCCTCTCTCTCTCTCCTTTCCTCTCTCTCCCTTCCTCTCTCCTTTCCTCTCTCTCCCTTCCTCTCTCTCCCATTCCTATCTCTCCCTTCCTCTGTCTTCCTTCTCATCTCCTTTCTCTCCCTCTCTCTCTCCTTTCCTCTCTCTCCCTTCCTCTCTCTCACTTCCTCTCTCTCTCTTCCTCTCTCTCTCCCATCCTCTCTCCCCCTTTCCCTCTCTCTCCTTTCCTCTCTCTCCTCCCCTCTATCTCCCTTCCTCTCTCTCTCCCATCCTCTCTCCCCCTTCCCCTCTTTCCCTTCCTATCTATCTCCCTTCCTCTTCCTTCTTCTCCCTCATTTTCTCTCTCCCTTCCTCTCTCTCCCATTCCTATCTCTCCCTTCCTGTCTTCCTTCTCATCTCCTTCCTCTCCCTCTCACTCCTCCTTGCTTTTCATCTTTTTCTACCTCCTTCCCACTTCCTTCCGAACCTTTTACATTACGAATGATTTTTAACTGTAATCCTTTCAATACACTTCTATCGATCACTTCCTTAAAATGTTTATACTCCCTTCATGAAACTTTGACATCTTTTTTACTCGGCGCGTATGACTTTATTACAGGTATATATTTATATTTCACCAACATCCTTTGGGAGTATTTACAGAAGGTGAGACGCTCTGGTTTCCTTTTATAAAATCGACGATTGGTTAATTACCGCGAATAACCACCACATGCAGCTGAAATGCTTATTTTATTCGCCTCTTTAATCATATGATTTTCGGAAATCCTTTATTGGGCTCAATCTGTTAGCTAAGCACGATACTTTATGTTTAATATAATATTTTTAAATTTGGCGATTCAAAGCGCATAACTTGCCGATTTACCATATAATTTAAATCATGCAGCAATAGACAAATTCTAAGTTTATCATCACGCACGGCTTTCATTATTTAGGGACTTAATGTTTGATGTCTGCATTTGTACCTTTCTTTATAATGAACTCGAATTTTTAGCTAGTTCTTCAGCTCAAATCACAGAGTTTGCGTTTCTTTTCCTTGATGACTATCGTTTTGGACAAAATTAATAGATACAACACAAAGAGATTTGAAAGGAGAATGGAAAGGGTGGAATTTTTGATAACATAGCTAAAGACCGTTACTGTGTTCCATATCAGTATGTTATTATCCAAATAAGTAGCAGTACATTTGTTATTTATAATGACATCATTCTGGCAACTTTCTGACCTCTTTTTAAAGAATATTTTTGTAACAGAAATAATGTTGTTTAAGTAGTTAGTTTTGACACCTAGTGTATGGGACGCGTATTTAGAAAAACCGATCCAAAGCAGAAATTCAGCGATGCATCGAAATACACTTCAATAAAAACTCTAATCGAGAATCCTCAAGTTTTTCAAAAGTGATCAAAGCAGATTAGTGTCGTAAAGGAGAATCCTAATCAGCAAGTTATGGAAAATGAATTTTTCTTAACCAAGCAGAAAAAACCTTATCGTGTGTTTAACCTGTGTTTGTGATTAATGCGTTCGTTGAGCGCACAAAATGCGATAATTGTTTAAATTGAATTGCTTATAAAAGTGGGAAATGTGAGGCAAGGGAGGAAAATGGAGGAAAAGAGGAAAAAATAAGGAACGAGGAAAAGGAATGTCGGGAAGCGTAGGAGAATGAAAAAGAATGTGTACGAGAAAGCGAAGGAATGATTGAAAAATGGGAGGAAAGGAGGAAGGCGAGTTAAAGAGTGAAGTGGAGAAGGGATAAGTGGAGTAATTGGAGGGAGTTGATAGGATATCAGAGCGAAATGGGAGGTTGCTGCGATGTGTGCGAGTGTGCGTGCGTTGTAAGCAGGGGAGGAGAGAAGAGAGGAGGAGGGGTGTGGAGGGAGGAGGAGGGAGAGGAAAGGAGGGGGGAGGAGGAGAGGAGAGGGAGAGAAAGGAAGGAGTGGGAGAAAGGGAGAGTGAGGGTGGAGGGGTTTGGTGGGAGGAGGAGGGAGAGAAAGGGACGAATGGGAGAAAGGGAGTAGTGAGGAGAATGGAAGGGAAGATGAGGCAGTAAGAAGGGAAATAACGAAAGGAGAAGCGTCAGAGAAAATGAGTGTAAAGATGCGGAGAGGGAAAGAAAGGGTGGTGCAAAAGAGGTGAATGTGAGGGAGGGAGGAGACGAGCGGTGGGAGGGGAGGGTGGAAGGGGAGGGGCGGGAAAGGGGAGAGTGAGTGACTTGGGTGTCGAGGTGTGTTTGAAATCCGTTTCCTGTTGCTATCGGCGTGAGGATGGAGTGGTGATCATTAGCAGCACGAACGGCAGGAAAGAGAGGCCGGAAACATGGCCTCCAGTGAGGGCAGGTGGGGAGGAGTGGGGGATGTCGGCGGGGGCGGAGGGGAGGCGTGGGGAGGGGAGAGGAGGGGGCGCCCGGAGTGGAAAGCTTTCGATGCGTGATGCATTAAGTGTTCCGAGCGAAGCTGTGGATCTTAGGATCCCGAGCTGCGTTGTTTCCGCTCTGCGGCAGTTCACGTGAAAAGGTTTTCGCACGAAGTTTCGACACCTGTCGACGAGCCGATGAAGGAATGGGAAAGTGATAGGCTCCGAATACACTGAGGATGCGAAAGCGAATTATTTTTCCTAGAAATTAATAATTACCTATTAGTAGAGGGGATATTTACGAGGTAAAAGCACGGCTGTCAGGTTGTTCATTGATTCACAAGTTGGTTTTCGGGTTCCATTTCTGCAATGATTCTGAATGTTGTGCCTCGAAAACACCTTCGCAAATTTTGTCGACAGTTGGAATGACTATGATGAGCAATTTATTGGCATGCATATTAGGTATTCATTAAAGAAATTTAAAAACTCAATTTCCTGTGTGAATATGTACATTATATTAGTATAAATTCGGTCATGTAGGGAAATTACAAATTATTAAGATACAATTTCGGTGCCGGCCTTCCTGTTTCCTTGACTTACGAGGGACCTTCCATCGACCCCAAAGTGTAAGTTACTTATAAGGGACAATCTCTTCCTCGAGAAATTATTTTGTTCGAAAAGCATTAAAAGGCCTTTTTACAACTCGTATTCTCAACATTCGAACAAATACAAACAGCAGTAGAATTTTTCCTACAACGGCGACACTTTCTGCCACAATCCACTAAGATTCCTACAGACAAATCCTCCTAAGGTCAGACTTACGTTGCCGATAAGAAGCTTTCATATTCTTCAGAGCGGATACCGATGTCTTGTAAACAAACCTCGCTCACAATTCGCTCCCTCCGTGCAATCTACGGCTCAGCCTCTCCTTCTGTAGAACCCCTCCTTCTCTCCCTCTCTTCCCCTCCCCATTGTGCCCACCAATCCACAATACTTCTCAATCTATTGCCCGATCGCCTTCCCTGCAACATCCCCAAACATCCTCCCCCTTCAATTATCCCTGACAACTCTACTCGCGCAGTTTTCACTAATCCTCACTCTCCCCTTGCAATCTCCTTCCTATTACATCTTCCCCCTCTCTCTGTGTCCCCTTCCTCCCTCCCTTATCTTCTTCCCCCCTCCCATTCTCCTCTCTCTCTTCTGTCCCCTTCCTCCCTCTCTTTATATCTCCTTCCTCCCTCCCTTATCTTCTACCCCCCTCCCATTATCCTCCTCTCCTCCATTCATCCACTCCTTCACCTCCCTTCATCATTGCCCACTTCCTATTTTTTGCCTCTATTTGCTCCTTATGTGGAGATTCTCTTCTTTCCTTTACTTCCTTCTCCACGCCCATTCCCTCTCTTCCATCGTCCCGTTACTGCCTTCCTTGCCCTCTGCAACGGCCCATCCATCCACACTGCCACCTCTCTCACTTCCCTTCTCCAAGTAATTCCCTTGTTTTTGTCCTTCCTCCTTCTCTTCCTCTCTCTTCCTCTCCCCCTCTCTCCCTCCCTCCCTCTCCCTTTCTCTCTCCCTCCCTTCCTCGCCATCGCAATCTCTCTTTCTCCGCCTCGATAGAATAAAATGAATTTCCTTTAATTAACTGCATTTTGACCACGCCGACAATTTGACCGATATGCATTGGTCGCGAATAAAGCACCGCTTGACATTTTTAATCTAACGGCGATATTTTTCGAGAGTAACTTCGGGTTCAAATGAGTCAATTTTCATTTCATAAAAATAATTTCTACAAAAGTGGTAAGAAATATTTATAAATAAAAACTAAATTTTAGTTTCTGATTTTAAACTCCGTATAGGAAATTTCTATTAACTAACTTCATCGAGTTACCATTATCTGACTTTCATTCATTTTACGGTTGCTGTCACCTGATATACAAACGTAAACATTTTTTTAGCAGCTACAATTTAAGTTTGCAGCCACAAATTTTATGCGAGCATCACCTAACTTAAACAATAGTAACAGATATACAAGTATATGTCCAAGTTACTTAATTTATTGAAAAAACTCATGAATTAGCGCAAGCCACACATTATGTTAAGATTATTACATCGAATATTTTTATCCTTACCAGTTCAGTTAATAGCAGAACTTACCCTTCATTGCCGCACTATTAAAAATCGATAAAATATTGCCACTGATATTACACAAAACTAATCGGTTAGGCTTCATGCCGATTCATTTAAGCGTGGCGAGTTTTCCACGCTATCCGCAGCACAGATTAGCCATTTCCTGCCTTCTACACCTTCATCGAATAAATACATTGATTATTCTTATCGGTTCGTTGGTGAAGACGTTCAAATTTACAGAATATAGTTGTTGAGTGGACGCCGAGCGTAAAAGGCAGGGTTTATTATTGTATAAAATACGACGTATTCTTGCGTATAGACCGGAGTAAACAAAGATTATTCCGCGTCTTGGGCGATCGTTTAAACGTACTATTATAATTCGCCATTGTTATTTAACAGTCAATCTTGCATCGAGATGACAGCGTAAGCAGGCCCATGGAATTGTTTTTTTGTCCAAGTTAGGGGATGTTGGGGGAGGGCTGAAGCAAACTCGCTGCGTAATTAGTTGTAATGGTAGAAGTGCGAGTGGATTTACGAATTTGGAATGGACGATTTCATCGGTTTTTATCAAATTCTCCGGCTCGATAGTATTTGTTACATAACGGAAATAGCGAAAGTGATAAAACACAACTCTCAAAAACAGTCGAGATATATGCGTTTAAAAAAGTACAATAAAAAAACACTTTCAGAGCTTCTTCCATTACTTGCTACTTGATAGCATTTTCAGTATATTCCACGTTAAACACCGACGTAAGAAGTCGGTTTGGCTGACGGAATGCACGAGGTTGTAATACGGTATATCTTTTTAGTGCTTTTCGTCATTGCTGAAAAGCACTATTATCTTCGTGATGTCCGTCCGTCCGTCTGTCCGTACGCATATAATAAAGGAAGAATTGGCTGAACCGATTTCAACCAAATTTGATATATAGAATCTACACATAAATATAGGACCAAAATGGCATATTTCGACGAGATCGACTTAGCAAGGGTGCCACAATTGCAAAATTAATCTTTTCGGTAATAATGAATTTGGAAGGAATTGGCTGAACCTATTTCAACGAAATTTAGTATGAAGAAGGTGTGCAACATTAAAAAACAAAGTTAATATTTTTAATGTAGATATAAAAATTAGAACTGCCACAATACAAGCAATTAAAATATTTTTTACAAGTATTAGTATACCAAGTATACCAATTTTAACCAAATTTTAAATTTGTAATGTACATATAACTACAAAACCATAATAGCATATTTGGACCCAATCAACCAAACAGGGGTGCCACACAAATTAAAGTCTTTCAGTAATAACGGATTTGGACGGAATTGGTTAAACGGATTTCAACTAAATTCTGTATATAAGATTTGTACAACATACCATAATAAAGTCAAGATGTTTAAAACGGAGACAAAGAGCCGGGCTACAACAATAAAAAAATAAAATTATATTTTTACACGTATTTATAGAGAACTGGCAGTATGGATTTTAATCCAATATGTTACATATAATCTTCATGTAAATAAATAACCAAAACAGCATATTTAAACCGGATCGAATAAACAGGGCTACCACAATATCAAGGTTAGGATTTTTCTGTAACTATGAGTTTAGAAGTTTTTAGTTGAACCTATTTCAAAAAGAAATTTCGCTTGTAGGGCGAGTACAGAATTTCAAAATGAAATGAACATGTTTTGAGCGTATCTATTAAGCAAAGCTACCACCATATAAGGAAAAATAATTTTCTGATTTCAAAGCAAATACATTAATATATGATTACACAACGGCGAATTTGGCGAAAAGCACTTATGTACTATGGGAAACCCGTGCACGTCCCTACTTGTTTCACTGAGTTCAATTGTTTTTGCAGCCATCATCATTTCGTTACACTTCGTTATTAACCCTAGAAATACCAAGGGGGGCTTCAGAGACCCAAAGCTTGATTTTTTTTAATTTTAAAATGCATGTTCGTAATTATAAATAATGAAAAAAATAATTATTCTCAAATGCATTGTTTAGAACCAACTGACAAAATAATCATAAGTTTATTTTTAATTTTCACATAGTGGGCCTAAAAGGTAATCCTAAGGGGTTGAACTTTTTGTCGCTTGGTGGTGTATGTATGCACTTCTCATCCTTATTAGTACAATATTTTTACAACAGAGCACACTGCAATTGGTTGTCTTATCAGTTTATTTTGTTGGCTTTGTTTCTTCTCACTTCTGAGTCATTTTCTGTTCGTGATCACTATGAGAAGACGTTCGTTACATGAAAAATCTATTGAGCGGGAATTGAAAGAAATTTGCCATGAATCAGACTTGGAAGCTAGTGAAGAAGTAGACAAATATGGCTCAGAACTTGAAAGTGAGCTTATGTCTGTTTCTACAGCATCAGATTTAGACGATTATAGCGACGCGAGTGACTCAAATGGTACCAATGCCAAATATTTCGCAAAAACTGGGCGAGTTTACATCACAGTCTCCAAGATTTTCACGAAGAACGGTGCAAAATATTGTGTCTGAGAAAAGAGGGTTGTATATATATATATATATATATATATATATATATATATATATATATATATATACTGTCGTGAAAATAAAACATTTTGAAGGGTAGTGAAAGATACACTTTAATTTTGTAATTGGAATATGTTTTCAGAAACAGTCTCTTGCTGTTTGTTTTGTTGTATATTTGCATAATATTACAAAAACATGTTAACTGATTAATTAATATTTGGAAATAAATGAAAAGGATTGTTCAGCAAATATTATTTAACATAAAAAGAACATTTTTATTTGTAGGCCGCGCAGCTCCCCTCCCCCCCCCCCTTGGTAAATCACAGGAGCAAAAAATGCCTTGGTATTGCTAGGGTTAAGAGAACCCCATTTTCTCATACGTGTTGTACATAATTGCAAGATAAATCAATCTCCGACTGCTAGGTTAAACGTACAGATTTCTGACTCACTTCGCTCTAACTCAAAAACTATTATTCCTGTCAAAGCGAAATTTCAAATTTGGAATTTTCGTAAGGGACAAGAGTTGCTTAGTTTTTGTACAAATCGGTGAACCGGAAGTGAGCATTAATTCATGTCACTTATACGATATTTTGAAACGTTTGGTGGCGAGGGTGGTGGTGGTGTGGGTGGTGGTGGTGAGGGTGGTGGTGATGAGGGTGGTGGTGGTGAGGGTTGTGATGGTGAGGGTGGTGGTAGTGAGGGTTGTGGTGGTGAGGGTTGTGATGGTGAGGGTGGTGGTGGTTGTGGTTAGCGAAGAGGTGGTGGTGGTTAGCGAGGAGGTGGTGGTGGGTAGCGAGGGGATGGTGTTGGTGAGCATAGTGGTGATGGTGGTGGTAGTGAGCGTTATGGTGGTGGTGTTGAACATTGTGGTGGTGGTGAACATTGTGGTGGTGGTGAACATTGTGGTGGTGTTGAACATTGTGGTGGTGGTGAACATTGTGGTGGTGGTGAACATTGTGGTGGTGGTGAACATTGTGGTGGTGTTGAATATTGTGGTGGTGGTGGTGAGCATTGTGGTGGTGGTGAACATTGTGGTGGTGGTGTGCGTGGTGGTGGTCAGTGTTGGGGAGTATTTGCAGTCACTGCTATTTTGTCACAGTGACTAACGGGGAACTGTGACCGGTAACATGTATGCGCGGGAAGTAACAATTATGGGAGTCACCGCCAGTCACTGGTTCAGTCACCGCGGGCTCATTGGAACAGGAGAAGGGTCGCAGTCCCACTCCCACCCACCCGAGTCCTAACTTGGCCCCAACCATAGAGTAAGGATATACATAGAGCGCGCTTCCCCACCTGCGCAGTAGAGAGGAAGTGGCCCCAACATATGCCTTAGCTCTAGCCACGTGACTTGAGGCAAAGGACGGATTTGTTCTGCCCATTCCTATCTGCAGTGCCGCTGAAGTATTTGGATTAATGAGTTTTAAAATAGATTCTCTCCCAAATCAAAGTAAATTAGAAATTTCATTCTTGGCTTAAAGTTAACGTTCAAGATCATGAACAAATTGGAATTTTAAATACTTTTCTTCAGTCAGCTTTCTGATGGACACATGCACATTTCATTCTTTATATAACAGATTTTGCACCCCCAAGTAATTATGATGATAAACAAAATAAGACCTTTGTATGCGACTTTTTAATTTTTTAGTTGGAAATTCCTATACAAGCGTAGAATTTAACACTTTTATTAAATTAAATCATAAGTTCATTTTAATTATTGAAATTATATTTACTTCAATATTCATTTAGGGTTACCAGACGTCCGGTTTTTCCCGGACATGTCCTCTTTTTTAGGATGTCCGGGGACGTCCGGGAGGGATTTTAACATGTGTCCAGAATTTGATTATTTCCTTCTATTTTACGTTTTTTATGTTATTTACGTTAATTTTTGGGAAATATTTTTAGGATTAGTAGTAACATTTAAGAATTCGTCTACAACAGCGATTCCCAAACTATGGTACGCGTACCACCAGTGGTACGCGAAGATTCTGCCAGTGGTACGCGAGTTTAGTGTCAGCATTCGCCCATGGAACTGCACAACGAGTGACGACAGAGAGGGACGGACTATTGCCCGCACCGTCCGGACGCGTCCGCTGAGCCGCTCATGGCTCACAGTCAACTGCCGACGTATCGTTACTCGTCTGTTTGTGTTTTCACGTTGCTATTTTGAACAACATTATTCTGAACTGAATTAGGCGAGAAACTCGTTTGTTTCAATTAATTCCATTCCTGAAAATATGAACGTGAGGGAAAAAGACCAGCTGATTGATTTGGCTTGTGATGGAGGACTACAATTTGGATTTAGCATCTACAAACTCGAAGAATTTTGGTTAAGGAGATGAGGTAAATATCCCTCTCTTTCTGACGTAGCGTTTACAATTCTAATCCCATTCTGCACGACTTACCTATATGACACGGGGTTTTCTACTATGTTGGTAACTAAAAACAAAAGTCAAACAAGAATGAACCTCAAACCGGACCTTCGCTGAAAGTTAACTAACATTGGACCAAATATTAAAATACATACATATATTCAAGCTCATCAATCACATTGACTGATTTTCTTTGTATTTTAAGTATGGTAAATGCGAGAAACTAAATTATTTTTCAGTACTGCCTATTTTATCTGCCTATCTTTTATTATTTTGAAAATGCCTCTTTCGTTAGTAAAGAAAATTTTTCAAGTTCATGCTTACTATGTGGTGCGAAGAAATTTTGCCACGTTTTCGGTGGTACGCGAAAAGAAAAGTTTGGGAACCGCTGCTCTACACAATTTGGGTCGGCATTGCAGTTTGTGATGTCAAAGTTTTATCCCTAATTATATCGTGAGATGTTAAATATCATTTTTGGCGCTTTGCTCAATCATTTTGATTTAAATTCGCAAATAATTCGTCCAGCAAACCGCGTTAATAATATAATGTCATTTTATTATTCTTTAATAATCAGTGTCACTTTTATTTCAAAGTTAATTGGTAAACTTAGGTTTAGAGTTTATATTTTTGTATATATTATTCAAGATATGTATAAAAAGTTGTATATTCCTATATATATATTATTTACATATTTATTCTGCATCGTAAGAATTATTATGTTTCGGATAACAAGTCATAATATCGCATGAAATTTTAAGTATTGTTACATTTTATGATATTTTTATGCGTAAATGCTTAAGTAATAAAAGAATTTACGTTCGGCAATTTACTTTAATAATATTTCCTTTATTGATATAACACCAAAGTACAATTTTTGTGCTTAAAAAGTTAAATTTTAAAAGTCCGGGTTTTGCCCGGATTTTTTTATTGTTGTCCGGGGAATAAGATTAAAAGTATGGTAACCCTATATTCATTCAGATTTACACGCGAAAATGAATAGAAGCTACTAACATGAAATATGGTCGACCGATATATTTTGATGAATAACTATAAGCTGTGTTTTGAAGCAGAACACAGCAAGTAGTTCTCGATGGAGGAGTACCGTAAATACCCGCGTATAATGCGCTCTTTTTTTTTCGAAATATTTGAGTTAAAAATTAGGATGCGTGTTATACGAGGGTACTTAATCTTCCTCTTTTCATTTGGCCCCAAATTTCCACAATTTTGGCACAGTAATTACTGCCCGGGTATCCTCATAATTTTATTGGTAATTTTTACGAAAATTAGGATAGATATTAGTTAAAATTAATTAATTAATTCTACAAACATTCATTAATTAGATATGAAAAGAATGAATTCAGTATTTATTCATTTTAAAAGCCAAGAAATACTTCGTCACTGAAACATTCTTCTTCGATGTTGTTATCGGAATCGGCATCTTAACATGACCACCCTACACCGGCGCCCGGCCTAGTGGTGAGGTACTGGTACTACTTACAATTAGATACAATGGCAGCTGGGAGTTGATGCTTCTTGCAGAACTAAATAAAGTTATCGTTCCCTACCTTTCTCTCAGCATTCATACGTGATTTATTCTTAATTCTTAGAGTCTGTAGTTAATTATGGTTATTTGCTATCGTGTTTGCGTGCTCCAGAGTGTTCTAATAAGGCTAAAACTGAAGGTTGGGCGAACCCGTCCACCTCAGGCGTGACAAAAACGTGTATAAAAATAGGATTATCGTCATTCCTTCATTTTATTAGCTCAAACAATGTCATATGGCATACTATGAAATTAATATAATTCGATTTATTGTGTATATCCTAATATCACCTTGTAAGTAAACATAGAGTATGTAATGATTGAGATAGTTGACGTTCTTTTGGAACGTTATTCGAAAATTTCATTTCGCACTTTCATTATGTTACCAATACATAATACCAATAATTCGATCATTGCCTTAGAACACGTTACACCATCTACTTTATTCTGGAACGGTAACGCTAAAAAAATCTATGCGCGGGGATATAGAAAAATAATAGATTACGAGGCTGAAAACTCCCCTGCGCGTTATACGAGGGTGCGCACTATACGCGGGTACTTACGGTATCACACGTCGCCGAACTGTATTCCAGCGGGCCACAGGGAAACATTCTATATCCACAATTATTCTCGATACATATCGATGATTAGACGGATTATTTAAATAGTGAGTTCATACTTTTTGCATATATTGCACTAGCGTGTAGAGAAAGGAATTCTGGTAATGACCGGACAATATTGTTAGCTAATCTCCAGGTAACAGCGAAGTGGTGTTAATATTGGCAGATAGATTTAAATTATGACAAATGTGTTTCCATAAAATTTCACGAGTTCTATAAACGCCATCAGTTATTTTTTCAAAATTTCTAAATATGAAAGCCGCAAAAATCATTTTAGGAGCTACTCATAGTAGCAATGTGTAGGGTCGATATCTTACGGGTGACTATAATTAAAACACTAGCATAACAAATATTTGAGTAAATTGAGTTGGCAGACACTGAAGTGTAGAAGAATGGGGAAAAATAAACAATGTTATTGTGTGCGAGCCATAGTTCTTCTTACTGCTGTAAATGACCACGGCAAGTAGAACACAAGAAAATGTTTTTAAAATATTGCTGCAATCGACAGGTACTACCGATCCTTTTCCCGAATAAGATCATACCTTCAAACGAATGCGATGAAAGGTGGGCTTGATCCAATGTCATCTCCTGCCAAACGTTTTTAGCGCCTCGCGGGCAATCTCGTAAATGTAAATGCTCTGAAGCTTGCGAGTCCGCTGAGATGTAGTTAACTGTAATACAATGGACTGCTGCTGCAATCGCAAGGGAATTATCGATCGTCGTAACCGATGAGGGCAACGTTTTAGAAGAAACGTAGAAAATTGCGCGAGCATTAGCAGACACATATTGCAATGGGAAACAGAGCAATATCCGCTTAGAGGAGTGCGCCCTCAACTACCCACTCCTCCGCGATCGTTCCCCCTGCCATCTCCCCGCCCTATTCCCCCCTCTACACCCTTCCCCCGCCACGCCACGCTCCCCTCCTCGCCACCCTTACCCTGCCACGCCACACTCCTATCCTCGCAACCCCTCCCACGCCACGCCACGCTCCCCTACTCGCCACGCTCCCCTCCTCGCCACACTCGCCTCCTCGCCACACTTCCCTCCTCGCCAGCCTTTCCCCGTCACGCCACGCCCTTCTCCTAGCCACGTCACACTCCCCTCCTCGCGACGCCCCCTTCCCCCACCACGCCACAACACTTCCCTCCTCGCCCCCTTCTCCCGCCACCCCCCCCTCCCCCGCCACGCCACACTTTCCTCCTCGCCCCCCTTCCCCCGCTATGTCACACTTCCCTCCTCGACCCCCTTCCCCCGCCACGCCACACTTTCCTCCTCGCCCCCCTTCCCCCACCACACCACACTTCCCTCCTTGCCCCCTTCCCCCGCCACGTCACACTTTCCTCCTCGCCCCCCTTCCTCCACCACGCCACACTTCCCTCCTCTCCCCCCCTTCCCCCGCCACGCCACACTTCCCTCCTCGCCCCCTTCCCCGCCACGTCACACTTCCCTCCTCGACCCCCTTCCCCCGCCACGCCACCCTTTCCCCTCTACACCCTTTCCCGGAGCCTCTCGCATCTTCCAGCTTTTTTAATCTGTCATAACATAGGCATTGTTGGTCGCATGTCTCGTACACGCTCGCCTGACCCGCAATCGAATTTAAATAGGATAATAATTCGAATCTCGCTAATTTATATTCCGCCCCGCTATTTCTTGGTCTCCCCAATACATCCCCCGCTAGTGGCCCGAGGCATATAGGCTTCCCCCTTTATTGGTTCCACAGCCTTCTAATCCGACCCTAAGACCCATAACCGGCCCCTCCCTGAAAACTCACTCCCGTAAGATAGGCCACCGGCACCATTTGGCCGAGATCCCCCTTCCACCGCTCACTCTTCCACCATCCACCCTTCCACCATCCACCCCTCCCCATTCCACCCACTCATCCTCCCTCCCTACGCAAACCCCAATCGAGGCGTCAAAACTGCCTCACTTTTCTCGCCCTCCCGGCCGTCGTTCCGACCCCTGGCGAAACCCCCGTTGTCCCCTCCCCCGACCTCTATCCTCCCTCCCCCCCCATGGGAAAGGAAACGTTAAATATTCACCCTCTCTCCCTCGAAAGAGAAACATCCAGGGAGCATCACGCGCGCCCCTGCTAGCCGGCAACCGCCACTTCCTCCCCAAATTAAAGCCCGACCCCAAACATGCCCAACCGGCAACGCATCCAACGCGCGAGCACGCACTCACGCCGCCCTTTGCGCCTGAAGGAGAGGATGGGTTGGGTTGGCACAACAATCTGGTATGTAGACGCAAAACAATGGGAGAGATGGAAAGGGGAGAAATAGGAAGAAGATAGGAAACAACTTTTGTTTAAGGAATGGAGAAAGAGAGAGGAAGCGGAAACAAGTGAAGGAGTAAACAGCGCAGCATGAGAGAGACCTCAAGAGATTCGAAAAGCGGTATTTCAATTTTTGTGATGCGGTTGTCTCGGCTAAATGATACGAATGTGGCGTTGTGTCAATGAACTCTATAAATGATTCTAAATTCCCAATTTAATTATGTTCTCTCATAGGATTTAGGAGTTGAAATTTCAAATATTTCTGTCCAAGTGCCAACCCTGGTTCAGTGACATGAATAGAATATGCTATTTTAACTTCATGTTTTCATACATGATTTAATATTGGTAGTTCCGAGTGAGTGATTCAATGCGAAAATAGAAAAAATTAAATGGTGATTTTCTCAAATATTCATAAGACAAAAACGTTTATTTTGTTCTGCTATACAATGAATATAGATAAAAATAATACTTTCTCGGATATTTTATTAGTTAAAGCAAAAAGAACATTTTTTTCCGATAAATTAGTGGCGCTGATTCTGTCATTTCAATCCAAGTATGTTATTTTCATGTTCTAGTTTAATATACATAAGCACTAAATACAATTTTTTTAATGTAGCGGTATAACTCCTAAGTGTGAGTTCGGGCAGGCGGACAAAGCAAATGCAATACGTGCCTTTTTAAGAAAAAATAATCGTCTAAAATCAAGAAACCGGTATTTATGAGTTGTTTCGGAGGAAAGGATTCAGAAGAGAGCAAATTGAGTGGGAGTGGAAAGAGGGAGAGAGGGAGCAAGAATAGAGTGGCGGGAAAGGGGTCGGAGGTTGGTGAGCGGAAGATTTGAGGGCGCGCTTTCTAGGATAGGATCGAGGAGAAAATTTGATTGTCGGTGGAGAGGACGATTGAGAGAGAAAGAAAGTGGGAGAGGGAGGGAGGGGTGTAACTTACACGTCTCTATCCCGATAGGCTTCGTCCCACTTGCATCAGAATAGACGTGTGACCCTCGGAAACCCCTAATTCCACGGCTCACAACGGAAGCGATTCATCCCTGGGCGGCGGCCACACCATCATCCATCCATCCTCTATCCCCCCTTCTGCCCCCTCCATCTCCACCCCTCCCTCTCCATCCCCTCCCTTTCCGCCCTACCCCTGTACAATTCCCCTGCTCCCAAATCCCAACTCCGCCATTCATTTCACGCCTCCTCACCTTCCTCCCGCTATCCTCCACTCCACCCTCCTCCACTCCATCCTCCTCCACTTCACCCTCCTCCTCCACGCCACCCCCTCAACCCCCTCCTCCCACTCCCATTCCCTCCATATCCATTATCCCCTCAACTTGCCATCGCTCCTCTGCCACTCGTATCCATTCGTGCACGTGTGTGTTGCCCCGCACACGAATACGCAACAACTTCAGCGACACAAATGCAACTCCATCGTGAAAAAACTCCTTCCGAAGGCGTAGTTCCCATATCTATGCCCTTCTTCCCGTCGCCTCCCCTCACCCGTCGCCCCCCCTCACCCGTCGCCTCCCCTCCCCCTTCAACAACTCCCCACCCCTTCTACCCCTCCCTGCCCTTCTACCCCTCCCTCCTTCTACCCTCCCCTTCTACCCTCCCCCTTCTGCCCTCCCCCTTCTGCCCCCTCTTCTGCTTTTCCCCCTTCTACCTTCCCCCCTTTTGCCCCTCCCCCCTTCTGTCCCTCCCCCTTCTGTCCCTCCCTCTTCTACCCTCCCATTTCTACCCTCCCCCTTCTACCCTCCCCCCTTCTACCCTCCTCCCTTCTACCCTCACCCTTTCTACCCTCCCCCTTCTGCCCCCCTGCTGCCCTTCCCCCTTCTACCTTCCCCCCTTCTAACCTACCCCTTCTGCCCCTCCCTCCTTCTACCCCTCCCCCATCCTTCCCTCCCCCTTCTGCCCCTCCCCCCTCCTTCCTTCCCCCCACCTGCCCCTCCTCCCCTTCGGCCCCCCCTCCTTCCCCTCTTCCCCTTCTGCCCCCCCTCCTTCCCCTCTTCCCCTTCTGCCCCACCCCCCTCCTGCCACTCCTCCCTCCTGCCACTCCTCCCTCCTGCCCCTCCTCCCCTTCTGCCCCTCTCCCCTCCTTCCCCTCCTCCCCTTCTGCCACTCCCCCCCTCCTGCCCCTCCCCCCCTCCTCCAACGCTCCTCTCACCGAACCGTTATCCCGAGAGCAGCGTCGGCGCGGAGAGCGCCTTTCTGCCTGCCGTTTCTCCAACCGCTCTCTCCTCCATCACTCTACCTCCCTCTCAACTTCTACCTCCCTCTACCTCTCCTCCTTCTCTCCCTCCCTCTCAACCTCTCACTCTATCTCTCTCCCTTTCCATATCTGCTAGCGCTCGCCTTGGCAATTGCGTTCCGCGGAACAATTTTCAAGTCGAGTTACCGCTTCCTTTCAAGCGCCGTTCCGATAAAGAGAAGTTGTCGGCGCTGACACACGCATGCCGTTCGCTCCTTCACTCTCTCTCTCTCACTCACCCTCCCTTTTTCTCCCTCCGCACAACGAGCCTTATCTTTCCCGGAATGGCCTCAACCTCGAAGGATCGCCATCGGTCGGAGGGGTGCCGCGTTGCATTATGGGTCGCAAAAATCTGAACTTCGGAAAGGAAGTCGTTCGCGCTCGACGAAATAGCCCCGCTCCTGAAAAGCGAAAATGTTCTTGACATCGTCTTGTCTTGTTGTTCACCGGTCATGTCCTTTGATAAGAGCTTCGCAACCCTCTCCTCTTATCTGCGCACACAGTACTTTTGCTCCTCGTAGCGTTATGCCTCATGGTATTCTGCTTTTGTCCCAATATTTCTCCTTATTTCCAGTAAGTTACGTAAAACAACAGCAATTTCCATTTTAATCAGTTTAAGCGATAAACGTAATTGCTTACAAGAAGTTCAATTATTAACTCAACTCTCCCTCTTTCTACCCATCAACCCTCGTGCTATGTGGAGGAGAGGAACAGAGAGAGAGAGAGAGAGAGAGAGAGAATGAGGGAAATAGACGGAGGGGAGAAACAGAGAGGGAGAGAGAGAAACAGAGAGAGAGTGGAAGAATGAGGGAAATTGAGGGAGGAGGGGAGAAACAGAGAGAGAAGAGCATTGCCTCTTTTGTTGTCGAAGAAGGAATATCAATTACCCTTTAAAAAAATCATTTCCATCGCTATTGTAAGCGACGCATTTACTTCTACAAATGGCACACACTAAAAAGTAAATAAAGGATCATCATAATCCGACGAAGGGCACCAAATTAGGTTTATTAAGGGAGAGGCACAAAGCGACCCCTCTCTCTCTCTCTCTCACGCATCCCCAACAAACGCATCTATCATCACACCCTCCCCGTCCGCCTCGCCCCCTCCGCCCCCTCCCCCCACCCCCTCAGCCTTCCTCCACTCCATCTACTACCGGAACAAATTCAGGGGGACTTCCCGGATGAAATTGCCTCGCTTTTATTCCATCGGTTAACCTCATAGCCTCCAGTCTCCCTGCATCCGTGGTGCTCCCCCCCTCATCCCCCCCCCGAGGGAGTTCCTTCTTCTCCCTCCCCGAGCAGCGATTACAAACGAGATTACTACCCACTCCATTGCACTCCCCCTCTATCAACTTCACTCGCCTCATCCTCCACTTTCTCTGCTCCCATCTCTCTCTCTCTCTCGCCCTCTATCCCCATCCGCTTCCTCCGACACTTATTACCTCCGTTCTCTCCAACAGAAATCCTGCCCAACGCGGCCAATGCGTAGTTAATTATCGCTTTCGTTTATTCCGCCAATTTGGAGCAGAAGAATAAAGCAGCAGCTCTCGCAAACCGACAATTGACTGCAGAGAAACTTAACATCTATTCCGCCAAAAATTATCGATTTTGTCCATCCTAATTTCTTTTTCGAAAAAAAACGGGCCTCCTTTGTTTCCACCGTGATTGGCGTAAACCGTTTTCTTAAATGTCGCGTGAGATGCATTTCGCAAAATTTTCTCGGTACGCAGATGTGTCGTCTCTTGTCAGAATACGATGTCCATTTTTTAAAGTTCATGAGTGCACCGCGTTTTGGCTGCACCCTTCTAATCCCGAGGGTATCTAAGGATCTCCCTCTGTTGAGAGCAGGGTGTAAAATTATGGAATTCGAAGGCCAGAAGTCCTTGTCGAGGAAGGAACACGAGACGCGTGTGGCGTGGCTTGGGAGAGACACTTGACCCTCGAAATAGTTTCCTCCATTCGCGCTACCTCCAACAAAGGGGGGCGGGGCGATGTGACCTCCCTCCCTCCTCCTCCTCCTCCCTCCTCCTCAATCGGTAGTTAACCCTCGACTGGAGACGTAGTTTTTGTGATACTTTACGGGACCAGGGAGTGATTTCGCCCCCACGATTTAAAAAAATGAGCGAAAAATCTTATTGTTTGCATTATTTCTTATTTTACTCTTTGGGCCACTTATAGTGATATATACAAATATTGTGGCCTACATTTATGGCATAATTGTAAAAATTGGAGATGATATTTTTTAAATATCGAACAAGCCCCAGAAAACTTACAATTTCATAAAAAATTGAAATAATTATCCTTAATGCAAAAAAATTTTAAAAATATTATTTCCACCTTAAGTCCACTCCATGATAGAATTAATGTAGGACAATTAGTAAGATTTTTCCAATTACCCTTAGAAATCTCAATAGATAAATAAGGATCAGGGAAGCACGCGAGATGATTTTTGTTGGTACGCAAAAGAAAAAAATATTTATTGACTTTCTCAATGTTTTCTCATCTCTGGAAAAAATGAAAGACTATTTCTAGCGAGATTGCTATTTTGTAAATAAAATACTTAACTAACTAGCTGACTATGTATCCAAGGACGACATGCTTGTTGCTCCATATTGTCGTTTGGCAATAAATGATCTGGGACAATAAATCGTTTTAGATGTACATATCTTTTTTTGAGCTCTAAGCGTGAGACTAAATTATCATAGTGAAACTGTCAAATTATTTTTTGGATTATTTAAAATTGGCAAGCAAAGTAAGAAAAGGAAAGCCAATATTTATAATTTTGGCACGCAAGTAAAAAAAAAGTTTACCAGTCATAGGTAGATTAACCCTGTGTTAATATATTGCAGCCGATGTCGTTCATAAGGTTAATTCTCATGCCGACCCTTTCATTTACAGTACAATCGTAGTGTCGTAAAATGTTCCATTTGCTATAGGTTCCCCGCATCCATTTTAATATTGACATGTGATTCTCCACTCCTAGAAAAATTCTATATTTTCGTTTTTTTTCTACTTGGTATCGTCCAGAATATCATTTTCTTTTAATTTAAGAAATTAATTTGCAACCGCAGACATCTGAATTACTCAGATATTCTTTATCATCTGGTAAAATTGGGTAGTCCTTTCTTACGAGTACCAATTTGGAACTCCATCTACTACCCTTAGCTGTGCAGCCCGATTCATTTTACGATTTTTGATTAAATGCCTATCTATCCTATCTACTCCTATTTTCTCCAACTCTTCCATTAGCCTGGCGCACATAAATCGATCAAAGGCCTTTTTCAAAGTCAAAGAAGCATACAAATAAGTCTTGATTGAAAAATTCCAAGTTACAACGAACAAGTACCGCAGAAAATTATTCTCTCAAAAACACAAACCCACTAACAATCTACGTTTTATAACCAAATGACAGAAACTGAATTGACATATCAGAAAGCATTTACAAACGACCAACTCACCCTTCACCGAAGATTCTTTAAGTACACTCTTCGTGGCAAAAAACCTCGGTTAGAAGATGTTGTAGCGGATATGAAATTCCCGATGGCAGGGGTCGGCAACCTACGGACCGCGGGTGGCATGCGGCCTTTCATGATATTCAATAAAATTATGGCCTCAAAAACATTTCTGGTTAAGCCTTAACGCTAATAAATTATTATTCTTAGACTAAATTTTCACCAATATGAGACCAAAGTATCTCTATAGGTAACCGTATCTCTGGCCCCGCCGAAGTTCTCGTGAATTCCAATGTGGTCCTCCTAGGCACTTACAAGCGCGAATGTGGCCCGCCATGCAGAAAAGGCTGCCAAGCCGTATGCGGCTCACGAGCCGTATGCGACTCTTTTAAATTTCCATTCGGAGGCGTGTCAATTTCTTTCACTGCAGAACACAATGACGTAGTGCAGCGTTTCCCAACCGGTGGTTCGCGTAGGTACCCTAAGGGTACCTTGTCTCGGCGCTGTTTTTATATTATTAAATTTTCGCCATTTTTTCTACCTGGCTTGTTATTTTGATATTTGATTGTATTTTAATAAACTGAGTTTTCTTCGTCTCATTCTCCTTTATTGTTTTCGCTCTTTTTCACTTTATCCCATTTTACGTTCGCCCTAATGCTCTCGCCATTTTGACGCGAAATCCTCTTCGCCAGGATACGGAATGAAAACAAAAGGACTTTCTTCCCGCTCCCTTTCCTTCGCCCCACCGAATGCGGTCGAATTGGTTGCACCGAAGAACGCGCCCTGAGCAATGCCATTTCAGCCTTTTCATTTCACTGTAATGGAGAGGGTTGGTGTTATGCCTCTTTCACACAACACGGCTCTCCGCCGTGACCGGTCGCGGCGCCATAAAGATCAGGGTTTTCTACCGTGAATACAAACGGCCTGCCGTGGAATATTGAACCTGCGCAATCAGTACGAGCTGGAACTCAAGCTAACGATATCAGAAATACATTTGCTGATTATTTTATGAGTGAACGCGGATCTCTACCCTGGCAGCTTTATAAATTATAATATAGTATTGTATGATTTCAATAAAAAAATGTAATCTTGCAAACAAAAAAGAAATAAATAAATTTTGAAATAAGCACATTCGTTATTTTCCTCATCATTGAGAGATGAAACCCCTCGTGCAATCCGCTGCATACATCCCTCCAGGCAGCTACGGTGAAATTCCGATATTTGTACTCTTCAAGACTTTTGTCCTACAACACAGGTCTTTCTTGTACTAAAGATAATGTTAAATAAAAATGTATATTTTACACAATGTGTCCAACACTCCATGTGTCCACGACTTTCAACTCGGGACTGAAGAAGAACTGACTGAAACCGGGCGTAGGCACGGGAAATTGCCGTGACGTGTGAAGACATGAATACACTTGCGCAATCCACTACAACCGTACACGGTAAAGGGACCGGACGAATGTGGTGCGAAGCCGTGAGTGCAACGGTGCCGTGAACGGCAGATTCGCCGTGGACGGGCTGTGTGAATATCGCTATAAGAACGATCGGTCAACTCCGACCCACGGCGCCACGGCCGGTCACGGTCACGATGGAGAACCGTGTTGTGTGAAAGAGGCCTTAAGGAGGCTGTTAAGCGCCGCATCGCAAGAAGAAGATATGTATCGTTGATATCGGAAAGGGAAAGTGAGCAATTATGCCGAGGCACGAAATGCCACGGAAGACGAATCTGGCAGCGGGAGTGCTTGCGTCGGGAGTCTGACGAAGCAACTGGTTCAGAAATTCATTCTTCAATTGGAGTTTTATCTTATCAAATAGACCGTTTTTAAGCCTAATAGCAGCTTGGGAAAAAGGGTAGCGCAAGTGTTATCAGAATGAACGAGTTCTAATGCTGTTTCCTTTCCAGCAGTGAATTTTTAGTTTTTCAACTACAGGTGTGAAGCGGTCAAGTTGTGTCATTTTATGAATCCGTAAGCGGCTTTATTTTATTAACCTAATGAGCCGTAACTTTTGGAAACCCTTGGGTCCTAATCCAAAGGACTTTTATTTCAATATTATTATATCACTTATGCTGTAGAATTATCAGTTTTGCCGTTTTGTGCTCTGAGAAAGGGATTAATAAATTGCAAATGCAGCGGATGTAAACGAGAAAACGCGTATCACGGATTCTACGAGATTTACCACGTGATCTTAGACACAGAGCCATAGATGACAATGAGATTCTCAATGCAATGATCGAAAGAGAGAATATACATGGATTGAGTTACATAAAGTAATTCCAATTGAATACGCAAAATATTTGTTCGCCAATATATTAGATATTGCGTCTATGCCGAGTTCATTTGGGGATGTGTTTTCCGCATCGACCATACAACGCGAATAGTACCAATACACTTGATGGCAGCAATCCATTTGCCCTTAAATGTTACGTTTTTTTGACAATATGCAAAACTTGAGGTAGCGGATGAGAAATGATATATTTTTTATGCAGCAGATTCTGTTCAATGTGATCACATTGGGTTTTATTATATTGATAATATTAAATAAATAAATGAGAGACTTGCATTTTTTTATTCTGTTACGGAAGTCTTCATTCCAATAAGCAGTTGATAACAGCGATAACAATAAAATGCATCCACTGTATTTATTTATTTTTAATTTTTATTCTCTTGGTGTTTGTCTACGCGTTTTTTAGGCGTTCTTTACAAAAAGTAAAAAAAAGAACGCCTTATGGTGAGGTCGTGTCCGTCTGTCCATCCGCATTTTTCATCTCCGAAACAACTAAACGGATGTTCATGAAATTTGGTATTTTGGACATAAAGGCAAAGGAAATAAGAAAATTATATAAATGGTTTGCGTTGCCCAATCGGGAGTGCCGCTGTACAAATGACAAAAAATGAACTTTTCTTTACATCTCGTAAAACATCACTTATAACAAAAAGTCTTTAACCAAAAATTGTAGGACTAATCAAATAGCATCCGTTTTGTTCAATGCGTTTTTATCGAGGGAGGAGCTGATTTCAAGAAAATCGAACGAGAAAGTCGTAAATCACTTTGAACTTATTGTTAGACATTTTTCTCCGTGTTTTTAATTGTTGTCAACGAAAACAGTGTTCGTGGTAAATGAAGTAAAAAATATCTGCTGTAAATACCTAATTAGTTTAATTTTCTTTCGTGCTCACGCAACATTTGGTAAATGAAGGGAAATGGATTATCAACGACGAAGAAATGAATGTATATACGTCATTTTCCTTACGTATGCACAGCGTTTGTAAGTGAAAAGAAATGGGTAACTTACGACGAAGAAATCAACGTGAAATTAATGGTTATATTGCTACAACGCGATCTTCGGGCGCTTTGCCATCATTCTTACGCTTAATTAAAAGGGTTCCTTCATCTGAGGGTCCAATGTGGGGGCACATTTCCCTTCTCACGATTATTCTCTTTTTCATTGCAGCCATTTTCTTCTTCACATCAAATTTACTTTACCTTTTGTTATTTACTATAGCTTTCTCAGTACCTCTTGGATGAATTTTGGACGTCTATTGCTATCCCTCTGCGATGCCTTTTTGCGTTAATATTCAGGATAGCCCAAGTAGTTGATGCGATTCAGTTATGTCACCTTTTCATTTAGATAAATTTTGATTCATCAACAAATCATATTGCATCGAATCAATTCCACTTTTTAAAAACTTTTCTGTATTTACGGCTTCGCTTTTCACATTCCCATTGCATTTCCTTTGATTTTTGTATCTTTAGGAGTTTTTTACAATACCTAAGTAAAAAAGAACGCCTTACGGTCAGGTCGTGTCCGTCCGTCCGTCTGTCCGCATGTTTCATCTCAGAAACTACTGTGCATACGTTGATGAAATTTGCTGTTTAGAACATAGGGGCAGAGAAACTAAGAAAATGATATACCGTATTTCTCGGCATATAAGACGCACACTTTTCCAGAAAAATTACCCCAAATTCAGCCTGCGTCTTATACGCCGAAGGTAAGATTATTATGTACAGTTCTCAATACTGACAATAACAAACACACTCATCCCCAAAATGAAATAATTGGCAGTCATTCATCGCAAAAACAATAAAATATACATTATTAATAATTAATAGTGAAAACTTTGTTAATATATACAGCAGGTAATACCATATGTAACGTGAATTACAAGGTCGCATTTTCATTCAAACATGTCCGCTCACAATTTCGGCGCGTTTGCAATGTTTTAGTTCCTAATGAACCCGTTAAATGCTACGGAAGAGTAGAATTCATGTAGATGTCATAAATATTTTATACGTATCTAGGATAAATAACGTTACGAGTATTGAGATCGCAATGGCTGCAAATGTGAAAAGATATGCCTACGCTATTAGTTATAAGCTTCAGGCGATTCAATACGCAAAAAACGCATGGAAACCGAGTAGAAGTGTGTCATTTAGGTCCACCTTCCACAGAAAAAATGATTCGTGAATGGAGAGAACGAGGAAATGCAGAAGCTGATGGGATAAGAGAAACATAATCTTCGTAAGGTTGGTCTTAAATGGCCACAACTAGAGGAGGAAGTGATGGATAGTAGAACAGAGGAAGTTTGGTATTGCTGTATCGATCAAAATCGTTATGTACGAGGCAAAAAGAGTTGCAGAAGAAAAAGGACTAGTTTGAGCGTACGTATCCTTATTAGATATTCATTCCAATTGTTATTTATCCCATTATATTAATATATCATCTTGAATTTAAGTTTAAGTACTATCGGTAATTAATTAAATACGACTGCCGAGTTCACGCAGGGCACATTTAGCTATACAAATATCGAAACAATTATTCACGTTTTAGAACATCCCTATTTATTTTACGAGTGAAGTTTATCTAAAACGTTATATTTAACTGTTATCACGCCAGAATATTTTCTATAAATGTTGCCGGATACGGACTTAATCACGGCTGGAAATGACACACGACGTGGCCCTTCCTAAATGCCTTGGTGAACCAAAATACTTTTTGTCCTGAAAATTTTCTAAAAAACCTTATACCCTGGTGCGTCTTAATATATGCCACGAAATACGGAAAATAGTTTACGTGATCTAATCGGGAGTGCCACTTTAGTGGAGAAAACAAATGAACTTTTTCCTCTCTCGTTAGTTTAAAATAAGAATAAGGAATAAGAAAAATATAAATAAAACATACCAATAATGATGTTGGATGGCAAATGTTAATATATTTATTTTTTATGTCGACTATAGATGAGAGAATGAAGTCTGCATAAAATCCGCTTCTCAAGTACTAATAGAATGGAACGCATCAGTTCCTGTTAATTCACAATATGGCCTAATCTCAGTGTTTCCGTCTATAAATAAGTTCCTCGCGGTTCAGACCGAGTTCCTCTCTTTCGCCCTGGGTCCTTTCTCTTCAGCTCTATCACACTGAAGAGACTGAACCTGCGCGATAAAGGCTCCGCCTATTGCAAGAAATGTCAGATTCATTAACTCCCTCACTTCACCTCTTTCAGAGAGAGAGAGAAAGAACTTTCCTAGAAGGTCGATGAAAAGCGCGCATTTTCTCTGGATATCGCGTTTTGCGCGACTTTCCTCGCTGAAATAATCTTCTTCATCCGGTCGCATACATACAAACTACCTTTGCCTAGATAAAGCTTTGTTTTTTCGGATTTCACGAGGAGAAAGTACGCCGTGTCGATGCGTCCGTGATTTCGTCACTCGTTGCTCACTGTCGAAAGACCTTTGCTTTGAAATATCGTCTTTGAAACGATTGGTTTAATGATTTCTCCCTCTTTCACTTTCTAAATAGACTTTTTAATATCTTTGAACATCGGCTGTGTTTATCTTAAATGATTTTTTGTGTATCGCCGCGCGATAATATTTTGTCAAAAAGCGAGCAGAGAAAAAAATTTCGTTCAATTTTCAATGCTGTAGGCCAGTACTGTCCAACCTTTCCTACATCGGTGGTTGGGAATCCTTCGGTGGACCGTATTGGAAGTTGCCAATTCTTCACTGGGCCAGATTACAGTTTAAATCGGAAGTTTTCTATATATTCTGAGGTACCATACATGTGAAAATCAAGTTTAAATAAGATTTTTACGGTTAACATTCCAATGTTAAAAGTTTTTTTCATAAAAATATTCATAAAAACGTATGAATTTGTGAATATTTTGGATTGCTTTTTCATCGTATCTTCACGAGTCGCACAAAAACTCTTCGAGGACTGCATCTGGACCGTGGACCGTAGGTTGGAAACCCCTGTTGTAGCTCTATGAGTACTTATCAGACGCATGGACCGTAAAATTCTGAGAAAGTTTTGGCACCAGCGGCTACAATTGGTTGAAAGTAAGATTATTCGTTGATTTAATAACCATAAAAATAGGACATACTTTTAAAAACTATATTTGTAAATTCTAAAAATATATTTTTCTAAAAGGAGAAAAATTTATTTGAAATTTTTATTAGTTTTCACCATAAACACAAAGATAAACAATTAACCAAATTATTTAGTCTTGTGAGTCTTTTTCCTCGAAAAGAATTTGTATAGGTGTGAATCCATGTTTGAAAACGCTAAGCGAAGTGATACTTGCACATCCATTCTATTCCTCCGCTTTGTTTTTATCGCAGCGATTATAAAAAATCAACCTTCACAATGCATGTCGACAGAAATAGCAGAAACCCTCTCAAAGGAATTTCATTTAAATCGGTGCACTCGGAGTGAACTTTCAGCCAAAATTCAGGTTATCGCATTTTAAAAATCGTTTCTAATCCCTTTTCACGCGTCAAATCGGTTAATTTCTCTTCTTGATAGGTAGCTAAGTTAGGATCTTAATAGTTACCGAATGGGTTTCGAATCCACCTTTTTGCACTTATCAGATAGTTGGCAGCGGAAAAATAAGCATTAAAACGTTTTGATAGAGATGGCAATAGCTCGACGATAAAGTTGATTATACTCTGAATATCTAGATATTCTCCGGTTTCATTTATAACCATGGCGACACAAGGAACACGTTTTAAAAATTCTTTCTTTTCATTTCCTTTTTAATTGCATCTACCTTATCAGTCGTTTGATAAAGTAAAGACCTTGTAGCGAAAGGTGAAATTCGTTTAACAGAGAATATATGCGTAAACCACATGCACCGGTTAAACAGTCCACTCTGTCTTCTGGAAGAATTCCGGCCAGTCTGATTTGCTTTCGTGAAGAAAAAGAGCAGTTTCGATTCGAAGTTCTAATAAACTTTATACTCTTACGATATATAATATGATACTCTTCCTCAGGAAAGGATCTTCTGTGTGAAGCGGCAGTTGTTTATGTACTGTTGCCGTACCATAATAAAGTAATGAAGATAAACAGGAATTTAGAGCATTAGTTTTTACTGGTGTCAAAAATTTTCCAGAACCATTAAGAATGATTTGGAGTTCAGTGGGTATATTTTCGTTTATAGCATTTCACGACGAATAAAAGTGCTGTTTTGCAGCAACATCTGAAGATACCTGTTATAGCTGCCGCTTCGTCCGTGCCTAAACTAACACACTATATTTCTAATGCAGTCCATGTTTTACAAAAAAATCATAAAGGGCTTCAAAAATATAATCGCTGGAAGTTTTATGGAACAAAGCATTTATTCTTCAATAAAGCTTTCATTTTCATATCTTATGCACACCAACAGAATGTTTTTATTTGTAATATCTGTTGATGCGTCAATTTGAAGTGCGTCATATTTATATGACTTTCTTTTCAGAAATAACTAATCTTCCATATGTACTGCTATATATACAATTCTTCTGGTTGCTGTGTGATTTGGCAATGGCAATGCCGAATCTGCCGACGCCTCGAAATAAACGGCTTTTACGCACGGTAGAATTAATTCCTCGCCATTGGTGGAAGGCTTTCACGCCTTTTCAATGCGTAGTGACATTTTACAGGACTCCTTTATTGTCACTTGATTTATATTTAAGGCACTATACATAAGTTTCTGTTGATATTTACACTCGCAACATTATCTTTCGTAATATTCTCCGAGTGGAGTTATTAGTGAAAAATGCTTCGTGGATAAATTTATTTGCAGTTTTGTCGGTTCATGGCATTATTTAAGAGAACATCGTTTCATGTAATGCACTGGGGTTTGTTCTTTTCACCGCCAATTTTTTCGATAGATTTGAACTCACTCTTTGAGCTGTCATGTTCTTTAGTAAAAATAACTCATTTCCTACCACCGCGATCACTAATGTCTTCTTTGTTAAACTCCATAGAATTACAGCAACTCATATCATCCGCGTTTCTTCCAGCAAAACAAACGTCATTAGATATAGATTTTTTAAAACTCGCAACATAAAAATTGGTTTTGACATCTAAGCACAGAGTAATTCAGACGGCTATTCCGTATTTACACTATCTCACTGAACAACAGAATCGCTATATCAATAAAAGACCATATTAAGTTAGGGAGGTTATTAAGACAGGAATATGTGGTCACTTGAACCATCGTTCCTAAGGGAATTGAAATTGAGATGTATAATAGAAGATGGATTCACAAATCAGTGTATTGCTTTAAAAGTGCGTTACCGCTGGCAGAATATTCGTTACCAATTGATTGCATGTCCGTAAAGCTAAAGACACCCGTCGAGCTTTTTATAGATGCAATTTGACAGTGCTTCATTTCGCAGACTAGCAATCGAGAGATTCAGTTTGCTTCCCTTGTCGATATAATCGAAATCGATAAAGGTTCGCAACTCATAATTGGGCCGTTTGGAAATAAGCATTTACAATCTTATTAGTCCAAAACTACACAAGTGTGGGTTACATCATGATGGGAAGAAATGGTTCCGTACTGAAAGATAACATTAAATTCTGCCTTTATCTTCAATTTATAAATGTAAAAAATAATATTTTTCCATAAATTACGCGAACCGGTCGAAATTAAGTCACGGAACGGCACCGGTCCGCAGACCAGCGATTTGGGACTACTGCAATAGATTACAAAACTATTCGTGGATAAGTCGAGATTAGATTTGTCGCGATCGTTAATAGAAAGTTTACCGCCAATCTTTCTCGGAGTAAATCACGAACGGCAACGCAGTCGAACGAGAGTCGAGCTCGTAAAATGGGTCACGTAACTATTAAGTTTCACAATTCCTTCGGCGCCGATCAAGATCAGAAGAGAGACGCTTGTTTTTCATGTGGCGCTTACCCGCAGAATAAGGAAAGGAAGGAGCCATAGCTTCAGATGGTCTAAGTTCGATTGGTATATAATTTATAATAATATAATAAACGCAGGCGTTTCGAAGAAATTCTATGAGAAACATTTCTGCATAAGGTGAAAGGAACCAAGGATAGAGGAGGGAGAGAGGGTGGGAAAGAGGATGGGATAGGGGAAGTGATATAGGAAGGAGAGAGGATGAGAGGAAAAGGAATATGGGAGAGAAGAAAGTGAAAGAAGAAAAGAAATGGGAATAAAAAAGAGGAAAAGGAAGAGAGATGAGGGAGTCGAAGAAATTGAGAGCGAGAGAAGAAAGAGAGAAGGGAGTGAGTGAGGGAAGGAAGGAGTGAGACGGGTCTTAATTGAGTTTGGAGAGGGAAGGAAGGGGAGAGAGAGAGGGGGGGGAGAGAGAGAGAGAGAGAGAGAGGGAGTAGGGAGGGCGAAGCGGAGAGATCGAGAGAGAGAGGGCAGCCGAGGGAAAATAGATTAACTGCTGTCACAAGGCGGTTCGTGTGCTGGTGGGGAGTTTGGTGCCAGGGGGTTTGGCTTTGGCTTTCGGGGGGTTGTGGGTAGGAAGAGAAACACGTGGAAACAACTAAATAAGTGCCGTGTCCATTACGGCCGAGTTGGGCCCCCCAGGGCGAGCGGAGGAGGATGGGAAGCGGAGGGAGAGAACAGGGAGAGAGGAGTGAGGGGGGAGGGAGGGGGGATTGAAGAGGACGGCGTGAAAGGACCGGCTCGAAATTGAGGAGGCTCGGAGAGAGAGAGGGGTGCAACAATCACCACTCGTGCAGTTCGGCTCCACTCATCGTCGTCTCGGAGTGCGAGAAGAAGAGAGAGGTTGGTCGGAGATTGCTGCGAAACCCCCTCCGCCCCCCCTCTCTCTCCCTCTTTCTCTCTCTCTTCCTCCCTCTCCCTCCCACTTTTCCTCTTCTGCCGCTCACTCCTCGTCTTCTCTCTCCTCTTTCCTTTCCTCCTCACCACTTCATATCATATTACTAATGACGGAAACCTATACTTTTAACAAATGATGCTGTGGATGGCTCTTATTATTAAAATCACTGGCTATTGTTATCAGTCGCCGACTGATATCAAATGCGAAACTCAAAAGGCAAATATTGAACGCGCCAGCCTGCCGTTTATTTTTATCGGCCGTTTATTGTTATCGAATTAATAAAGTCCAAAGCGATCGCATTTAGGGGTAATTACTGTACTTTCAAACGGTAATTTTCTTCTTAGATCGAATAACTGCTATAGACGAATAGAAAATAAACCTATCCTTCTTCATGAAAAGCATCAGGCTCGAATCCATCACTTTAGTTTGAAGACACGCTTAATATGCATTGGAGATTGGCGATTGATTAATCTTTTCCGTTATTTGTCGATACTAAGAAAATGAAGATAATGTTTTGGCCATTTCTTCCTACTTTAGAGGCCCCAGAAAAAACTTCTTGGCATAATTATGTCATATGAAATCAAACTAAAATAATGGAAACCTGCAAAGCAGCAGAAATTTCAGAACAGAGACAAAACCAACTTCTAGCAGACAGATTAAGGCATTCGATTAAATTAAACCAAATTAAATACAAACAACGTTTATCCATAATATCCCGGGTAACGCCAGGTATATCAGTTAGTATTATATAAGCCAAGTAATCATATTTATGTTTAAGAGTAATTTAATCACGAAATGAAACAATCGCACATGACGCGACAAATGTAACTTCATGTAATCTTTGAGTGACTAACCACCAACACCTATCATCGAACGCGCTTGATGAATAGATTACTTACTTGATAACTAGATATAGAAATTTCTGAATCATTTAATATGAGCGTGTGTGTTTCTGGTGGCGTGGTGGCTGGTTAATTAAAGAGGCAATCCAACATAATTAAATGCCTGTCCTTGAGACATGTTGACTTTCAAAGCGAATCTAGAATGATAGACGCATTTGGAAACCTTAATAGAATGACGTCTGCTCGATGCAGCATTGCTTGTAATCTGGAAGTAACAGCGAAAGGAGATAGGAAAAAGGTTTAAATAACTTTAATTTTTGCAAGTAATTAATGGACTTGCAAGGAAATTAAGAGGTTTTCATATTGTCATACCTTGACATGTATCTATTATAAACACACAAACACACCTCGGGTTCAAGGGAGGACATTCCACGCCGCATTGGCGGATTTACGCCTCCTGGGGCCCAAGGCGCTAAACATTTGGGGGCTCCTGGCGCCAAGCAGTCGGGGGCCCTGCCATCTAAATATATAGTGAAACCGCTCCTAATGGCTCTACCCTCTTACGATCGTTTTTCCATGGAATCATAAAGAAGTTCCACTGGTTTTTAAACTGAGACATTTGATATTTCTGAGATTATATACACGAACATTTTTTCGGAGCCCCTTACTTGAAAGAGCCCCTGTCACGCGCCAAGTGCGCCCCCCCTTGAATTCACCACTGAGTGTGAGGGAGAAATTCAAGATTTAGAGTAACTGAGCGGCAGGAAAATCTTGCCTTTTTTCTCCATTTTCGCGGATCCACACGGAACCCTAGGGTTCCGCGTAACCCAGGTTGAGAAGCACTGCCATACGTCACGGGGCCCCATACTTCACGGGGCCACTGGCGCCCGCCATGTGCGACCCCCCCCCCCCCCAAATCCGCCATTGCCACGCCCAACATCTTAATTCACGCAATTTTTAAAGGTCTTTTGTCATTGACGAGTGACCTTTTAGCCACACTTTTAGACACACGCCCTCTTCAAACCTAAATAGTACATATTTATTTTACATAAGTTTTTCTACAGTTTACAGTGATAAGTTCACTCTTCTCCTGTACACACACACCTGTTCTCTCTCTCCCTCACAACCTGAATATTATCATAATTTCCATTATTAGTGCATGGATTTTTCTGTTTTAGATTGATAGGCATTTCAAAATTTGTCTCTGGAAGATGTTTGACTTGACGTTTTTTTCGGAATTTCTCTTGTAGCGCACGAAAAAGCCATAACGTGTAGCATTCCGCAAAAGCAAAGAATCCTAATATTATCAATAGCAATGGTGCTGATTTTTAATTAGGTGCAGTATTATCTAGGTGACAATCCATTATGAATTTATGAATATATGGATAATAGAAAAATAAAATATTTGGAAAAACTTTCAATTACGGCAATGCATTTCTTGTTTTGCTGTTTTGAGCTGTATCGGCATCAAAGTGAAATCGACTTGGCACGGGACGCTGCAACATAAAAGCAAAGAGCATATTCAGATACACACTAACATGACTAAGGATTAGATGAAAAAGTGGAAGGTAAAAAAGAAAGAGGAAGGTAAAGGTGTCAGCTTGAAAGACTACTTGAAGACTCAAGAGAGCTATCAAGAAATGAAGAACAATGCGGAAACCAGAATTACGAATAGAAGCAGGTTTAACCATCACGGATCTGTCTACGGAAAGATTACCTATGATGATAATCTAACAAATATATTTTTGACATTTGGCAGGAATGACCGATTCACATATTGTAAGATGGTGACGAAAAGAAATCTCGAAAAAAGTCCTAGGTTCGACTCCGAGGTAGGCATTTCCATTTACCAAATGATAACACGTAAAAATCGACTTTTCGACTTGCAGGCTTTTATTTTTTCTATGCGTTCTTTACCAGGAAATCGGTAATAGCGGAACGACTTATTGAGATCTAAATTAGAAATAATTAACTTCTGGTCTTCGGATGTGGCCCATTTTAAAGAAAAACTATACATTTTTTATTGCGTTTGTCTTTTCCCGCCTATAGTTCGAAATTTCTCACGTTAAAAATTTAATTCACATATTTTGGGGAAATCTTGGTATTTAATTGGGATGTTGCCTTTCCAACCAATTACATTGTTAAACCTCGAAATCCTATTGTTATTTCAATCCTTAAGCGTGAAAGCGTGCTTTGAATGCTCTTACGATTAGTATGAGAGAGGGAAGAAGAGAAATTCTTTTCATAGCAACCAATGTAAACAACATTCGTTGCGCTAGTTACGAGGAGTACATTTGAATGTAAAATATTAATCATTCGCATATTAAAATTAGGTGCTTAGAATCATCGTAGGAGTTCGAAACTTGAAACAACGAACGCCTAAAAGAACGAAAGTTAGTTTTCTTGCCATCCAAAGAAAGTCTAGATTGATTTATGTTCATTTTATTTTTCACAAAATACTTTCCCGTTGAATTTAAACGGGCATCTCCCTAGTTAAACTATCAATAAAAGCCTTAATCTCTTGGTTGGTTTGTTGTTTGGAACGCTATATAGGATTTCCCATAAGAAAGATTTTAAATATACCTCTTTCACACTTGCAGACTTATTTTCTTTTCCAAAATTAAATTAGAAGTAATTTACGCACGATCTTCGGATAGAACCATTTTAAAGGAAATTAAATGAAGATTCTTATTCTAACAGTCGATTTTTGTTTTCGAATCGAATTCGCTCACATTAAGCTAAAACATTCCAAAATTTGTCAAAATTTTGCATTTTTATTGAAACGTTACCTTGGCGATCAACAGCATTGTTGTCCATACAGAAAATCAACATATCTGGTGAGTCCATAATAGCTCATTTTTTCTGATTAAAACGTTAAAGATGTTGTTAACTTAGTTAAAATCTGACTACATTTTAATATTAACAAATATAATAATGCATTAGATTAAGCTCACTTCCTTCCCATATAGTTGAATATATTAAGTTCCAATTTTCCCGTTGAATTTCAAAGGGCAATTACGGTAGTTATTATAATAAAAGCATAGATGGTGGGATTTGTGTATAACGCTGACGTCATCAATTGCATTTTTAACGCGTTTTTAACAAACTTCTCGATTAGGTGGAAGGCTAAAATTTCGTAAAAATGTTTCATTCAGATATAGAAATTAAATGACGAAATAAAATACAAAAAGTCCCGGGTTCAATTCCAGGGGGGCGATTTCCCTTTGCCGTAAGATAACACGTAAAAATCGACTTTTTAAAGTGCAGGTTTTTATTCTTTTGGAAATTAAGATTAGAAAAAATGGAGTACGATCTTCGAATTTAAACTATGTTTTAGGAAAATTAATGAAATATCTTATTCTATTCATCTTTTTCCGCCTACCATTCGAAATTTCTCATATTAAACATTTAAATAACAGATTTTGGAAAAATATCGGCTTTTAAACAAGATGTTGCCTTGCTGACCACGTCATTGTTAAACTTAGAGAATCAATTGTTGTCTCAAGCCGCATACGTGTAATAAATACGAGTGCATAGATAGCCTTAAATTATCGTAGGATTTTTCGCGAAATTTCGTAATCCTAATGGGACTAGAATTTAGTTTGGATTCTTTTGCTTATCTAAACGATTATATAGATGTAGAGTAAGAGAGGATGGTGTGGAGAGGGCGATAGGAAGAAAGGGATATAGAATGGAAGGTACATAGAGAGTAAGGGAGATACAGAATTAGAAAAGGACGGGAGGAAAGATATAAAGAGGAAGACCGAGAAAAAGAGGGTGAGCTATGGTTTGGGACAGGAGGGAGTTAGAGAGGGCAGAGGTGGGAGAAAAGAGAGGCAGAGAGTGGGAGGGGGAGACAGACGGAGGGAGAGAGGGAGGGAGAGAGGAAGAGAAAAAGAGAGGAAGGGAGGGAGAGAGGAAGGGAGGGAGAGAGGAAGGGAGGGAGAGGGAAGGGAGGGAACAGAGGGAAGGAGACAGAGGGAGGGAGACAGAGAGAGGGAGATAGATAGATAGATAGATAATCGTCTTTATTCGGGCGAAATTTAGACCAGAAGGTCCATTCTTACATTTAACCCTTAAGGAGACGGAGGGAGGGAGGGAATATTATTATTTATCCGTCATATGGTGGACAATACACTAGTTACTTATAAAGTAAAAAAGATGGAAATAAGTCAAAACAATTCAATCCGTATATAAAATTAGAAGAGATAGAGTGATTTAGTTAGTAGATATAAAATTGAAAAGCTAAATATGAATAAATATATGAAGAGAGAGCAGGAGAGTGGGAGGGAGAAAGGGGAGGGATAAAGGGGAGGGGGAAAGGGGAGGGGGAAAGGGAGGGGGAAAGGGGAGGGGGAAAGGGGAGGGAGAAAGGGGAGGGAGAAAGGAGAGAGAGAAAGGGCAGAGAGAAAGGGAGGATGGAGGGAGGGAGGGAGAAAAGGGAGAGAGAAGGAAGAAGAGAGATGGAGGAGGTGCGGCTGAGACAAGGAAGAGTGCGAAGGTGAGGAGTAAAGAGAAGGGGTAAGAGAGGGAAACGGGAAAAGGATGGATAGGAGTTTGAGGGAAAAGGAAGGAGAAAGCGAGATGGAAATGGAGAGTGGCAGAAGCGAATGGGAGAAGGATAAGGATTTAAATGGAGGAGTGAAGTAATAAAGGAGAAGGTAAAGGGCGAGAGAGAGAAAACGGTCTTTATTAAGTGGTGAGGTGAAAGAGGGAGGGTGGGGAGGGGAAGGAAGGGTGGGGAAGGAGGGGAAGGGGAGAGGAGGCAGCGGAGGATGGGAGCGAAGGGGAGGCGTGCGAAGTGTGAAGAGGCGGGATGAGCGAGGGAACGCCGGTGTGAAGCAAAAGGGATGAGCCGAAGTTCGGGTGAAGGGGAGGGGGCATTTGGGATGGGGAAACATAAATAATAGTTTTTAAATGAGGAGGGAAGGGCCGCAGGGGAGGGAATCCGGCCGGAGAGATCTCGACGGAGCGAGGCGAGGAAGAAAGAGTGGAAGAGAGGATGGGGAAGAGGGAGAGGGGAAGAGAGGGAGAGGGGAAGAGAGGAAGAGGGAGAGGGGAAGAGGGGAAGAGGGAGAGGGGGGTAGAGGGAGAGGGGGAGGGAGTGAAGGGGCGGAGGCGACTGCGGTGCTTGGGGTATTTAGCAGGACGAGAGGCGTTTGAGAGAGAGGTTTTTCGGATGATTCCGAAATCGGTAAGAAGTGGTGGATTAGGGCGGTGGCGTTTAACACGAACTGCGAGGATTTGAGCGCCCAATATATTGACTGTTGTAAATTTATCGATATCACCATAATTCCTGAACCTGTTTCTTCGCTAAATGTCCGTATAACGTCGGCTGTTAATGACGACATATTTATACCGCTATAAAAAATTCTTCTTATCCGCTACTCGAACAGAGTAGCTTAAAGAGACACACGTAAGTTACTCGTTGGCTCACACGATTCTCTCTCCGATTCTTTTTCCATCTCTCTTCCACTTCTCTTTATTCCCAAACTTTCCTGTACTCTGCCTTACCACTCTCTATCTGTTTTTCCTTTTAGTCTTTTTTCTCCCTCCCTTTCCCTTCCTCCTATGCATCTATCTTTCACTGCCTTTCTTTACGACTTTTCTTTCAGTCATCTCTTCTTCACTGTTTTCCTTCTCTCACTCCGCTTTCCCCCCTTTCTCCTTCCTCCCTCTCTCCCATCCAATACCCCTCCCTGCCTTCCAAATTCCCTCTCTCCCTTCCAACTCCTCTCTCTTTCTCCCAATTCCTCTCACCTCCCTTCCAACTCTCCCTCCCAACTCCCATCTCCTCTTCTGCCATCCGTCGTCGCCTTCTTCCCTTCACATTCTTCTCCCATTTCCCCCCTCTCTCCTCTCGCTCCTCCATCTCTCCTTCTGTTCTTCCTCGAATAACATAACATCTTTAGACTCGCGAAGACACGTTGGAGACACCCCTAAGTACTACCGAGCACTCCGCCGACTCCTTTCGCACATTAACTTCTTCCAGACCTAAAAATATCTCTCTCACTCCTTCCCTCCAACGCTCCTCACTCCTCTCGCTTATCACACGCGTTTTCCGTCCTTTCACCTTAATGCGGGACTCTTAAATCACGCCGTCTTTGCAAATTTTTAATTGCTTTAAAGGAAGCGTTGTATGGCCCCCTAAAACCTCCTCCGGGCTTTCGTTTCCGTATTCATTCTTTAAAAAATCGAGAAACGGTAGATGTTTGTGAAGTCACACACCGCCTTGGGGATGAAATGGAGCGAGAGAAGGGATGGGGGAAAAGAGAGTGAGGGGGAAATGGAACGGGGGAGAGTTATAATGAGGAATGAAGTGGAGATGCAGAAGGGAGGGGCGGCGGGAAAACTCCGTGAAGAGGAAGGAGAGACGGATGACGGAGAGAGAAATTATGGAGAGAGAGAGGGAGGGAGATAATGAGTGGTGTGGAGTCGGTTTGGGAGTATATGGGGTTCGTTAGGATGAGACCTCCCACGCCGAGGGTTAACGCTAAAGAGCGCCAAGTAGTTCTTCCGAAGAGGGGGGAGAGGAGGGGGAGAATGCGGATAATGTGTTTCGAGTGGGGGCGGGGAGGGAAGGGGGGGGGTCGCAGTTGTTGAGAAAGGGAGGGAGTGCGCGGGGGCTTAGGATACGGTCGCAGCCGGGGCGAGGGCGTTCGGAGTGTCGTTCTATTTTCAAAACACGACTAATAAATTCGTTCCGACGGCGAACGGTAATCGTTTTGCAACTCGCTTCCGTTTCCGCGGATCGATTTTTTTGCGCCCTTTTCCACGCGCGCCGATGCTAAAATGACTTCGTGAAATGCGTTTGACGAAGCGAGAGGACGGGTCGAACGGAGATCTCTGATGAGCGATTATTCTCTAGATCCGTTTGGTGTCGCGTGTTTAAGATGGGCAAAGGGTATTGTCTAGGAGAGGGATACGAGGAAGAAGGATGAGGAAGTTGGAGTGGTGGGAGGCGGAGAGAGAGGAGAGCGGATGTGAGGTTTGAAAGACATCGATTGGAACGTTTGAAAAGGGATTCTGAGGGAGGGAGAAGGGATGTCAGAGGAGTGACAGAAGAGGAAGGGTATGTTCGAGTGAAGGAGGAGGAGAAAGGGAGGGAGATAGGGGAGAGCTATAGGGTAAGATAGAAGAATAAGGGAGGGAGAGAGAGGAGTAGAGAGAGGAAGAGGTTTGCGAGAGGATGAGAAGGGAGAGAGGGGAGGAAGGATAGGAGGGAGAGGAGGGGATGAAAAGATAGAAAAGGAGGGGAATAAAAGAGAAGGGAAGGGGAGGAGAGGGGGAAAAAGAAACGGTTTCACAAATGAGAAAGGCGTGGAGGAAATAAGTCATCTGGGTGAGGGGTGTGGGGAGGGACATGGGGGATTGGTAGAGAGAGATGCGTCTAGAGAGGAGTGAGGGAGAGAGGATTTTAGTGGTTCCATTGAAGAGAGCGAACCGTCAAGAGGCGTTGGAGGCAATTTCCAAACAGTGTGTTTGTCCCAGAGGGAGGAAGCCGGAACAAATGCAGGGAAAGAATTGCGCTCGTCTGAGATAATATGGGGAAAAGAGATTGTGAGTTTGGAGCCGTGAAGCAGATAAAAGAGATGGAAATGATATTATTGCGAGAGAGAGAGATGGAAAGAGATTGAGAGATGGGAGATACAGAGGCGAGAGGGGATAATTTGGAGAGGAAAGAGAGATAGTGATGCATTCTTTTCGATTTATTCATCTCATAGAAGGAAGACGCATTTCAGTCGATTTAAAACTCAACAACTTAACAAATACCTTCTAGCGGTTCTAATAGTCACTTCGGGATTTAAACGTGTAACAGAGTTTAATTTCTGTCAAATCAAATTTACGAGTTCCGACTTTGAAACGAGCGTTATCCGTAATTGGTGATTCGTTTTATCGCTATCGCTGCATTAATAAGAGCGGAGATATTCCCGAATGCGGTATGGAGACTATTTATCCATTCGGCCAAAAGAAATGAACCAATCACACTCCTCACACATTCCCCACTTCGCTGGATTCACGATTTTTTAATATGGACGCGTGAATTATTTCATTTGATGCCACCGCCTTGACAGCATCTTAAACAATCTTTTGAATAACTCTTTTACGGTGCATAAACCAAAAGTTTTCATAAAATCAAACGATTGATAAATTTCGGGTTGTCAAACTTTTCGTATACCACATATTAGTCCTATATTTAGGATTGCTACAATAAACGTGATTAAAAATGAGTTTATCTAGTTAAGTTCGTTTCCTCCATTTATTAAGTATCTTAAGAAAGAAATAGATATCTCACGGCATAACGAACTAAGAGAAATTCTTCGATTCTCCTGAGATTGCAAAACAGGTTTTATCCATCCAAAAAGGAACTCCGTAAGACAAATATGTTTCATTGGGATTGCCTTCCGAGTGAATAGCGCATTGCTGAAAGAATCATCTCATTAGGAAAGAAAAACGTCTACACGCGAAAGGAAATATATTCGACATCTCAACCGCAGATCAATCTCGTTGTAATTTATCGAATTCTATGTCCTCGGTCACGTAGGTAGGTATAGCTCGTTCATTTTTTATATAATAATATAATCGAAAAAAGCTTCGTCAAAAAGGAAAAATGCTATTTAACCTCTTACGGACACAAATAAGCGAAGCGCAAGTGTCGAGAAATTGCGAGGAAACACGACCGACTACAAATTACGGGCAAATGCCAACAGCGTAACTTGTCAGATGTTATCGGCGACGGCGGCGACGCGACAGCGGACGACGGCCAACGGAATCGCTGCGCTGCGACGGCGACGATATTCGGTCGATCGCACGTGGACCGACGCGTCGCCATGGAAACGCTATTGCTCTCCATTTTCCTCCTCTTTCCTCTCTCCCTTCCCTCCCCCTCCTCCCCCTTTCCTCCCTCCCATCCCCCTCGAGGCGGCAAGGGGGAATTTCCATCGGGGGAAGGGAAATGCGAGCCTCGTTCGCGAATGGTGCTTCGATCACTCGCTCCGTGGTGCAGAATGTGCAGTTCCGCCTCGGCGGCCATCTTTCGCCACGCCTTCCCGGAGATATTTCTCTCGCACCAGCGCCTGGCGTTCCCTCGAGCGAACGGGAGGGGGCCCGTGGTGTGGGGCCCGCTCGGAGACATCGCCTCGAAAAAATCGCCGATGATTCGAGGGGCTGAAGAAAGCGGCGGGATGGCGAGGAGAATCGGTGAAGTCGTGCGATTACGAAATGCGATGGGATCCATTTCGGGGATTCTTTCAAACGACGGATCCGCACTGCGAAACATTATGACCGCCTCGAAAATGTTTCGCAATAAATACAGTATTTAGAATAAATAGGATAACCGAAGATACACGCATGCTATCCGTAACTACACCCAAAATTTTAATTATTGGAAAGCACCTGTTTCAAAAAATACGAATCAAAACGAGAATATTCGAGAATTAATAAAATGATCGAAAACAAGAGAAAACTTCCAATCATTAAGCTTTTCTTTAGTTGCGTCTCTCTCAGATAATAACATAGTTTCCTAATGATATAATGTTAAAATGCAAATGAAAATTCCCTTTCGATTGCCATCTGCCCAGTGTTAAAAAAGAGCTCGAATATGTTCAATATAGAATCAGAGTTGCAACACTGCAGAAGTTAATGAAAACCAAAAGGAAAATTGTATCGCTTGAAGGAAACGCAGCCTACTAAAGGTTTGAAAGCTTTGTCACAATATAATTTCAAAGATACCTGCTGTTCACAAACCAGCGCTTCTCTAGGATAACATATTATATTTGCGATCAGTTTTAATGCGTTGAAAATAACAGTTTTCAGGCGCCATAGTTTTCTGAAAAGTTAAACTAAGACCGAAAAAAACTCATAACGAAGGACCCATTTTTAAATAAACATGGTAAGAAGGTGAGAATGTAATTAGCAGCGAATTAGTATGAATTGCATGGGTAGAGATGTTCTCTTAAGCTCCATAGGTATCAGAAATTATCGCCCTAGAAAGAGAATCCAAGTCTCAGTGAAATTTGTCGCGCTCTCTTTTCATTAATACCATTTTCTAATTATGCGACCAGCGGTGAAATTGTGGAATGGTGAGAGAGCGAAACAGAGGCAAGCAGGCCGCAGTGGCAGGGCATATGGAGAGAGGGTGAGGAAGGGGGAAGGAGGGAGAGGGAGGGTGAGGGAGGGTGAGGGAGGGAGAGGAAGGGTGAAGGAGAGAAAGGAAGGGTGAGGAAGGGGGATAGAGAGGTGGAGAAAGGGGGAGGGAGGGGAAGGGAGGGAGAGGGATGATGAGGGAGGGAGAGGGAGGGTAAGAGAGCGAGGGAGAGTGAGGGGGAAGAAGAGAGAGGGAGGGTGAGGGAGGGAGAGGAAGGGAGAGGAAGGGGGAGGGAGGGAGAAGAAAGGTGAGGGGTGGAAGAGGAAAAAAGGGAGGAATGGAGAGAAGAGGTTGTAAGGGTGGCGATGAGAGACGAACGAGGTGATTGAGAGAGAGAGGCAAAGGGATTCCAAGGAGGACACGGGAGGAGGAGGAGGGGAGAGAGAGAGAGGAATGGAGGGAGTTGGGTAATGGGGAGAGAGGTGGCGAGAGACAAAGTGCGTGCCTGATGGATTTAAAGCCGTTCCTAGGAGTTCGATCTTAAGGCGAAGTGCGAGTTACGTCTCATTTGACTCGGGCTAACGAGTAAAAATAAAGAGAGGCCGCGGGAAAAATGAAAAGAACAAACGACTGATTGATGGCACTTTATTTTCGATGTCAGCCGATCAGATGTAAGAATTCAACGCGGACGAACGTTTCTTCCGCTCCAAATTGTCTTTAAGCTAATCAAAGCATAATAACAATGCGAGACAGGAGAATAGGAAAACGAGGAATATCCAGGACTCGGTATCGTGCTCGTATAATCTAGTTTTTTTTTCCGATTTCTCTGAGGTGTTTTCACTGATTTGCAAGATCGAAAAATGAAGTTTGATGAATAAGGTTCCAAAAACAAAAAACCAAACTCTTTACGAGTGGTTCTCGATCGACGGTAGACGTCCAAGGAATACGATGACGTTGAGGTATTTCTTAAGGAAGAGTTATTCTAATTCCGAGAACGTGCGTCTCAGATATAACCTCTCCAAATTAATCGCATTTGCTCCAAATGGCCAAATTGAGCAGCTCTTCTCAAATGCAAATGTATTGTAAAGTGTGGGCTTGAATGGCGCTAGTCGCCGCGTCGTTTCGTGCTTTTCTATCAAGGAACCTAATGGACTGTGCGAACCGGATGCGGAGAAAGGATAAAATCGGAGAAAAAGTTCCAGAGTCGATCTGAAGCGGCCATTTCCGGGAAACAGGTGAAAAACTGTCGCAGATCAGAGCGAGAATGAAGTGAAAATTAAGTTGGAACACCGCTCCCAATCGAATGATTCATTCGTCACGTCATTTAGACGTTCTCCATCTGAACGAGTCCCTCTTTTCGAACCTTACCGTGCCCGACCATCTGTCATACACCGCCATAAGTTCCTGCAAACTTGCTAATCTCCCCTTCAAGTCTCTGCTTGGTCTTCCTGTGGACGATACTTAAATCGAATGCAACTGCATCCGAATTCGCCTTCAAGAAGCAAATAGAGACCTAATAACAGATAAAGGATGTACTGTCATCTTCTTCAAATTTGCTTTTTCTCACCTAATTCCATGTGCACTAAATTTCTAATTCGTGCCATTTTGTTTTATACCGTTTTAAGTTTGTTGTCCTGTAAATATTTTAAATCTGTTTTGCGAGGAATTGGTAATGCTACTAAACGATATGCATTAGAATGAACTAAAACCTTGATAAACGGGAAACATCGGCCGCAGAAATTTGAGAAAATTATCTTTATATATTGAGGATTAACAGAATAAATGAGTTCAATGCAAATTATACATTTCAAAAATAAATCTCCATTTAAATGAAATCTTGGCTCCAATTTCCAAATCCAAATAATCATCTTTTCCATTATTGTCACTCAACTCTTGGTAAAAGTGTTTCGTAAAATGTCTGGATTGGCTGTGTATACCAATAAACTGTCTTCTCTGAATATACTAGGTTTAAAAAGAGTAAAAATGAAGTTTTCTGAGGGGTTTTCAACATTTAGTTGAATAAAAACGACCCTTTCGTCGAACTGCTTCGCGACTAATATAATCGCTTAAAACGAAGGCTCTCAAAGAAGCAAGTTGTATCTGCTGCTCTCTCGGAAAGAGCAACTTTTCTCTTTTCGCATTAATATATTATTATAAGAAATTTTAACAAGCATTTAAGAAAGTTACTGGTAGCAGCATTGAAACCCCCTGGAGGCCGCATGCGGCCGCGTTGACTGCACTTGTAAAGCGCACATATTAACGAACACGTTTTATATTTCCAAATAACTCCATAGTCGTAAAATATTTCAATGCGTGGTAAGAGCTTCAAACAAATCCGGGGACTTCAAGCGCTAAAAGAATAAATTGGGCGTATGGACCTGCTGGGTCAAACGATGGAAAACATTTATTTTATAATTCCAATAATATCATGACGCGCCGTTACTAACCCACAAATAAAACTCAAACTTGACATGTGCATCGTCGTTGACGCACGACCTAGTCCAATATTGCTACCGATGATACAGTACTATGGGTCTCAAAAAACATTCGGCGTAAAAAATCGCCGTATTTAATCTGCACGAATATGTTTAAAAAATCTTCCACTTAATGTCAACAAAACCGTTGCTAATATTTATTCTGTGTATATGAAATAACCATAATATCCGCATGAAAATATTGTCTAAAGTACGGATAACTTATAAAACCGGAAAATGGTTCAGTAATCGATGTTTTCCAAGCAGTTCTCTTCTTTATACAAAACCGTAATTGTGACATTTTGTTCGTCCGCTGTCTCTCCTCTATGACTTGACTACATTACATCGGTAAAATCGATTTCATAATTTAAAATAAATTGGCGTATTATCAGTAGCTATGGCATATTGCTTAATCTCAATAAAGCTATTTTAATCAATCGAGTTCCCTATTTCCACATTTTGCCTTATAAATTTTTCAAAAACAGAAATTTTTCATCGGTGAGATTTTTTATGCTTTGGAAATAACGATTTTAGCGTGAAAAATGAAAGCGAGAGAAGGATTGCAGCCATCGAAAACTTTAATAGTTTGTCAGATCAAAAGAATCGAAAGCTTCGCAGTAGTATCCGAGGAGAGTGGCTGTTTCTCACCCAACCACGAATGGCTGAGAGGAAATGGGCGTCATTAACGCCAAAAGCCTCGACCCGCGGAATAAGACATCCGCCATTGAGGGAATGAAAGCTTAGCAGAAATGTCAAAATGTGAGATTCGGAAATATTCTGTCCGATTCGCCGATTTACCACCGCACTCTCGCACGTAGCGAAAGACCGATTGTCTCGCATCGATCCCCGAGAGGTTGTCGGTGTTTTAAAGATTAGGAGGGAAAGAAGGCTGCGGAGGACGGAGGCATAGCAACGGAGACATCGAATCCTAACAATACAATCGAAAAGAGCCTACGGTTACGAGGGATCCACAAATAACTAACGGATCAACACTTATTATAACTTTTTGCAAGTATTTACACGAATATCAGTGATGAAGTCAGGCTCAACTCTGTGGAATTTACTCATATTGAAAAAAGAACTTCGTTATTTCCACAAATTTTTAATTTAAAAAACGACCGGTTTCACTGCGATCGTTGATGATGCTACGATCGCAGTGAAACCGGTTGATTTTAAATTAAAAATTTGTGGAGATAACGAAGTTCTTTTTTCAATATTTACACGAATGCTGTGTTTGTCGGTTTGCGGAAAATAGGATGAAATTACAACTATTCTTACGCTTATTGTTTCACTGCAGTGGAGCGATATTAGCTTATTAATTAATTACTGGCGTCTGATGAAAATAGTGGTCATAAATTTGCCAGTTTCGCTTCAAATTCATTACTGTGCGAGGACGTTAGCGAGAAGACAGATAAAACGGAAATTAAATATGGCATTTTGGTCGTAGAAAATTGAATTCTAGACAGAAGAACTCGCGATGTGAAAAGGACGGATCTCGAGCTCGGGAATTGTGCATATCAAGATCATCAGTTTGCAAAGTTTTTGATAATGAAATACAAGGTTCGGTTCGGGAATTGCTCTAAAAAACGTGGTTAGAACTCGAATGGAGTGTAGATCACCCATGAGGGAATTCCTTAGAAAAAAGGGACTCAATACGGTCGTCACATTTGGCGAACATGCCACAGACATATGGCGAATTGAAGTCCTCCCTCGGTTATGTATTTTCCTCTACTTTCATCTCCGATTTAACAGCAAAAGACAAATAATTATAATATCTCACCGAAGGTTTAAAACTCTAATTAAAGGTTAAGCATCTAGTATGACATAGTCATTGCTGTTACGTACACACGACGACCGATACTTTGCTCCGAACTATTAATTGCAGATTTATTACAATAAGTGGTGATTATGGGTTTACGAATAGATAATAATAATAACAGTTTATAATGAATAATAAAATCTCAAATCCACTCTGGAACTATTCCGCATTAATACTGTATATATTTCGTATCATGCGGCGGGCATATCTCAAACGTGTTGGTTACCGCTGCACTGTGGTAAAATTAACATCGCCACTAAGCAGTTACTTTGGCGAGAATTCCATTCGTACGATTACTCTATAGTGACAGTAGCTGTTCGATTGCAATCAAACTCGACGAAAAAGATTATTTCTACTATTTAGGCATCTTCAGCGGTATTTCCGAGACGAAAACATACTCTCGGTTTCTATAGGACTACGTATATATTTAGATTGGTTGGTTCATAATTCGGTTCGTGTAAATTTCAACTAAAAATAGCTTTAATGCAATTAAATGAAATCTTAATGAGAAAGATTATTTATAACTTACTCCGCTAAAGTTTTGAAAAATGTATAACCAAAATCAAGATAGTAAATACATTTAAATAAATCTGAATTAATATATACCGTGATACCTATTTTAATGTTAAAATCTACGAGTTTATAGAACTCGTGAATATCTTATATTTTAGTTAACTTAAGTAAGACTATATTCAATAATTATACATAACAGATCAAATTATCCTTCTATAACATAAATGCAAACTCACCAGTATAAAATGTACGCAATGTGATTACATTTTTTCCAGACTTGGTCGCTGCAACGTAAGTATTTCCAGCATAGTGTACCTTCAGCCGACCTCCGAATCGCATGTATTTTTAACGCTTACTTGAGTGTTTTGTTTGCCTTTCGTCTTCCGAGATTTACAAATATGAATTCAATTGCAGCTATTAGCACAAAAATTAAATAAATTGGTAACGTATAATACAACAAACTATTAAACAATTACACTTTATTACTCAATAACACGTTTAGGTTTCAGTGTACCTACGTCATGATGGTGATGAAGACGTAGTTGCGTTGAGTAATATAGTGTAATTGTTTCATAAATTGTTGTATTATTGTTCCGAAGTATAGAATTACTCCAAATAAAGGCTTCTCTAGTAGACTATATTTTAAAAGAAATACCTCTGAATCAAGAATCAGTGAAAAGCCACTTAAAACGAATGCTTTGTGGATGAAATGAGCATAGTGAGCTTCAATGGCCATAGGAGACACAGCTGCAGGGGCGACCCGAGGAATTTCGGCGCCACGTGCGAAATTCCAATCCAGCGACCCCTCCGTAAATTGTTGTTGAGATATTTTATAGTACATGTTGATTCATTAAGTGCTCTGTAAAAATTATTGATAATGAACAAATAAAATGGATGCCATCAAGATTCCAGCCTTTTTCCGCGATATAAGTTGGCATCCAATATTTATTCACTTGCAAGTAATAATAGATGTTCGAGATAGCGCCCCCAACACTTTGGCGCCCCGAGGTGCCGCCCGGCTTGCCCGTACCTCTGGCCGGCGCTGCACACTGGAGCATGTACTTGCAGACTGAAATACGCTATTGGAAGGAAGAAACCCTTATGCACACGGAGGTGATCATTGTGATCGGCAAAGTTTCTTGATTCAGAAATTGAGAAAAAAATTGTGGAAACAAGAAAACTGAAATTGCTTGGTCTCCATTATACCCCTGGAAAACCAAATTATTGGAGTTGATCTACTAATTATCACGAAGGAAATAAATATAGCTACAGAGTGTTGAATGGAAAAGACATGTTTTCCGTTACGGCAGTGGATGAGATGACCCCGAAACCCTTCCGGAGCGTCACCATTTCATGTTCCGAAAAAGGAATCGAACTCCGATCTCCCACGGGAAAGGATCTTCATAATAACTCTGAAAGTCGTAATGTCAAATTCGTTTAATATTTATCATTCACAATAAAAATCATCGACTTATGTTGCACATTTTCATATTCATTTGTGTCAGCTTTCTTTTACTAACGGAATTTATAACAACCTGAAAACGAAATCAGGGAATTACAGAGTAAATTTTAATTTGACGTGAAGAAAAAGGGAGCCGAATGAATTGATGCTGTTTTGTTTTTGGTAAACAAGCATTTCTTTGAAATACATTCATTCGTCATTGAAAAATTACTATGCCATTAGTCTGAACGAGCGTTAGACTGAGCGGCATAATCACATTCCATGGACCAAATCTTCAGTGAGAAAATCGGTCCATTTACATTCGTAAAGAAAGGAATCCATTTCGTGAGTTTTTCGAGGAATTAATAACACGTCGAATAGGAATGCATTTCTTCTTCACCTCATTCAGGTAAAAAGAACATTTACCTAAAAAAGAGCAATGTTTACATTCAAGTGTTACAGAAAGTCTTATGGAAACTTCTTTACTATCTAAAAATACACATTTGTTTCGAGTATTTCAAAGACGAAATTCAGTACTTCAAAGTGAACGCCAGAAACAGTCTTGGAGAGGCAGAGGGAAGAACTGGTTGGATTTTGTTCCCCTTCCTACAGTCTCCCTCTCTTTCTCACTCACTCACTCGAGCTAGAGAGGGGGCGGGGAGGGAGGGAGGGAGGGAAAGGAGGAGAAAGGGAAGGGGGCATCGACGGAGGCTCGAGGAGAAAGAGGAATACAGAGAGGGGTGAGGGATGACGGAGAGGGGGCAACGGGAGGCGGTGGGAGGTTCTCTCGGAGGAGGTGGGAAGCGGAGAGATAATAGCTCACTGAGGGCGCTTTGGGGACAAGAGGAACGTTAGATGTCAAGAGACTGCCTTCCCTGAAGATAATGGAATGGTTCGGATAAAAGAGCAAATCGAATAATAAAGACACAGCGGCCGTGTGAGGAAGAGTGAGAGAAGGGGTGATAGGAGGGGGTGAGAGGGGAGATGGAAGGGGGGAGAGAGGGAATGGGAAGAGGGGAAGAGGGGAGGAGGGATGGAAGGGGGAGAGGGGAGATGGAGGGAGAGGGGGAAGGAGGAGAGAGGAGGGTGGAGATAGGAGATGGGAGGGAAAACGGGAGGGAGTGGGGGGAGATGGAAGGGGGAGAAGGGTGGGTGAGGGGAGGGGAGGGAAAGAACGGAAGGAGGCGAAAGAAGGGGGTCGGAGGAGGAATGGGACTGGGAAGGACCGAATGCATACACGATGAGGCCTCAGCGTCGATATACAAAAGTCTGTCCACGCACACGTGGCTTCACTAATCAACAAATGAACATCGGGTTTCTAGAAATGATTCACACAAACACCGTTCTATAAACACTACGAATTCTTCTCGACCGATTACACACCGGATGGTGAATATCCCCGTTTTAAAACGTTACTTACGAAGAATGATTTGCATAGTCCACTAAACTGAGTCAAGAATAAAGATCGACGATACATACACACGCACGCACGCGTGCGAGCACACACACACACACACACACGCAAACACATCGAGGTTCGCATTTGGACACCGGAGGAGAGGAGCGGAGGGAGATCCTGCGTCCCCACTCCATGGAGAGTCTTTCTCTCCCTTCCTCCCTCCTCTCACGAAGCGTCCTCCGGTTAATAAATAATTCTCTCCCTCTTCATCTTTGGCTTCTGAGCATCCTCCGCCCCCTTCAGTCGGGCCCTGGGTCCCTTTCCCTCCGACCCCCGGACCACGGAGGTCAGTTCCTGTCGGCGACCAAGGGCTCCGGGTGCAGGTGGACGGGCGGCCCTGTCGGCGGACTGCGCGGGGGCGGGTGGGGGGCGTAGGGGCTGTAGCGCGGTGAGGGGGCGTGGGGAAGAAAGAGGGCCCTCGGAAGTCGCTGCTCCGATCCGGGAGATGCGGCGGGAGGGGCGGGAGAGGACCCGGGCGAGGCGAGGCCCGGGGGCTGCGGGGACGCGGGGGCGGGGGACGATATCACCGGAGGCGGAGGAGGCGACTGCGGAGGCGGCGGGGGCGGATGATGAGTCGGGGCGAGGAGGCCTCCGACCGCCCACTGTCCCCAAAGGTGCGGCGGGACCGGCAGGGGAAGAGGGGGGGCACTGGGGCGGGCCCCCGCCTCCCCCTCCACCCCTCGAATACAAGGTCCCTATGAGGAAGGCCTGGAGATCGGAGGCCGCGGGTGCGACGTGGGGCGGGGGCAGCGGGGGCGGTCTGCCCCAGAGGGAGTGGTGCGGGTGGTGGTGGTGGTGAGGGTGGTGCACGGCCCCGAGGGCTTGGTCCGCACCCACGGCCGCAGCGGCAGCGGCTGCCTCCAGTTCGGCCGCGTAGAGTCTGAGCGGCGAGCGAAGGAAATGCTGTTCCATGAACATGGAATCCATTGGGTCCCTATTGGAGAGAGAGAGAGGCGGAAAGAGATTGCTTTGAGTATTTACAGTTTAAAAGTTTCGTATCATTTGAAAGTTCATGCAATGTCGCCATTAATTCGTAAACACTTGGAGATTTTATGCTTTCGATTTTCAAAGTGGCAGGCAGTTATATTATGAAACATTTACTTTTAAATAATATTTTTGTTGGCTTGATAGTAACTTCTATAATATTTATCACATTTACATTTTAATCGTAAACAAATTTCAGAGTAATAATGTGTTTAATCCCCTCAAAAGAGTGGAATCCGGGCAAATCCTTCATATTACTCAAAATAACAGGGTTCTCACTGATTAGAGAATTACGGGTAAGTAAAACACCGCATAAAATTTTCATTTTAGAAACTTCAATTTTTAGAATTTCAAGTTAACTTTTACGAATAAGGACGTGAAAAATATCTTCTTCTAATTTACCTTTGGCTGCTTGCATGACGTATATAGTAGGTCATGAGAGCAATTAACCACAAGAATGTTTTCGTGTGAATCAATCTCTGTAAACTGACCTTGGTAGATGGGTGGTTAGCGTGTCTGGCTCCCAATGCTAGGGTCGCGGGTTCGAATCCTGCCGAGGGCATGGTTGTATGTGTTCGTCTTTGTTAATGTTATTACGCTCATTGTAAAAGGCCGTTAACGGCTGTTTATGAGCTAATATAAAAATAAATAAAAATAAATAAATTACGGTTAACGGTAAGAAAAATATTTACTTTATGACTTAATGGGATCTGAAGCAAGTTTTTTCAACTATCGCTCAGGACAGAGGTCATGATTTTGCAATTTCTGGGAAAATATCAAAAGAGTTAATAAATTTATAGCTATCGAAAAGAATAGCATAAAAACGCTATATAATGTGTTCGCGAAAATACATTTTCCGCGAGTTATATACATTCAATTATTGAGATGTGATATTGAGCGCAGCTTAATGGCATTCGCAATCCTAATTGAGAATATTTCAATCAGGTGAATCGAGCCAATTATGACCTAACAAAAATGCCATTCAGCTTAATCACGCTTGTGTCATGGAAACAGAAGAAGCAAATTAATTCAAATAATGAAGTTAATGGACGATGCCGAGACATCGTGGAATTCCACAATCAAACCAAAATTAACAACAATGCGAGAAATTCTAACAATAATAAAAGGCTACTTCTGTCCCTTTGTGGCTCCCTCTGTCACGCTATAAAAATGCGAATAACTCAATAATGGAACAAGATTCATTTTTTATATTTGGCAGGAATGATCGATTTACATATTGTAAGATGATGACTAAAATAAATCTCGATAAAGTCCTAGGTTCGACTCCAAGGTAGGCATTTCCATTTCCCATATGATAACACGTAAAAATCGATTTTTTGACTTGCAGGCTTTTATTGTTTTTGAGATCTAAATTAGAGAGAATTCACCTATGATCTTCGGATCTAGCCCATTTTAAAGAAAAAACTATGAAATTTCTTATTCTGTTCATCTATTCTCGCCTACAATTCGAAATTCTTCATGTTAAACGTTTAATTCACATATTTTGGGGAAATCTTGTCATTTTAACGGGATGTTGCCATGCCAACCCATTACATTGTTAAACCTCGAAATCCTACTGTTATTTCGATCCTTATGGGTGAAAGCGTGCTTTGAATGTTTTTACAATTAGTACGAGAAAGAGAGGGAGAGAGAAATACTTTTCATAGCAACCAATGTAAACAACATTCATTGCGCTAGTTACGAGGAGTATATTTGAATGTAGAATATTAATCATTCGCATATTAAAATTAGGTGCTTAGAATCGTTGTAGGAGTTCGAAACTTGAAACAACGAACGCCTAAAAGAACTAAAGTTTGTTTTCTTGCCATCCAAAGAAAGTCTAGATTGATTTATGTTCATTTTTTATGTCACAAAAACCTTTCCCGTTGAATTTCAACGGGCATCTCCCTAGTGTTTTAATAATAACTTTGGCTAATCCCACATAAATAAATGAGAAACAGGTCCAGTTTCGGTGAACAATCAGCACCTCTCTCTCGTACTTTTGGCTGCTGAACCCCATCTAGTCTCTTGAATTTCGTGAGCCAGCCAGTGGAATAATAATAACACGGTGTTGAAGTTATCATGTCATTGTGGAAATTTGTGATTTTGCCATGAGCAGAGTCACAAAACAAATCTGGTGCCGGATTCGAGTAAGTTTGTTTGTCGCAACTTGCACAGAATATTTTAAAGGAAAATTTTGTAAAATGTCTGGATTTCGGTTCAACCCGGATTTTGGACGTTGTGCTGCAATATCATTCTGCAATTGTTTGGAACAATGCTCTCTGCGGTCAATATTATGGTTCCCCTTGGAATTCGCATCGTCTCATTAGCGAGCGAGTGTTATCATAAAGTTCTCCTTGGGTAATGCGTCCACGACCAAATCTCTTGCATTAAGCTTGTTGTTGGAAGCATCGTTTGGCGAATAGGAGGATATAATGCAGAATTGGCCGACAGAGTCAAGAGATTAGAGAAGATGCCATTTCATAAATGCGTCAGAATCGCCATGCCGCTCGGTCGTCACTACAGCGCGAATTTGCAATGTGGGAATCGGGCGATGAGAGGAAACGTGTGGAATTGAGAAATGGACGAATGGAAAAGGGCTGCATTGGCACGAGTAACTGGCAAATAAGCGATCTAGGATTTTAATGATTCTACGCAGAGCCGTCTGAAGGGGGGGGGGGGAGCTCGGTGGGCAGTCGCCCAGGGCCCCGCGCCTATGAGGGCCCCGCGGGTCTTAAAGACGGCTCTGTAATTATATGAGAAATTTGATTTGTATAAATAGGTGGCCCAGCGGCAACCCTCTCGCCCGGGGCCCCGCGGGTCTTAGAGACGGCTCTGATTCTACGAATGAAATGGGAATGACAATATATTAATATACTCCCTGAAGTGATTTTTCCACAGGAAGTCAAACGATAAATAAAGACGAGTACGATTCGATAAGAAGACGAAAGGGGCTGTTTAAAAGAAAGGACTGCTGACATACCGCTACAGAAAAACTGTTGATGACCTATTTCCATAGCCACAATACCACCATTAGAGACTCACATTTCCAACTAATAATAGTTAACACCTCAAATACGTGACCCATCCCATGTGAAAATCTATATCTTTCGAAATACTCAAATTGTATCGTGCACTGACAATGCGTAGGAAGCCGTGATTACTATCGCAATCTCCGCTGTTTCCTTTCAAATTTGAGATCACGATAAGCGAAGCTTAATCAAATTAACCTATATCATCATATCATAAATTTGAGGCTACGATCCATCGACAATCTTAATGCAAAGTCTTGATTAAAACGCATTATGTTCCCAAGATAAAAATCATATATAAATTATCTACATCCGCTTCTTTAGTGTAGCGTCATTTTTTAATAGCAGACCCTAGATGTATTCGTGATTCTATTTGATTAGTTAACTCTGCCATTACATGACAAATCTGCAAGATAACACCTGACGCGTAATTTCTTCGAACGTATCTGCGAAATCTTTAAACGCAGTCAGGCCTACTTTATTAATCACCATCTTAATCAAACTCTCTTCTTCATCATTTCAACCTAATGATATGTTTCCTCGTCAGCTGGTTTTTATGTGGAATATCACTTGGAAAATGGAAAACATTGAGACGACTGAAAAATCTTTACAAAAATTGTCATCCATTCGAAACATCTGGGATGAATTCCTTCTGGGCCTGTTATCGTTTCAGTATGTAATAATTTCACGTCTCTTATGTCGCCATCAATCAGAAATTTTGAGAAATATTACGCGATATATAGTTTTCAAAGTTGCAACGTGATGATTAGGAGATGAAACAATTACGGAAGGGCAAAACTCTATAAACTATCACGTAGACGTGCTATGAATGAGATATTTAGCGAATATTCCCACCTTTCCCATTTTATCAACGGCTAATAAAATGTTAACTAATTTGATCCTTATAGTCTCACCGATGAAAACAGCTTTGGTTCCGAAGGGGTTATAATTTATGGTTAACGGAATGTTCCACTTCCGTCCACAGATTTGAAGTTGATGAGGAGCGTATCTCTTTGTGACGAGTTAAGAGACATCCGATTGCCGAGCTACTGTCATTCAAGCATCACCCGATATATTTCGTGATTTAAATTAAATAAACTAGCTGAGCACATTCCACTCACTTTGCCGTTAGCTGCAATGTCAGTTACGATGATTTGTGCTTAACCGTGTCAGGAAGAAATTGAAAAAGCCACAACAATGTTCACGAAGGAGAACTAGCTACCTAACAGTTATTCCATCCTAGGATCAATAAAAAATAATTTGAGCTCCATTTTTTGCGTATTATTTTTCGTGGCTAAAATTGTTAAAAACGATTGAATGCCAGTTTACTATTCGCGAAGAAATTTCTTAGCCTTCTTGAATCCTAAAGCGTGATTTAAAAATGGGCGTGTCTGTCCTCCCAGTATGATTTAAATAGCCGTTAATATGCTGGTATTGCTATCATTTTAAGTATAATTATCGAACTAAAAGTATTTTATGGAAATTTATGAAAATTCACAAAAACACAAAGATATTCTTAAAAATTGTAAATTATTTTTTCAATAATATCCCCACATCATGTAAAATTTATAATTTTATGTGGCACTTTTCATATTATGGTATAACTTAGAGTGCAGTATTTCCTGGCCATTTTTTACAATGATAAGAAGTTTCCTTTCTATCACCTTTCTTGGCACAAAGAACGCACTTCCGTAATCCCTTTTTTCTTTTTCCTGTGGGGGATTTTATCCCCAGGAAAAGGAGCTCGGAAAGTTTTGCATCATCTGAATCAACATCAGATGTCCTTCTCTTAATTTTACTGACTACATCCCCGAGATACTTGGCAAACAGCTCCTTTATAAAAATCTCATCCTAAATGTCATGTGGTTTTTTTATCCCATACTTAAAGCACAATGTGCAAGAATTAAGGACAAAAACTTGGAGAATTTCTAACCTCCAAAAATCGCCAACTGATTCGTCTGAACTACTATCGGACGTAGACAATTATCCCCCAGACGTTGGGGCTTATAAAAGAATGTTCATTTCTGTTGTCACGATCATCACTAAAGAGAACATTCTCAAGTATTTCACCACGAACACAATCCCCAGTGAAAATACGACGGTCGGTGTACAGATGCGAAAATTGTATGGGATTGCTCATTGTGCAGTTAGATATAGTTACACCTTTAGATAATGGGTGGCATATGTTATTCAAGAGAAATACAAAGTCTTAGAGAGAGAAGAGAGGCTGAACGGCATATGTGGTCGCACATTCTTTGTGGACAAGCATTTAAGGATGGCATATGTCTCCAATCACCCTTTAGAGCAGGGTTCACTAACAATATTACTAAGAGGGTCACATAATGCTTTATTTAACAGCTTGCGGGCCACATACGACCTTTCAAGTTACTAATCGGTCCGTGACTTAATTTCAAAGAATTAGTTTTCAGATATTTTTTGATTGTGTAATATGCTATACGCCAATGCTATTGTTCAGATTTCATTAAAGATACATAATGACGCCTCCTGATGACAAATATACCTATGTGCATGTCTTAAAGAAATTGAAGAAGTAAGACGGAACGGACGAAATCGCCACGGGGACCGGATATGGCCCGCGAGCCATAGTTTGTGGACCCCTTCCCTGCGGGTTAAATAGCTATGCTATGCATTTTATGCATATTTTATCAATGTTTGGACAACTTCTAAATTTTTTATGATCCTAAGAACATACAACAATGAAAATGAAAGAATGCCAGTTGTATTTCCGTTTCCTTGTCGAGGAATAAATGATATAATTTATAAGGGAAACGTGAAATCATCCATCTTGAATATCTTACGATTAAGTCTTCTTACAGGACTACGTTTTTCGATACGAGAGCCGGTAATTTATCGGTTTCCCGGTGAATCTAACCTTTCCCAAGTTCGTCGAAGATTTTATCTCTTAACGCGCTAAAAGCGTGATCGGCTGTCCGAACACACTAGACGCGGAAGAAAAGGGCAAGATCCGCGTAACGGACGAATCCGCGTCATTCGGGTCCGTTTTGGTTATGTAAAAATGTTAACAATTGGATCGAGTTTGAGCGCTAGGCAACGTTCTCTTTGGGACAAGATGCGAGAAAGAGATTCGCTTTCCCGTGCTCAGATTGTAACTCGTGCAAGTGCCAGTATTAGCCAATTACGAGCGAGCGCTCTCCGGTAACTGGAGCTGTGGCGATTCAACCCAAAACTCTAAAACCATCATTGAAAGATCATATAGGAGAGCATGATTCCCCGAACACTCATAATTCATTCCTTAATTATGCAGTAAGATATAAAGTGAGGTATTATAGTACGATTCCTGGCCACAAATTGAAGTAACCCGGCAATTTCGTCGCGATTATTTTTATAACCTGTAGAATATACTTGAAGAAAGTCTCACACTCACCTATCAAAGTCCGTCAGCCTCGAGGAATCTCTGAATCCTTTGGCAAAAGGGTTGCTGTCGATCTTCAGTTTGGTGATCTTAAAAAGAAAGACATAATGCATAAGAAACGATGAACATAGGAAAGAACACAAAGGGATGAAATCGAATGCAGATTTGACTGTTCGGAACTGACCGAAAACAGGATATCGCGATTTGATTCGACGAAATCAAATGAACAACTCTGAAGAAACCTGCGCAAATTTCTCACGTCGCTCACTTCTTAAGCACCTCGCTAGCTCCGATGAGGAATTGATGCGCATTTACAGAAGCAGAAGAATTTCAGTAGTTAATCTTTTTCGGGCAAAAGAACGGATGGCGTTTTTGCTCAATACTTGGCGAGGCGCTAGTTTCCCTCCTTGCATTCATCAACATTTTGAAGTCGATTTTTCCACGACCACGACACTTTCTCTGTAATTTTCGTGTATGAGAAAGTAATAATAACTTGCCATAAAACATTTTTCATTTACACTCGCAGCCAATTCACTTTCAAATTTATTTTTTTAATATTTTCTGTGCCCTGGAGGCAGTGGAATAATTTCCGTCAAAATTCTAGGATATCGTATCGATTAATCGAATTTTCAAAAGCTTCCAAAACATAAAGTAGGTATAACTTATCCACTCGCTCCGACAAAGCTGCAACGGGAGCACCTCAATTTGATGAGCGATAATCTCGTTCAAGAGAATAGCTTCGAAGGAAATAATGAAGTGGACAACGAACTTACAGAGAGTTGTAATACTTTAGGCGTATCGAAGAATCCACGCCCTTCGCTTCGATCACAATTTCAGATCGGCGCATGCAATTTAGCGACTCCACAGTCTAAGAAACTTCAGGATCCACGGAAGTCGCAAAATCAGCAAAAAATGAGATTTCTCCAGCGACAAAAATATTGACTCCGGGTAAAAGTTGCGCTTATTTTTTTGCTGACCCTTGTCAATGGGAAACTAATGCGAGTGAACGACACGTCTCGACAATGGCGTATTTTCCGATTTTGCAGTGTTAATAAGAAGATAAATGACCACATATTTGAAAATAGTAAGATTTACATGATTTCAAACTTAGATACGTGTATTATTTCCACAAAGAATTAACATTATTCAGGAGAAAGCAAACGGCTAAGAGTTTTTGCGGGAGTGTTTTATTATCGTTCGAGAATTCAATCACTATGGCGGAATTATAAACATTACCAATGATGGTAGGAAAGGGGATTTTAATGCGCGTTATAATTATATGCCACATGACACAGACAGCATTTATCGACAACATTTTCTATCCAAATAAGTTAAACTATCTGGATAAATCGTCTTCATTGGTGATATATAACTTAAAAGTCATTAAAGCTCTAAAACAAATTGTAAAAATAAACTCAAGCTGCTATAAAGAGAAAGTAGATATTTATATTATTTTCTTTCATTGATTAGGTGGGCCAAATTGGTGGATTAATAGAAAAACAGTAAGTATGGCAGAGAAGGAAGTATGTGGAATATTGAATATGTTTTAGAAATAAGAGTTTTGATAGAAGTGGTAAAAATTACACAATCAAAAAGGATTTTTCAGTTAACGAAATTTTGAAGGAGTAGAGGGGCGGCTTCGTAAGGTAGAGAAAGGAGGGGGAAAACATGGAACAGGAAGTTTAAAAATTAATTAATTAAAAAATCGAAAAGTTCGAGGGTGGGCCAAGGACTCCTTGGAGAGAAGGGAGCTAGTAAGAGCATTTGACAGAGAAATTACATCCATATTACTGTATCATATACGTTTTAAATATTACACGTTAATACTATAACCCATATGCACGGCTTTTCAATGAAAATAACATATATTAGGAGGGCTCTTACGCCAAGCGTTCTTTTGTTCAAGCATGATTACAAGTTAAAGATAAGTTAAATCCATAACAGAAAGTGGCATTTTAGGAATTCGGATACTGCACATAAAATACAATCGTACGCAATAAATCAAAAAGGAAAGTGAAAAAAATAGATTCGAGAGGATGTGGTTCTCTACCGTCCGCATCTCCTGCCACTCACCAATTGGTTCTGATAAGCCGTGACGGCCGTGAACACCGACTCCGGAAACACGAACGTCTTGTATTCCTCGGCCTCGAGGTCCGTGATGTTGCCTCCACAACCCTCTCGCCACCGCACCAAGTGGATGCGAGGCTGGTAGCGGTGCATCGAGTTGAGCACGATCTGCAACGGCGAGGATTTACTTAATATTGAACGAGGCTCTTGTCGAAAAAATATTGGCAATTGGCCATTCCGTCCAGATATTCAAAATAATATTGCACCCCAAGTATTGAAAATGCATTTAAGTTTATTTTGTCGAAAATCATTATCACAGAATGGAATGTGTTAAAAAAATCAACAATTTGTAAAGTGCAGGCAAAGTATTTTTCTTCCGAGCCCGTCGTAAAGTTGTTATACCAAGAGCATTCATTTTGGTCACTCGGCGAGAACGGGACTATGGGTAGTACAACTAAAGTATAATTTCCCTTAGAGCAAGAGTCTGAATCTCCCCGCCCCTTTGGCTCATTCCTGCGACCCGCGATTTAAGTTACTTTATACCTACTACACGGCCTAAAATAAAATGTATTTCTTGTAAAATATTCCACACAAATCTTTTTAAATACTCTAAGAATTGTGTTAAATCAGAACTTTTAAAATATTCGAGGTTTATTGCTCATTCCCATTTATTTCACCATACATAGTTGGGGCACAGAGGAAAGTTCTGCTGCCAGCATGTTTATTACGTGATCGAAGGACTTAACCCCAGACGCCAAATCTAGTATTTTTATAATGAATGGCTTTAAGAGCGCATCATAGGATTGGGACGATTCCCTCCTTGTGGAAGGAAGAAAGTGAATCTGAGGACTGGAAAAGTATGGAATCCGGCCCACGGATTTGGTGAAGAGCCTTCATGACCGCGCAACGATGAGAATTTGAGACCCTTGACTTAGAAAGAGGTTTGTTAAAGCTTTCTCCGTCGATAGTTAGGTCTCAGTGCCAACCCGCGCACGCCATGTACACATCTCATATTTTACGGCACAAGGTTGCTGTACTAAGCGAAACAGCGCGTCCTCTCCCTCTATGGGTCAATTTCAATCAATTACATGTGATAAGCTGAAACATGTCCTGTTTTAAATTATATTCTCTAATTTATAAATTATGTGTAGTTTAGGCAAACAATTCAGGATTTTATGAGAAACTGGGTCATCTAGCTCAGATATCAAATAACGGTTACGATTGTTGGCACGAGCGTATCTTTCCATAAATTATATATGTATTTTTAAAACAAAAAAATGAGCCAGATTACTTATAAATCAATCTAGTTACCATATATCAACCACGGCTTAATGATCGGATCGACATTACTGAAAAAGAAACCTCAATATTTTGATGGGCACGACGAAGAGGAAGATCCAATTACGGGTGTTACGCCGGCGTTGTCGTCCACAATGAGACGCTTCTCACTCCAAGAGTGGCTTTGGAGGTCTCTCTTCTCGACAAAACGGACCGTGACCGCACGTCAAACTTCTTTTATGCGAGATTGTTTACGGTCACCCCGCGAGTACTCGGGAGGAGAGCGCTTATCGGTCAAGAGTACGCACCTGGCCATTCTTGTCCATCTCGTTGTTGGTCAGCTTGACCTTCTCGAAGGATACGACCTGCTTCCTCAGCTGCTCGGACGTGAAGGGTGCGTCGGGGTGGAGGTAGAGGCGTGGCGGGGCGGGCGGATCCGCCTTGCCCGCCACCAGCCACGACGAGCGGTGGTAGGCGTAACGGTAGCGCTTCTGGTCCACGGGCACTATGTCCATGAGCACGGCCCACCTTTCTCCCTCGGCGGAACCCGCCGATTCCCCGCCACCCAGCTGGTGCGCGTGGTGTCCGTGGTGGAGGTGGTGGTGATGGGGGGGCGGGGGAGGCAAGAGAGGCCCCCCGGAGAAAGATACGCGCAGGGTGGGAAACATTCTCCTGAAAAATGAGAGGTAGAGGCTGAGATTAGCGAGTGACTCCTTCTGTAAGTCATCTGATAAAAAGGGCAAAAGAGTAAACCATGGGGAAACAAACTAAACAAATTTAGCGCTTGAAGAAGAAACCAATGACAAAAATCAGCCCAGAGGCTTAAGTATGTGCGAGAAGTAATTTGTTAACGCATTTGAAGGTGTAGAAGTAATCTAAGAATATCCAGAGCACGTTATATTTTACGGCTTAACATTTTCTCTAGAGTGAATGTTTGGTTCCGTGCAAGTTAACCTTTCTAAAAATGTGATAACATTTATTAGATTTTTCCTCACCTCCAACGCAATCAAATTCGACGAAAATCTCCTCTCATTTAGGCTTATTTCCAAGTAAATGGCAAGAATTAACAACACTTTTTTGTCGCAAGGATCAAATTCCTAAAAGTGTCAGTTATCTAACAATAAGACAAATATGGGCCAAAAAATGGCAAACTGGTAGAAACCACTTCAACAGTTGTCCTCAACGAACAACGAAAAACAGGTATATTTCACGACTTTAAGGTAATTTCAACCTTCGGAAGATGGAAAATGTTTTTATGAAACTCACAATCGCCTCTCCGCGAATTGGAAATGCTTTTGAGGAGACATTTAGAGTGGCAGAAGAGAGTTAGACAGGGGTCTTTTGGTACAGATTTAAACGATAGATTTAGAAAAACAGACTCAGACAAGCGATCATTTTTAGCTAACGCGGAGAAAAATTACCCCCATCAGAAAGGAAAAGCTTATAACTGACGAAATAATGTTAACTGAAAGAAAAAGAGAGCATTAATGGGCGGTTTCTTTAATGGCTCTTCCCTTAAGAGCCACGGCAATAGAATTTTATTTGAGAAAATTGACGGTCGTCAAAATGTGGATGAATACCTTATTAAGATTTGGTATCACTGATTTCATCGAAGAGTGATAAGTGTGGAAAGTGGAATTAGATGGACGGAAAACAAATTCAACGATGCGTTCAAATTACTTATTTCATAATTAGAACAAGATTGGAAAGGTGTACTCCATGTCGGAGTACACAGAGTTTCCAAATGCGTTCTTTGGGATTTCACAATGTTCTCAATATTTTTCGCTCAGATGAGTATTGAACGAGAAGCTGGCGAGGTACGTTGTAAACTACATGTAGGTTCTTATGTAAAGTTGTCGTTATTATTGTCCGATTTTAACCAAAATTGGAATTGATCGACAAATTTTAGCAAAACTTCTTAATATCAAATTTCATCAAAATACGTTCTGCGGTTCCCGAGTTGAAACAGATGAACATTGTAAACTACATATAGGTCTTCATGTTAAGTGGTCGTAATTGTTGTCCGTTTTTAACAAAAGATGGAATCGGTCGACCGATTTTAGCAAAACTCCCCAATACCAAATTTCATCTAAATAAGTCCGGCGGTTCCCGAGTTGAAACAAAGGAACTTTGTAGGTCTTCATGGAAAGTGGTCGTAATTGTTGTCCAACTTTAACCAAAATTGTAATCAATCGACCAAGTTTAGCAAAACTCTCCAAATTTCATCAAAATACGTCCACCGGTTTCAGAGTTTTAACATGCGGACGAACGGACGAAAACGACCTCCCCTATATGCGTTCACTTCGTGCAAATAGTGGATAAAAATGAAGGCATTAGGTGAAAAATTGTTAAAAATTGCGGCATGTAAATACTCGAGAAACGAAAAGGTATGATGGAGGCCTATGGCGATTTTTAGATTGCAATTAATAGGAATAAACAATCGGTCGAGAAAACATCAGTTCAACAAAGTTTTCGTTGTCGAATAAGAATCCTCGAAGTCAGCAGGCAAAAAACGGAGAAACCCGACAGAAATTAGTGTCCAATTGACTGAGTGGGAGAGGAAATAAAAGATCGATCTTCTTAATTAAAGGGCTTCTCAAAATGGATAGCTATGTGTAAAGGGACCACAAGACAGTGATAAGAAATGAATGAAGCATATTTTCGGCAGACGGAAGAATCGAATCCGTGTGTTATCATCCACAATTTCAACTTAAGTAAGAAGTCCTCATTTTGGCGTCGAACCATCTTCTAATTTTAATTGCAATTTTTATAGAGGTTGCGTATCTGTGCGCCCTAAACGGTGCACGTTTTCCGTGGGGCCCTTTCGAGGTCGAGAAGTAAGTAGTCTATTTGGCCGTCGTGCGTTTGCGCGATTTTCTCTTCCATCCGGGAAAGGAGGCACTCCCAACGCATTCTCCGACTACTACCTCCCACGCAGAAGGCTCCCTTTGGCACTAACGCCCCGTGATTTACTGGCGCTGACACCTTCCGCTCGCAAGGTTAGTCCGAGTGTGAGACTGGGAAGGACCCCTGGTGAGATGCGACCACTCTCACGCCAAAATACCACGTTCTCCTCCCTCTCCCCACCACTCCCCTTGTCCTCCTTCTCCCTCCCCTCGCCTTTCTCCCCTCAAACGCATCGCTCTCCCATCCGACGCCCCTCCCTCCGGTCCATTAACCTTCCCTCCAACACACCAGAACAACATCCTCTCTCTCTCTCCCACACGTTTCCCTTTCCCTGCGGCACCCCACCATCCCCATCAAACGACCAATCTTCCTCTCTGATAATCCACACCCTCTACAACCCCCTCCCTCCTCCTAACACCCCCTTCATCCTCCGAACACCCTCTCTTCTTCTGCAGCACTCGGCGCATCCAACGCTCTCATTTCTCTTACAACAACGCCCCTCTCTTTAGCTTCGCTGCAACACACACTCCTTCGAAAACCGTCCAACACCACACCCCTCTCTCTTCCCTCGCAACACGCTTCCCCAACCCTAAAAACACCCGCCTTTCCCTAAAAAGAAATGTTCCATTCGGAACCCTACTCTTTGTCCCAGAACCAGTCCACAACTATAACAGCAAAATATTCTCCTCTAACGATTCCTTCCAACAACTCCCATAGCAGATTCGGCGCTCCTTCATTCCCTGTGTTCGATGCATTTATAAAAATGCCACGTTCTTTCATTTGGGACCGAAATGAACATTGTAACGACTGCTTGCTCATTGTCAATTTCGATATCCATACCTATACGATGATTTAAAAGAGTGTGGTCAAACTTGCTCGTACGTGAATACTAACTATGAGAAATGCGTAAAACACAAGACTTATTAAATACCATATCAGCGTTTCTAAAGTACAATAAATACAACATGAAGAAAGCTTTTCTAACTTAAGTTTGGTTAATAATATTGTGTGCATGGAATAATATGAAACTATGCAGAATGGCATAAGCTGTAATTTGGGAATAACTTTGAAACAGAAATAATTCTGTTATGACCGAGAATCGAACACGGGTCTTCCACTTGCCGGGCGGATATTCTACCACTGAACTACCGTAGCAGATAATTTTTCCTGTTTCTGAACGCGGGCATTTTTCTTAGTTGGGTCCTGGTTCGATTCCCGGTCATAGCAGAATTTTTTCTGTTTCAAAGTATTCCCATATTTTGTGCAGTTTCTAATTTTTTTGTGATGGTACAATATTAGTTTAAATTGATATAATTCAAATTGTTGAGAGACGGAAATCAAAATATTCATTCAGGTTTATACGCATGGAAGCACATGCACGGCTATAAAATTCGAGATAAAGGAGAAAATTTAGTTATTTACGGGAATCAAACCCGAGTCTTCCATTTGCTGGGCGGATGTTCCACCAATGCAGACCTTCACTCTCATGGATTTCAAATAAAACATTTCCTTGTACGTATAAGCGTTTATTAATTTCAGAGTCGCAGAGAATTCCCAATCAACGACTCAAGTTAACAAAATAACATTTCTATGAGTTGTTCATCTCCACGACATTTTAAAGCGCTGCAAGACGATGCGAATTTCCGAGTAAAATGGCAGAAGCGAGAGAGAAGGGTGAGAGATGCAAAGAAGGGATGGAGGTGACGTGAATACGCAGAGAATAGGAGATGAGGAAGAGAGAGAGAGAGAGAGTGGGGGAGGGGGGAGAGGAAGGAAAGAGGAGAGCGAGAGAGCGGTGTCGAGGGTGGTCCTCCGAGGCTACTTTAAAGCACGTCAGAGAGGCCGTCATAAATTTCGGCCACTTCTCCACCTCCACTGCGTTCGTTCTCCCTCCCCCCACTCCTTCGCGCTGTCACTCGCCTTCTTTCCCCATCTCCAGCCATCCTCCAACGCCAGCCCAAACTCCCCACCGAGGGAGGAGTGAGAGAGCGAGAGGTCGAGAGGAGAGGGAAGAATGGATGGGGGAGGCGTGAGGAGGGGGACAGAGGGAAGGAAAGGAGAGACTGACCGAGACGGGGAAGTGAGGAGAACGAATTAAATTCTTTACTCCCGTGTACGACCAAACAACACAAATACATTTCTTGGAAACACAATTCTAGAGGCCGTGGAAAGGGGACCGTGACCCATAGGCCATTCTCCACGCTAGACAAAATGTCCACAAAGGCGTAAGAAACCTCGTCCCCGCACGACGATGTTTCCGATCCCACGTTCTCCGAAAGGACCAACCCCCGACGCCGCCTCCGACGTCCCTCCAATTAAAATTCGCCACCCTTCCTCTCGATTTCCAACGCCCACGCCACCTATCGACTCCCACTCGAGTCATATACTCGACGTTCTCGCCGTGGTTTTGTCTCCCGGGTGTTCGAGTTTTATTTAATCGCGAGAAATAGACTTAACGTCAAAACTCTTCCCGGAGCAGGGAGGAGGCGCGTCCCTCGCATTCCCGGATCGCTCTGGGTGGGCTCGCATAACATCCCGCCCCCGAAACACTACCCTCTTCACACATCCTTCCTCACTAAGGGAAGTCGTAATCCGGAGCCGAGACGTGGGGACAAGTGATGTGCCTCGCCCCGCAGACAGCAAGTGACGCGAAGACCGAACAAGCCACTACTCTCTCTCTCTCTTCTATGCCTCCTTCCCTATCTCCCTTCCATCATCTTCCCTTAATCCCCTCCGCCCATCTCACTCCCTCCCTCTCTTTCTCCTCCCCTCCTCCCCACCACCCTCCTCTCCACCTCCCTCCTCAGACCATTCCATCCCACACCGGATTCCCTTGAAATGGCCGTTGTCATTTCTAAGTTTCTCACTCGTGCTCTCGCGCTGGCGCTTACAAAGGTATTCAATATTTTACAACGCGGTCATTTCCACGCCCTACTGGGCTTGCGATCCGATTCCTAAGTGAGCGTGTCTTCGTAGAGACGAGGGACTTCGCAGGAAAGAGTCACGCGGCATTTCCGAACAGTTATAGGTACACACTCAATAATAATAATTAACGCCTTGAAACAATCGAAATATTAACTTTTTATGAATCAAACTAATCGAAATATTAAATAGTTCATTAAGAGAAAAATATATGCTTTCAATTGTAATTATTACAAAACTCGTCCGAAAATCAATTCTTATGATCGTCTTACGCTAAAACTTAGTAGGTAATATGAGTAAGGCAACTAAGGTAACAAAAAACTCTTGCTACGCCTATTTAACGATGTTTTTCATAGAAATTTAATGGTAGATATTTATTACAATAAACATATTTATTAACAGATAAATATTAATCTGGTAAAATAAAAATACATTGCTGAAAATTAGATACACTTTATAATCATGCGTAAAGGAGTTTTACCAGTAATTTTTGATCTTGATTGTCTTTCAAGCAGCATAATATCATAACCTTTCGTTATATTGGATTTTCATGCACTAACAAAAACAACACTTTAACAACTTTTTATATTGTATTTCGAAAACCAATCTTTAACTGTTCACAGTTTTATTTTTCCTGCAAAGTCTGTTTAATGTATTAATTCAATAAAATACTCTCAAAGTGTGTTTTCCCCGATAATTACAGATTTATACAGTCTATAAAACAAGGAAAGAAAAAGAAAAGAAATTGATAATTTATTCACTATTTTTAAAACACCCACGTACTAAAACGTCATATTTCTTAACCCACCGCGCGTCCACGTTTTGAATATTTAAAACCTTTTTTTTCATCTCCGGATTCTGCCTCTCTCCCGCCTCTTCATCGCCTCCTGCCAATTACGGTAACTAAACTCGTTCGCTCCCGTGCTGCTGCATCGGAGGACGACACCGGGAGGAGATTTCAACGCGCGAGCAAGCTCCGAGGGCCGGGGATTGATACGAGGGCTTCTCTAAACAGAGCCTCTCCTAATAGAGGAGCAGAGGGAGGAACGGAGAATGGGTGGGAGTGAATTTAGGAGTGGATTGGGTTTAGAAGTGGGTTTTAGGGGAGTGGGAATTGGTGAGGGAGGAGTGAGGTCGCATAATCGCAGCCCCCGAGGGAGATCCGGAGAGAGAGAGAGAGAAGAGGGGAAAAGGGAGGAGGGGAAGAGGTGCTGCAGCCACGGATTATACGCTCCGCTACCTGACCGTTCCCCTTTCCTCAGCCCCTCACGGCCACCAACGTTCCAGAATATTAATATGACGGCTGCTCACCCACCTCAACCCACCCACGTATCCATCATCCCCCGCCCCCTTCCTCTCGAGGGACCGAAGCCTCCTTCTCCCTTGCCCACCCTGCCCCCCGCGGCCGCACAGTGACTTACGAGGGGGAGGAGGAGCGAGGGGGCGAATAGAAGCTCCGAGGGTGGGAGGGGAAGCGGTGGGAAGGAGGAGGATGGGGAGAGGGGGGGAGATGGGAGAGGGGAGGAGATGGGAGAGGGGGGGGCGATGCCGTCAAATGAAAATAGGAGGGATTGTTTCAGACGAATAGAATGTCTACTGGCGGTGACTCAATTCTATTTCATCTCCGTCGTGGCCATCCATCTGCATTATTACGGCTCTATACGCCAAACAAAAATATGCGCTCCGAAATACTCCAACCACGGTTTGACAGGTTGAATGACATTCCGATAGTTTGGTATGGAATCCTACTAGATGTCGTTCGCGATTACTTTTCTAAACAGATGCGCTTACTAAAAGAACCTCCGCAGGCTCACCGTCGAGGTGCTCGAGAGATTCTTCTTGCTTTCCACGAGGCTCGCCTCGCAGCTCAGTCACACACGCGCAGGAATTTCCTCGCTTTTCATTCTCTCGCTTTAGTGTTTTAACCCCGAAACTCGAAACTCGCAGGCAGAGTCTGGCTCTGGCAGAGCACTGACCGGCGTTTGTATACCGAGGGATAAGACAAATGGGCCGTGAAAATCGTAGAGCATTTCACTATAATCATTAGTAACAATGTTCTATGAAAGGAAGCTGGCTAAAATCTATTTAATCTTTCCGTTGGTCTGTTTCAATCGATTCAAAGTGAAACTCGGCGGAATAAAATCAGTTGGCAGAGAGAGGAGAGGGAGAGGAGAGAGAGATGGAAAAGAGAGAGAGAGAGGGTACAGAAAGGAAATGTAGCAAACACATGGAAGCCAGTGAAACGAGATTTTCGGGAGACTAAAAAATACTAAACAATATCGATAAGAATATGATCGCATATGAGAAACGTAAAGGATTTTCTGGGGATAGAGAATTAGTCGAGTGTAACACGTGGTTACCAGAACAAGATTCTGGCTAACTGCCTCTCGCTGCCCCTCGGCTCAATGTTATGTCAACGAAATATGGTTACGGGAGGATGGAGTGAGAGGGGAAGAAGGGAAGGGGCTGCGAGAGTGGGAATGAAAAATGTATCCCTTTTCACGGCAGGCGTGAAGAACCCAACGGGCCCACACACACACGCACACACAAAAGAGAAGTCCTTTCCCTCACACCCTCCCTCCGCCAACGAGACCTCAAACCGCTTCTCCCTCCCCCCCCCCCCTCCCTCTCGACCCCCTCCCCCTTCTCTTTCGTTCGCTCACTCCCGGGGACTGCCTTCTCCACCTCCCTCCCGCTGTGCCGAAATCCTCCCCCCCGCCGCCGGACCCCTGCCAACACGCGGCATCCACCCTCCCCCTCTCCCAACCCCCACGCATCCCTACCACCGCTAACGAACCAATAGAATCCCCCTCCTCCTCACTGACAGCGGAATCTTTGTTTGTCGAATTAGGCGGCTGGAGTGGGGCGGAGGTGTTAGGGAGGCGGAGTGGGAGGGGCGAGGGAGTGCTTCGACAATGTAAACACGAGGGCTTTATAGTGTGCGGGTGAACGCGTGCGTGTGTGCGCGCGGGATTTCCCCGTTCCCGTCGCCCCTTCGCCCGGTGCCCCCTCGCCCGCCGCCGCCACCTCGACCCCCCTCCACTCTCTCGGAACTCCTTATAAACCAATTAGCAGGCGTCTGAAGGGCGAGGGCGAATGTATCTCGATTGCTTCGCTAAATAATGTTCACGAGCAGATTAAAATAACAGCTCGAGCCGCCGAAATAAAGAACTCAAGTTCTCGCCATTTACGCAAAAGTCGTGAGGATGCGCGTAAATTAAGTTTTATAACGAGTCCCGGATATTTGGGGGAGTAACGCGGAGAGGCGCGGGGTGAATACGGACGCTGGTCGTGGACGAGTGAATTCCGAAAATAAGTTCGATAAAGTTCGCCTATACTATGCTGGCGAAGCGTTAAGTGAACGTATTAATCCATTCAGTAGATCGTGATTTGCTCCGCCTAGGGCAGTGATGGCAAACCTATGGCACGCGTGCGAAGGGTGGCACGCGGAACGATTTTGGTTGGCACGCCACAAAATGTAATAAAAAATAAAATGTGCTTCTCGCTAATACAGCGACATGACAGAAGGACTCCAGAAATCTAATAAATGTAGTTATTGAAACGATGCGAAGGAGAAGCTTCGTTTACGAGAGGTGCCATCGGTATTATGATATTGGGAGATTTTTTTATTAAAAAATATAAATCTGAACATTTTTTATTGCATAAACTAACAATGTATAACGTTCAGATGTTTTTAAACAAAAAGTATGTAAAATTTCGGATGATGATGCGGGACTAGCACAAATAATTCAATAAAAAACGAAAAGACTATATTTCTTACTTTGTTTTTGATATATCATTTGAATTATTTACTATATATTTCTTCCTGTGTGAGAAAAGACATACCATATGCCATATTCCACGAATAGACTCAGATAAGATTTTTTTATTATACTGGTACGAGAAGGGGCAAATTTTCTCTTATGAAGACAATTTTGGCTCGCGAGCTAGAAAAGGTTCGCCATCACTGGCCTAGGGTATTGCATAATACAACCGAAAAAGATAATTAGAAATCGTAACAAAATGTTCCAAACGGAACTTATGATGCCTACTTTCCATTGAATCATTTATTTAATAACATTGGCATTAATAGCTTTAAAATCACCGCGGATATGTAGGCCTTTGTGTTCCCAGATTTCATAATTTAGCATTATAAAATATTATAAATACATTCAAACGGAATATTAAATTGATCACGCGTATTTGTGCGGCAAAAATTACGCGTGTATGTATTAGACTATACCGAATCCGAGTCCAACAATAGTTGTTGTTAAGGCAACATTCTCGTAATGAGTGATAAAAACTGCAAAATCGCTAGTATTTATACGAAATTCGAAGAAATACGATCGATAAGCAAAATCCTACGGTAAAAATTAGAATCTTTATTCCTTTCCTCAGAGAATGGTACAAAACTCGCTCCGATATTACAATTCTAAGATATTTTACTGTGTAAGAGAAAATTACCTGCACGATGGATTTCAGATTTCCCATGTAAATCAAATGGGAAGGGTAGTTCCAGGAATTGAACCCAGGACTTCAATATTCGTCACAAAAACTATCCTCGAGAGCTCGGCTCTAGTAGCAAGAGATTTTCACCAAGTGTCATGAAAATCGGTCTATTGGCGCAAAAGTTAATAGGGAGGGACAGACAGACACAACGACGAACCTATAAGCCCATTTCCATTCTGGAAAGTTCGCTAAAAATATAAATAGGACTGATCGAAGAGGGATATTAACGCAAATGACGTTTGAAATTCACAATAAACGTGTCGTTGACAAAAAACTGCATTGGAAAATAAAACGGATGGAGGATAGAAAGAGCAATGCAACGGAAAATGTGGCAGGAAGGAATTTAGGTGTCGCGGATGAGATTTGAAAGAACGCGAGACAAAGCGATCCACAGAAATTCCTCCACGCGGCGGAAAATTAGTCGTTAAAGTCAATGGCTCACTTGAAAATGCGAACTAAACGAAACGGCGTGCACTGGTAAGAGATGCACGCGTAAAGAAGTTTATCTATTGAAACAAAGATTCAGGAAAATTTTCTAAGAAGCCATCGGTTCGAGAGAGGATGTCTCGCCAGATTACTCTTGTAACACGAGTTAATAATCACTTCAATTAAGAATACTTTCACATGTGAAATTGCTGTCATGAGTCAAAAGAAAGGAGAATATAATAAGAGCGCTCAGACTTGGTGCTCGCGACCACCATTGTGCTCTTTGGTAGCATCTTTCTGCTCTTCCACTTGGCTTAAAATCGCGTTTCTTGGCACTAGTAATTTAATTCGTTCTGTTGCTTTCTTTTAGGACCAATTTAAAATCGCTACTACTATGAGGTTCGTTATGTATGTTATTTATGATAGTTCGTACTTTTGAAAAAGTATTGTGGCTCTCGTTCGATGTTCTAGGATACAACTTAGTGCTCACCACTTTGAAAAGATTGGGAATCCCTCCGTTAGACATAAGCAGAGGGTGGAGGAAAATATGCGAAAGAGAGAGAAAGTACATTTTATCACAATTTTCCAGGATCAGAATTACAATATTCACTATTAATATTATAAAATCAAACCTGCGCAAAACTGTCACTCTTACAGATATTGCGCGTTATTTCGCGAAAGATCCTGAGCTGGAAATATTCGGTATTCGATTAGTGACATCGGTGGCGATGGCGCGCGGCATTAAATATTCTTATAAATGACATCGAATTAAATTCCAAAAGTAACCATTTCCACAATGAACTCCTTTTCCAACTTTCAACCAATTTTCGGAATGATTGACAGACAGAAGAAGCAACAACCGTCTCTAGTGATAGGAAGCGCTTTCAGTTCAATTCACATGACTCAATGCCATTTCATGACATCGGAATAAAATGACTTGTCTCATTGAAGACCATAACAACTTAACTAATTTTACAATAAAATTAAAAATAAGACGGAATAACATTGAGTGAGTTAACTGATTGAAGAATTTATTTTTCCTTGTAGCGTAGAAGATTTTTTTAATTTTTATTATATAATTGATAACTTTTATTATTTTAAAAACTTTTTATTCATTAAATGTTATTTTTTACAATTCCATAACTACTAAACGTAACGTCGAGCTTTTACCTAAATCAATGCATAATATGTAGGAGTTTTGTATTTGAAATCTATTTTCCTATGTCCGTCGGTTGCTTATGCGCATAATTTCAGGATATTCTTTGGGAGTTTTGGATTCAGTTTTATTTGAGTATGGATAATTCCTAGTTCCATATATTAGATGTCTCTTGGTTAGAAATAGGCGACTTTCGAATTTTAGCGCTTACTTTTATGTTTGACGAGAGAATGCTGGGATTTCACGAGCTTTTAATTTCGTTCATCGGGACAAGTTAATATTGCTTGGTTATGAATCTGATTTTGAAGTTTTGCAAGGATTGCACTAAATTTAAACTCTCCGTCGAGCATTCGGTGGTCATTTCGCAGCCAAAGAGTAGAAGGAGGGCGGATAATAGCTGCAGAAAGTCTTAAGTTGTCTTGCATAAATTAGAATCATGATCGTTTGTTTGGTTAAGGGCGTTCTTTATTTTAGTAGTCTTGGTTATGGATTAATTCATTCATTCATTCAGTAATAATAGCAGTAATGAGCAGAGGCCAAATAAGATACGGGTGTTGGGAATAATTTTGAAACGAGAAAATAATTTGCTATGATCGGGAATCGAACCTGGGTCTTTCATTTGCCGGGCGGATATTCTACCACTGAACTATCGTAGCAGATCAATTTTTTCGTTTCTGAACGCAGATGTTTCTTTGGTTGGGACGGAACTAGCCAAGCTAGTATCAAACTGCCCCAACGGATGTCCTCGAAGAGATACACCGAAGAAAACTCCTCCTTCTCAAATGGTGAGATTGCCAAGCAAGAAATTGATGGGATAAAGCGATCGAAAAATCTGCTCGTGGGTCGTGCTCCGGCGGCCATTTTGGCACCAAAACGGCCGACGCGTACACGACAGGCATGTCAAACTTTTTATATGTTAGTTAGGTTGCCCTAACGGACAAATGTGCCAAGTGTCAAACCTATATGAATTATTTCCCCTAAAATGTCTAATTTGACTGGTCTAGTTTAGACGCGCGAATTTACGAGTGTATACAATATACTTATATATACTTATATACTGATTGGAGATTGATTTATTATAGGTCTGTCGCATTCATAAGATCATGCGCGAACTTCGGCCGCGCACTGAGGGGAAGTTCCTTCGTCACGGAGGGTCATCTTGACTACCCCCACCCCACCACTAGCCCATCCTTCTCCTCCTTTGGTTGTCAGTTCTCGCTGTTTACAGTTGATTGCCTAGACGAAGTTTTGCGAATATTTGGTAACAGTGTAGTAAAAAAAGGACCGAGACAGCAATAGCCCGTATGGTAAGGAAGGGCGAGAGAGGAGGGTGCCAAGTGGAGTGAGGGATTAGGCCACACCCACAGTACACCCAAAATATTCTTTTGATCGCGGTAGATCTATAGCTACTATATCCAAATTCTAAACACTTTTCATTCCTAAGCTAACTTAATTTATAGGTATACCTAGTTGTTATTTGAATAGAACTCATCATGATTCATGATCTTCCTGTAAATTAATTATAATTGCCCTATTTAACAAAATACTTCTTTTGGACATTGCTACTATTTTGTGTAATTCGTCCCGAATTGGGAGTAAGATTTTCTCAAGTCGTTTGATAGTTTTACGATGCCTTTAAAAAATTCTTATTTTAAACTATTTTTCGACGAAATCAAAGAATGATGGTTAAATTTTCATTGAAACACATTCATAAAAGGAAAGGATTTTGTATGATTCTTGGTTACATCCTACCAATTTAAAAATAATTATCAATGCAAAATTTTATCAAAATCGTCAGCAAGGAAGATGAAAGGAGATCTATTTTGTTATGTCGATGCAACATATTCCAAATGTAGCTTAAAGATAAATCAAATCGACGGAATAACGCATATTCCACATTGATGCTCGAGCCATTGCTGGTCTGTTCTTCGCGCCCTCGAATGGCGTCCGACAAAGTGGTCAATCTCACAAGTTAATAATGAGAGCGAGAGAGAGAGAGAGGGGTCGAAGGGGCCTTCGGAGGGACATAGATCCACATCCCAGATACATTTTTGGGTGCGGCCGATAGAGAAAGACGCCGGTGGGTACGCGGGCGGTGACGCCTCGGGAAGCACCGCCGACGACCGCGTCCCGAAATTCGAAGCAAAGCCCTTTTAAGAACACCATTAGGTAATCGCGATAAAAAAAGCGACACGTCATTCAAACGGTAGAGCCACCTTCTGACAAGACACATCTCTTTGTGGACGAAAATATTTTCCCTCGTATCTAATCGATATATTGATCAGCGCCGCGAAGATGCAGGCCCCGAAGGGCACTAGGCGAAGAAGTCGGAAAAATAAAAAAAAGTTCTTTACCTCTTCTTTAAATGACAGCTCCCGGCGATGAAAAGAGAGAAAGGTCTCTCCGCTAGGGAAGTGTTAACCTCGAGAGATTAAGGGAGGCCAACGTGTAAGTGGCAGCGTTGGGCGAAACGGAGAAGGGAGTTTGGGGCGGAAAAGAGGAAGAATGCGGCTATACGTAGGAAGGGCAGCGCCGGTGAAGGGAGATATTTAAAAAGAGGAGAGAGGGAGGGAGGGAGAATGGGGAGATAGGAGAAGGGGGAGAGAGGGAGGGTGATAGGAGAAAGGGTGGGGGAGGATGATATATTCGAGAGAGAGAGAGGAGCGCAATAGGGAGAATGTGTGAGAGTCGGTGGGAGGAGTGATAGGAGGACCACCCATAGGTTTGAAAGAGAGACGGAGGGAGGGAAAGATGAATATGAAGGAGAGGTAGGAGTTGGGTCGGACAGAGATGGAGAGAGAGAGAATGGGGGAAGGGAAAGATGGATGCGGAGATAAGAAGAGAGAGAGGGAAGGAGTGTGAGACAGATGGCAAAAGAGGCGAGAGGTGGGAGGGAGGGGGAGAGGTCGGAAGGAGGAGGGAGGGAGACATGCGTGTGTGAGGGAGTGACGCGGGGCGATCGGATCGTGGGGCGTCTACGGTGGGATGTCGAGGGCGGCAATGGGACAACATCTTTCATATCTAACGACTCACAGAAGTGTCAAATGTACACCTACATGTGTCACTAATTTCCTCGAAAGCCTATAGAGGAATGTAGCAGCATAAAACTTCCAAAGATCCGTGTTTGTGAAAAAAGTGCCAATCGATGGGAAGGGACGTAATTAAATATTCTGTTCGATGAAACCCTCTCGACGACGTAATGGGATAGGTTAGTGGAGGCGAGTATGCGGAAGGATGGTGGTGGGGAGGAGAGGGAGAAGTAAAGAGAGAAGGGGAGGAGAGGGTAGCACTCGTAATTGAATGGCGTAGGTGGGGAGCAGCGGAGGCTGAGAACCACGAATTCCAGTCACGCACGGTAACGCCGAGAACGCACCTGTGACTCCCTCCCCGAATCGCCCTCCCATCCTCCCTCACCCTCCCACTCCCATATGCGTCTCCGCCACCTCCGCATACTATTTCCCTTCACCCTCCTCTCCCTCCCTCTCTCTCCCCCCTCTCTCTACTCCCATCTCCTCGGAAGCAAATAAAAGACACGTCCCAAACCTCATAAGCGTTCTCAACAGATGTCACTTAGCTATGCGGCCATTCAGCCTGTGATGTAGTATAAACCGGTGGCCGCGTCTGGGAGCAGAGAGAGATTACTACGGTAATAATATTTATAAATACTAAAAGCTTAGAAAAATGCGATTGATTTAGAACAATGCAACAAAATAAAAGTGTCTGCAAAGAAATTAGGATTCTAATAAAACTGATAAAATGATACGAAATGGAAATAGAACGAAGTGTAAGGAAAGTAAGAGAGGAATAAAAGGTGTTATGAAACAAAAGAGGAGAGAAAGAGAAAGATGAGCAAGGAAGGCGAATAAGGAAAACTCGAAGATCCGCGAAAGGAAGGGAGAGAATGCAGAAGAAGGGAGAGTGGGGGAGGCGAAGTTAGGGAGGAGGAATGGAAGAGGAACGAAGGAGGAGGAATGGAGGTGGAGGAATGGAGGTGGAGGAGATGGACCGAGAGAAGTAGGGCCATTTTCTCCTCTTGCGTTTACCGACTCGATACCTCAATCCCGAGAAAACTACGAAAATAGCTTTTTCGCCACACCCAACGCTCCCCATTGGCTGCGGCTGTTTGCAGGTGTCGTCGAGATCTCTGCGCATCCGATCGATCTGCTTGCAAGTTCCGCCGGCGCACTACAGCCGCCAGAGGACGCTACTCTGTCCGCGTCGATAGGGGGAAGCGCGGATCGCGCTCTCGGGGCTCCCATTGGCTCTCTCGACCGAGAGAAGAGCTCTTGAATGAGTGGCTCCAGGCCGCCGTGGGGAGATTTGCCTCGCCTAGCCTCGGGTATTGCGGAACCTCCGATGTACGCAATAATATGACCATTTTTCCGCTTCCGTCATTCCAAAGATAGTTTTAGATGCAGCAAAAAGGGAAGTAGAAGTAATGTATTGGCGAAGAAAATCCGCTCTCTCGATTTCTTCCATCCACCACCTATTTCAGCATATTAAGAATCAAAAACAAATGTAGTCTACCCCTACTATCCTATTCGGCGAAAATAGGTTATTTAAAAAGAACGACGAATTTGGAAGAAACTTGTCTTAAAGAAATAGGAAGAAAGTTCTTGGAGGCGAGGAAAGTAAAGGGATGAGTGCAGGAGGACGAGCGGGAAGAGGGGAAGCAGACGCGCAGCCGAAATTCCCATCGCCCACATGACCACAGTCAGTAAAAACTACAAAGGAATAACAAATGAGAGTGTGGAAACGGAATCGGAATGTCGGCTGATTTTGCTGTTAAAACTATTCCGTGCCTAGCCTCTGCCTTGATTCCATTTTCAGAGGCCGTGAGCCGACACCACGGGCAGAATCGTGATTGACGGCTAGTTCGAAAAGGAGAGAGCGGAGTATGAGAATGACTGACATGAGGCGGTAGCAAGGAGCACAGAAAACTGACAGCGGTTGTATTCGACATGGCATAAAACAAGCATAAAACCATTTGTGTGAAGTGGTTGGACGATTCGAAGTGCCCTCTCCGTAAATGGGAATACCACGGACTGTTGCGCCAAATGACGTTTCGCATTGGCAGAGGAAAAACGACATTTGCGGTAATGTAACCGAAACTTTGTACTGTTTACCTTTTCGGCTAAGTTGTGTCTCTTGTGAACGGTAACGCATACCTCGAACAAGTACCTAAAACTGAAAATGTAAAAGACCGCGTTCTGCGCCTAAAAACATCGACCTCTCACGCTCGGTTACAGAGCGACGGGATTACGAATGGTATACGAAAAATAATTGATATTGATAAAACGACAATGCCAAGCACGCGCCTCTGCAGATTCGACGGTCTTTGCCTTAATATTGCGGTTTTCCAAAATTAAGTTAAATAAAGGATAAAGAATAGTTTATATATGAGGCTCAGGTTTTTATTATCAGAAGCCCGATCAAGGTTTCAACGGTTAGCGTCGTCATCAAGTGAACTAGACAGACAGACAGACAAACGACTTTATTGAAGGCTAAATAGAGACTATCTAGTCCCTTCTTACATTAAACCCTTTCGTCAAATAAGTAGTTACAGTATTTACGTATTAAAAGAAATTAATTACATAGAAATTACAATAAAAAATATATTTATTACAATAAAATACATATTAAATACGTTAATTATGTATCGGTTAACATATAATTAAGAGGGAGAGAGGTCGTGCTTCTGATGACAAAAATCTGCATTACGCGAAATTATTCATTTATAATGTTATACTTTCCATTTTAATCGTTACAGCGTAATAAACAACTTAACGTTACCGAGAGACACGCAAAATATGTTATCATTATTGCTCGAGAAGAAATACTGGAGGTCAAAATCACAAAAAGTTAAGGAACGGAATTCAGAAGTGACTGGAGAATAGTTTTGAAATGAAAATGTATGGTTACAAATGATTAATAAAGAGAGACGAGTAAGAAGCGGAGAGGATAGAGGGAGAGCGAAGGGAGGAGGGATTTGGAGAGAGGGGAGAGAGAGAGAGAGAGGCGTCCCGATCGGCCGCACACACATACATGGGAGTCACGGGAGACACAATTCATACGCCACAACACGACAAAAAGGAAGAATGTTGGCAAACGAGATTTCCTCACGCCCTCTACCTTTCCTCACACATAAACCCTCACTTCTCCCTCCGACAATGCCTCTCTCCCCCTCCCCTCCTCTCCCCCCCCTCTCTCCGTCCTCTCCCCCCGCATCCTCATCCCCGGAGCCATCCGCCCCTAACCACGAGGGCGGAGCGGAGGTGCCCACGTGACGAAGGCGACAAAGGCAACAATGCTGCGATAATGAAGGAACGAGACGACGGGGGAAAGGGGGAGCCCGAGGGGGTGGGGGGAAGAGGGATGGTGGGAGGTGGGGGGAAGGGAGTGCGAGGACAGGCGAGGGGAGGGTGCGATCGGGAGGACGCAGAGGATTTCCGTTGTGAAATGTCCCCGCGGTGGCAAGACCAGGCAGAATGGGCGAGAAAGACCGGTGGCAAACAATCTAATCCGAGTATCTGACTCACGGCGAACGACGTAATTTCGACTGTTTCATGAAAGCGTCTTATCTCGAAAGTTATGGGCGAGAGGCATATGAATATCCCTCGCAATACGTTTTCGAGGATGATTATCAGCCGGCTGTAATTGGCAGAATGTAGCTGTCGCAAACGCTCGAGTCTTTTACCTCCATTCTGCGGTTTAATTTCCTCCGTCTCTGCGACATACCCTTCAGGTCACTTCTTCTACCTCTCTCCCTCCTCTCGTCCACACTTCCTCACGCCTCTTCCTCCTCTCGCTCCCCCTCACTGTTCTTATCGTTCACCATCTCCTATCCTCTCTCTCCCTCCCTCTCTATCCCTGCCTCTCCCTCCCTCTCTCTCCCTCCCTCTCACTCCCTCCCGCTCTCTCTCACTCTCACTCCCTCCCTCTCATTCCCTCCCTCCCTCCCTCTCACTCCCTTTCACTCTCTCCCCCTCCCTCTCCCCCTCTTTCTCTCTCCCTCTCTCCTTTCCTCTCACTCCCTCTCCCTCCCTCCCTTTCTCTTCCTCCCTCCTATACCTTCCCCGGTTCCATCTTTTCCCAAACAAAATAACTTCCAACGGTCACCCTCCTCCCACAAAGGGAGTGACTAAAAATACAACGGCCAAATTAAAATTACACTTCCTAAGATCTCGGCACTCCCCACCTCCAAGTGAGACTCTTTCTGGAAAATGGCAACAAATGGCTACGAAAAAAAACGAAAAAAACACAATTATCGATGGAGATGAACAAATATTAGGAGATAAACAATTGAGCAGATTCTCTCTATATTAATAAAAATCGTTGGGTACATCACAATGCGATTCTTCGAAAATTCAAAATACAGCGGAAAGATAAGAGAAATGGATAAAAATTTGATCATATCTCTGCCAAATTTTTCGCTCATATTCTTTGGACAAAAGCAGCAATTTAAATCCTCGCCGGAATTAAAATGTCTCCGAATACGAAAGTGAGCGCATTTCGTCACTTCCGCCGCGACAAAGCGAAACGTCGACCGTGGCAAGAGCGCAAATTATTAGATAAATTATACGGTTGAAAGATTACGAGCGATAATTAAAGGAAACAAGTCGGTGAAAAAGCAATCGCTACTTTGCTCGCGATAAGAATCGCTGTTTTAAAAGTTCAATTTACGAAGACATTCTGATATAACCGACAATCACTCTCGATTTTAGATAATAAGACCCGGATAGAAAATTGACCCCTCGGCCACTAAAATTTAAGACGAGGCCATCCATCCTCATTTTGTCCAAAACGTTACGGAAAACACAGATGGCGTCACAATAACAGTTAAATCGCAAATAAACCGCACGAGGGCGCCTTTCCGCTTCGCTTCTCTTCTCACGCGCGCCAAAGTCAACGCCGCCGTCACACTTATCTCTCTCACGTTCACCCTCCCGATCCCACCCTCCAACTCCCTCTCATCCACCTCCGCCCTCTCTCGTCCAATGGAGCGCCACGAGAGGAATACGCCGGAGGGAGAGAGGGGGCAGGAGAGGGAGGCGGCGAGATAAGGGAGTGATTAAAGTGGGATGAGAGGGAGTGCGGAAGGGGAATAACCACGGGAAAGTGGGACGCAGGGGGAGATGATAAAGGGAGAGAGAGGGTGTGAGAGAGAGGGAGGGAGGGAGAGAGAGGGAGGGAACGAGAGAGGTAGAGAGGAAGGGAGGGAGAGAGAGGTAGAGAGGAAGGGAGATAGGGAAGGAGAGAGGGAAGGAGAGAGGGAGAGATGGAGGGAAAGAGAGAGGGAAAGAGAGGGGGAGTGAGAGAGAGGGAGGGAGAGAGATGGAGGGAGAGAGAGGTAGGGAGGAAGAGGGAAAGAGAGAGAGGGAGGGATGGATAGGGAGGGAGGAAGAGGGAGAGAGAGGGAGAGAGAGAGGGAAAGAGAGAGGGAGGAAGGAAGAGAGGGAGGGAGAGAAGGAGGGAGGGAGAGAAGGAGGGAGAGAAGGAGGGAGGGAGAGAGGGAGGGAGAGAGGAAGAGAGAGAGGGAGGGAGGAAGAGATGGAAAGAGGGAAGGATGTAGAGAGGAAAGGGGGGGGGGGCGCTTTGTTGAAGAGTGGATTTTGGCGATAAGAGGGAGAGAAGAAGCGATATTGAGAAAGAGGGTGAGAAGAGAGGGAAGGATGATAAAGGGTGGCGTGGATGGGCAAAAGGGGAAAATGATGGGGAAAAGGGGATAGAGGAGGAGGCGATGGATAGAGGACGGGGAAGAAGGGAAAGAAGAGAGAGAATACGCAGGAGGAGATATTGGAGAGCAGAGGAAGCGAAGGCGTCGAAGAAAAAGAGTGGGAAAGAAGAAGGAAAATTGAAGAAAAATGGAGAGAGTGAGGGAGAGAAGAGGGAAGAGGAGAGAGAGATAAGGGAAATCTGAGGTGAGAGAGAAAGCAAAAAGTGGAAGAGGGGAAAGAGGCGCAGAAAGTGAGGGAGAGAGAGGAGTGAGGAGAGAAAGGACATGAGCATGGGTGGTTGTAGTTGTTTGGAGAAGGGCGATATAGGAGTGGGACAAGGAGGAGGTGGGGTAGGAGTAGGGGAGGAGGTGGCGGAGGAGGAGGGGGAGGAAGAGGGGGAGGAAGAGGGGGAGGAAGAGGGGAAGGAGGAGGGAGGGGAGGAGGAGGAAGAGGGGAGGAAGAGGGGGAGGAAGAGGGGGAGGAAGAGGGGGAGGAAGAGGGCGAGGAAAAAGAGGAGGAAGAGGGGGAGGAAGAGGGGGAGGAAGAGAGGGAGGAAGAGGGGGAGGAAGAAGAGGAGGAAGAGGGGTGGAAGAGGGGGAGGAAGAGGGGGAGGAAGAAGAGGAGGAAGAGGGGTGGAAGAGGGGAGGAAGAGGGGGAGGAAGAGGGGGAAGAAGAGGGGGAGGAAGAAGAGGAGGAAGAGGGGTGGAAGAGGGGGAGGAAGAAGGGGAGGAAGAGGGGGAGGAAGAGGAGGAGGAAGAGGTGGAGAAAAAGGGCGAGGAAGAGTGGGAGGAGGAGGGGGAGGAGGGGAAGGAGGAGGGAGAGGAGGAGGGAGGGGAGGAGGGAGAGGAGGAGGGGGAGGAAAAGGGCGAGGAGGAGTGGGAGGAGGAGGGAAAGGAGGAGGGGTAGGCGGAGGGGAAGGAGGAGGGCGAGGAGGGAGAAGGGAGGGGCGAGGAGTGAGACCGTGGGGTTTAGTCTGCCGGGAGTCACGCGAAGTGCCCATCAGCGGGCTTTAGTGACGGCGGGTAGATATCGTGTGGAGAGGAGGAATATCCTTATGCTGCATACAATAACGGCGAGGGGAATGCAGGTGTTGAAAATAGAGGCGGGAAAGCTAGGGATAATGAAAGAGGTAATGGCAGTCTAGTGGAAATATTTGGCCCTGAGGGTCTCCGCCAGTAGTCGTTCCGTCCTTTCTTACATTTCGCCTCGGTTATCACCCTACGATATCAAATTTAAAATGATGGGTTTTTTAGATATCCCGGCATAAATTTAATGTATTACTTTTTGAGAAAAATATTGATAATATATTGCGAACATTTATTTTAGTATTTAAAACGACTCTTTTTGTGTGGGTGTTATGAAAGACTGTGGCCTGAGTCGCAAATGCCTTATCGAGAGAAGAGAGAGAAAGGGGGGAGGAGAGAGAGAGGAGAGAGAGAGAGAGAGAGAGGAGAGAGAGAGGAAAAGAGTGAATGAAAGAGGGGTAGAAAATACAAGAGGTTAAGTGGAGCTACGAGAACGAAACAAAGATACGTATAAATTTAGGAAGAGAAAGAGGGAGAGACGAATGGAGATTACGAAAATAGGAACGCTGGCGATTCTTTTTTATTTATTAAAACGTATCTCTTTCGGTGTAGTACAAATATGCCTATCTCTTTTCGAAATAAATGCCAAAGAAGAACCACTACCTAATAAGAATGCATGGCCCTTTTCATGGATTGACTCATGGAATATTAAGCTTTAATGTGGGTTAAAAATCTACCGCTTAATTGGAAAATGCATTATTTCCGTTTTCTTTAAAGAGGCGCTATTCGCGTTAATGTCAACGTTTTACTTTATCGTATTGAACACATTCATGCAGATGGAAAAGTTACAATTAACTTTTAAATTAAGTTAAATTGTAAAACTGCTTAAATAAATCCCCTAATACACAAAATGAATATTTATTCGCTCTATGCAAATATAGTGTTCTACACTCTCATGAATAAAGTGCGGGAATGTTTACAAATGTGAGCTAAGATTTCCAAAAAATACATATTTTGCCATTTAAGATTGTTGCATAATGGCGACAAATCATTGCATTCAAACATCTTCCTAAAACCAGTCTGTCAGTGTACTCGAGGAGTTGACGAAAATGGCAGAAGACGGATCGAAAAAATATTTGCGTCGTTAGAGGAAAAATGAAGGCAACATGATGGAAGCGAAATAATCTGCTTGGTCACACGCGCAATAAGGTTAAGAACATTACGCGCGAACGGAAATCAAACGAGCAAATAGGGCATATTGGAAAACATTGCTGCCAGTGGGAGATACCAACAGATCAAAGCAGAAGTTATTACTTTGGCTATGCTTGTCTAGTGAACGCGTATAGTGTTCTCCTTTTGCGGTACGAGGAGCGCTTCGCTGAAACACGTTCTCTTCTCCCTCGAACGAGTAAAGAATATAACGGATGAGAGAGGAATGCCGAATTATATTTGCATGGAATTTCCATCGAGGTAAAGCAGAAGTTACTGCAAACTGCTGCCATTTAATTCGGTGAAGCCAACTGGAATTCCGTTAGAATAGTTTACTTATTTTATAACTGTTATCACTTAATTTTTTAATATTGTAAAAATTTTATGATTGCTATGAATGACGAGCATTCCTCGAAAGACATGCGTGCGTAAGGTATCATATTACTATAATTTCTGCAGAGGCCTCGGTAGAAGGTCGTAAGGTAAGGTCGAGGGGTCAAATCTCGTCCCGGCTGAGAATTATATTATTTATTATTCAGACGCTTATTATTATTGGCTCCAGCGTTGTAAATGGTGTAGCGGCGATTATAAAAATTATATCGACAATACAATTCACATCTAAATGATGTTCGCAGGATCGTCGTCCACCACCAGAGTATTTTTCTAAGTAAACATTCAAGATGAATCTCATGGTAGAATCACTACAAGGATTTCTGCTACATAATCGCACTACGTCTTTCCAGTGGGTATTGTAAATATTATAAAATCAGACTGTATTAACAAAATTTGATTTTTAAAGCTATGAATAGTGGTTACACGATTAATATTCGATAAAATTCTATTGAGAGGTAAGGCGTGGATGCGTGTGCTACGGTTCATGTCGGAAAACTTAAACTGGCTACGGAACCGCATCCTCATTGCCTCAATGAAACATGGAGGGACCGCATTTAGTTTATTCCCAGAGTAAGGACCATAAATATGACTTCGTGACTGAGATATTTTCGGGCTACTTCCCTCGAACGCTCATTTTCTGAGAAGCAGAATGAATCTGAAAGAAGAGGCGAAGAGGAATGCGTGCCGAACAAGCGAAACTGCGGATTCAGCTGAACACGTCGAAACCCACGGTAGCCACCCAAATAGAGTAAAAAAAATTGATTTCCGAGAGATTGTATTTGAAATGGAGCGACAAGGTGTGGCAGGAGTGGGAAGAGGTCCAGAAGAACTTCATTAAACGAGTTTAGAAAAGGAGAAGACATCGAAAATATTTCGACTTTTATATCGATCGCTATGAAGTAATTGCCACCACAAAATTCCTTCTGATCTTATTTGTAGAAGGTTTATACAAATTAGAATTGGTGCCTGCAAATCTCATCCGCCCACTCTCACATATTCTGGAGAAAATATCTCAGCCTCAGCTTCTCTCAGAGATGATATTTATAATCATAAATGATCCCGATGATAGTAAATTTAGGCGAAAATTAACTAACCCATCGCGAATGGCAAGCAAAAATACCATATAAACAATTATCTAAATAAGCACCTCTCGTATATTTGAATAGTACGCTTAAGTGGCAATGAACACATTTCATAGCTGGCCCAGCATAGAGAATGTTAATGTGGTAATGACTATTTATAATACTTTTGAAACACAGCGTTCAACATAAAAAAATAAGAACAAACACAGAATGAAGACAAGATAAATTTCCACTACTTATTCATCTACATCTACATGGTACCCTGCAAGTCGCCATTTTAGTGGATGGCAGGGGTTGCACTGCACCAAAAATCCCTAGTTTTCCTAAGTTATACTTTCCTATTATGTTCTCTTAGCGTCTTAGGGAAAAACTTGATCTTTATCACTCCCTCCTACAATCGATCTCGCGAATCTTATCCTCGCTTGTCCTGTCTTCCGAGATACGTCGGGCTTCTGATAAGACCTATGTTTGCACTAACTCATTCGCCAGTCCCTCCGACATATATTATTCCAGCAGTTTAAATCTGGCCTGCAGTCTACGTTCCTCTAAAAAAGCACATTTCAGATTTTATATTAATGACGTTACGCTTTGTTTACTAATGTAATTTCTCTTTACGAATCTAGCTCCCTTGAGCTATACCTTTTCTATCTCCTAAGTGAGTCCCTTTTCGTAAGGATTCCGCACAGCAGACGTATATTCGACCTGCGGTCGAACCAAGGATAAATAACACATCCTTCACATTTTCCGAACTACTTCAAACTATTCTACCATTTTGTTAGCGGCACCTATCACTAGGCGAATGTGGGTGTCCCACGAGGGATCACGAAGGATCGTGACTCCTAGATATCATGCCGAATCTGAAATTGGAACCCTTACTCTGTGAAACGAATAATTAACATCAAGCGAGCCATTTTTGGTTCTCCAGAAATTGATGATGCAGCTTTTCTTTTGTTTATTTATAACTACCGCTCCTTACACCATGCAGAAATAGCTTCAAAATCATTTTGGAGATACTGATGGTCTTCTCGATTGCTTATTTATCTACAAATGACGGTGTCATCCACAAAAAACCTAATTTTTACCTCTGACTACTGAGCTTATATCGTTTACATAAATTATAAATAATGACGAAACGCCAGAGACAACCTCCACTAAGTTCGAGGATTTTCCGTCTATAACAACCTTCAGCTTCCTATCAATAAAAAATTCACGGATCCAAATAATAATTTTCGAATTAATGCCTAATGTTTATAATTTTGTTATTAAATTTCTATGAGGTACCTTATCAAAAGCTTTTCAAAAATCTAAGAAGATAGCATCGACCTGCCTACTATTTTCTTCAGTATACAATTCACAAACAGTCCGAGCTGTGTATCGCAAGACCTATCTTTCCTGAAGGCGTGTAGACAATTGTCTAACATTGCATTACCATCATGAAATCGCACTATGTTTCTAACGTGTATGTTATTATTAAAGCCCGGAAGTTCAGGTAAAATGCCATAAATGCCTTTTTTGCCTATTTTCGTGTTTTTTTCAAATATGCCTTTTTATAAAAAAACGCCCATTTTTCCTATTTAACTCAATTTTTGCGAAATGTCATTCCTTTCTGCCAAATCTCTTAAATTTGGCCACTATATTGTTTTGTTTAGCTCTTCAATGGACAGTTTTTACCCATCCTGGCTTTGGTATCATATAAAATTCTTACCATTTGCGCAATTATGCATTTAAGTATCTAAATCCGACCACTGCTATTGACCTGAGTTCCATTTATGGGAAACCCATCGCTCGGGAAGGCCAAATGAACCCTCCCTTTCACTCCTAGCATACCTCAGTTGTCTTTTGGCTTCCAAACAGTTCATAAGTCTTTTATTAACAAATTGTTTGTGTGGTGAACGTTACACTTCCATTCTAGTGGTCACAATACCTAAGGTTAGTGTCTCCACGATGCAGAGACTGAACAATTCCATTAAAGAGTGCGGTGTTGATATTTTCTCGACGGACGGTTCAGTGCTTTTTTGTAAACTTTGTGAAAAGTCGGTGAATTCGGAGAAAAGGCACTTCGTCTCGCAGCAAAACATAAAGCTGCAGCTGATAAGAAGACTGCCCTTTTACCATTGTTTTGTTCAGCTTCTTTTAGGCAGTCGGAGTTTTTCTTTAACTTGTGTAAATGTTTCGTCGAAGCCGGCATTCCTTTTTTGGAAATTAGAAAACATTTCCTTGGAAGCGTTTTTGGAAAAATATACGAAAAAATAGGTTCCAAGGGAGTCAACATTGAAGAAAACCTATTTAGATAAAGCGTACAACTGTGTTATCCAAAAAATCAGAGATAATGTTGGATACAAGAAAATTTGGATCTCTATCGACGAGACTACCAATGCTGTGGAAATATTTGTCACAAACGTCATAATAGGGACCAACAAAAATTTATTTACTTACGTCAGTAGTTTTGGAAAACGCAAATGGCTCAACAGTCGCTCAACTTTTCACCATAGCATTGAATCTTCTATAGCCGGGTGCCAATCTTGAAAATATAAAAGATGTTGTGCCTCATTTTCGATGAAGAAGACGCCTATTCCATACGTATTGTCAAAGAACTCCTGGAAAAGAAGTCTGTCAGTCACGATTTGGCATGCATCGCAGCCTACTTCTCAAAGTTGCCAGATGCCATTACATTACTTGAAAAAAGGGAGGAGACGTTGGTCAGTTCACCGAAGGTGAAATGTGCAGTGCTCCAGGTGAAAAGGGTGTAGTTGTGAAAACAAGTGTGAAAAAGTGTTGGGCGCCAACAAAGATTTGGATAAAATTTAAATTCTAGATTCTAGAAGGGGACAGTAGCGCAGAAATTGAGGCGAGTCCCAGGTATAGATTACTTTAAATATGCCCCTGTCAACAGGGTCGGCCTAAGGCTCATTGGCGCCCCTATGCAAATGTTCATTTAGCGCCTCCCTTCCCCCAACCATGCACATGCAACATAGTAAGTTCAAGAAAGTACATCAAAAAAGACAAAGTCGGTATAAGGGTAAAATAATAAAATACATATGCAAGATTCATATATATGTACTAAATCAACGCTTTAAACGTAAAAAACAGAAATACAAGTTACAGAAAAAAATAATAAAAACTACAAATTCACCTTTATGGCTATAATACAAGCAAATTCATCTGTTATGGTGTCAATACTAATCTTATTTAAAATATAATTTTCAATAGCAGTCATCGAAAGGCCTACTAACCGCTCCTGTGACATTGTCGAGCGTAAATAATTTTTAATTATCTTTAATTTTGAGAACGATCTTTCTCCTGTTGCTATTGATACTGGAAGAGTTAATAGTATTATTAAAGCAATGACAATATTACAAAAGGAAGTTTCCAGGTTATTTTTATAAATTTCTCTTAAAACGATTAGTGGTGAGTTGTAATTATTAAAACTAATAAAATCTTTTAAAACAATAAGCTCCTCATACAATTCAACGCCATTCAAGTCTTTATTGTTCCCACTCGTCAAGACTGTTTCTAAATTTAGACAAAATTTTTTACTTCATTGATGGGAATGCTTTCAATTTTTTTAAAATCGTATAAAAAATTAAAATAGCTTACGTGTTTTTCTACTAATTCAAACCGATTTCCTATGGAATTATGAATTGTATCCAAGATAGCGTAATAAAAATAAACTTTAAATTTCTCTTTTGGATGCATAAATATTTCTTCTTTTTCATATTTAAAAAATTGTTTTATTTTGCGTTTTCTCAAAGTAGCTTCACTCTTGAACTCTTCTTGTAACTCTAACGCTTCGCCTAATGTTTTGGCTTCGTCAATAGTTTTGTCAAAGCTTTTTTCTGATCGGCTATCCTTGATGAAGGATAAAAGAGAATTAACTGACTCTAAATATGTTGCTAAATCTGCATTTTGCTGTTGCAAAACCTTACTTATGGCATTGACTCTGTTAAGAATATTGTACCACACCACAACTGAGCACAAAAATTCAAAATCCTTTATTTTTGAAGCTAAGACCCGAGCTTCAAATTTTGTTTTTACATCTGACTTATCCAGTTCTACTAACTCTAATAGGACATCGTAGATCTCTCCAATATTATGCCTTAAGGGACGTATGGCGTTAACCCTCGACTCCCATCTCGTATCGGACAGAGGTTTTAGAGTAATTTTTTGACATTTTTGAGTAATGTGTCCCACCGTTTTGTGGAAGCACTGAAGAACTTGTATAATTCTTGAATTGTGTCAAAAAACAAAAAAATTTACAATTAACTTTAGCAGCATCATTAACTACTAAGTTTAAAGAATGGACCCCACATGGGATAAAGAAGGCTCGAGGGTTCATTTGTAAAATATGCTTTTGAAGCCCGTGATGTTTCCCCTTCATATTGGCAGCATTATCATATTATTGCCCTCTTAAGTCGTCAATATTTAAGTTTAAATCTTTAAGAATTTTTGTTAAAATGTTGAATAAATTCTCTCCAGTCTCGTCTGCAATTTCTATGAATCCCAGGAACCTTTCTTCAATGGAAACATTACTTTCGTTGACGTTTATATAACGTGCAATGATTGACATCTGTTGTTTGTGGCTGACATCAGGTGTGCAGTCTAGCATAATTGAAAAATATTTCGATTTTTCAATACTACTTGTAATGCAATTTAAAATACTTTTTGAAAGTAAGCCTATTATCTCATTCTGGATATTCTTTCCTCAATAGTAGACAGTATTTTGGTTTGTTTAAGCTTTTTCTACATGTTTTGACATAACAATATCAAATTTTGAAAATAATTCTATTAATTTTAGAAAGTTACCATTATTTCTCTAAAACTGGAACCTCGGAAAGCTAAACATTGACCCCCCAAGTATTTTACTATCTCTATTATTCTTTCCGTGACCGCCCTCCAATGCCGTTTTTCTGAAGCGTATAATTTTTCTGCTTCAGTCTATTGTATTGAAATTTTTAAATTTTTTCTTTAAAAAATACCACTTTCTTAGGTTACTTAAATAACTTTTACTGCGCTCGTGGGTACTTAAGGTAACTGTTAAATTTTGCCAGTTATTATAAACTGACGATATTAACTGACTATTAGAGATAGTTAAAAATTTTGCAACAGAAGCAAAATACACAGTTCCCCTTCACGGAATATACGACCCAGTCTCTATGGATATTTTCCTAGTTAGTCAATTTCCTAACATAGTAAGCCTGACTGAACTTACTACCAGTAATATCTCATGGAAAATCAAAATTTGCTATTTGTACTGGGCCTCTTTCGTTTATTATATTTCTTATTTTGTCACTTATCGGTAAAGGCCAGGTTGCAGGGTCTGCTACGTCGAAAGCCACACTTCTGTCTTCTACATTAATGTCTTCAAGTGATGGTTTCAGCTCTTCGTTCTTCACTTCGGCTTGAGGAATGCCAAATTCACAAATTTTGACTGTTCCCATTTGTGTCTCGTCAACATTTTCTTCTCCATTCTTAATCTCAGATGTCATATTTCCAAGACTGTGTTCAGTGTCTTCACCGAGTTCTTGAATCGCGATATTCCTCTTCAAATACTTTTCCAACGAGCCCTTGTGCTTATGCAGCTCCAGTTCCCTCTCAGCTTTTCGTTTCTTGTTTTGTGCACCAGATAGCTTTTTCCTTTCCATTTTCGACGGCTAAAAAAATTCTATTTTATATTTTATAAATTATAATTTATAATGCTGATTAGCTAATGCTAATGGAATATAATGATAATTGCCTACCTTTTAACTTTAAGTCCCAGAATGAATAAATAAATAACTACACTGCACTTTTTACCGCAGTTTATTATTTTGAGAGAAACGTTTTTAGACTTCCGTCCATTATCAGGGCTTACAATGAACTGAGTTTAAAAGGGCAATAATGGAGAGGAAGGATGGAAGTGATATTTTTTGGGGGTGACTCACCCGGGGTGAGGGAACGATTTTGTGGGCTATTTCGGCTTGGTGGGATGTTGAGCATTGGCGAAGGAGACAACAATGTTTTTTCGTTCTTACATACTATTTACTTTACTTCCTGTAGTATATTGGGATAAGGAGGAAAGAAGCTCGCAACCACTTCAAATCTGAGAAGCAACTCTCCTTATTTATTTATCAAAAGAAAAGATAGTGTGTGTGTGGCCATTTATCTTTATTAACACATTAGCGGACCGAACATCTATAGACGTCGTCTGCCGATTAATATGATACGGCAGAATGTCTAATGACGTCAGCGAGATTTAGCAACATTTTGACACAACGTGTAGAGACTTCGCGGTCTGTATTAACGTACAATGTAACTAAAACTCCTGTGTCACAACACGTGCACTTTCGATATTTCTACTGCCATACAAACGGAAGATTTGTTGAAAGTTGTCGATCAGTTTTGGCTGATTACTTTTTTTCATTCAATTTCATTATTTTTTGTGATATGCGCTAAGTTAAATAATAAACACATTCTTAGATGATAGAAGTTTTTAAATTAATTTTTCATGAATAAAAACTGTAGACGTGTCTTCACGTATTGTCATCTTGTAGAAACCTTATTCATATAATTTGGCACAACGTCTATTGACGTCGACGTCTATGAAAGTTCTGTCGAATCACTGAAATCAAATTGGATATGTCTTGACACAACGTGTATAGACGCCGTGAGAAAAATACCCAAAAATGATATAAAATATTAGCATAAATAAATGAAAATAATTAAGAACTGCCTTAAAAGTTTCTTAAAACGTATTATTTTACATGTGTCATATTACATACTTCTATCAGGACGTTTGTGTCCGCAAATGTGTTTTTTTTAAATTGGCAGATCTTTCGGTGCCCCCATTCAATCCTTAGTACGCTTAGTGCGTTAAGCCTGTCACTTCCACGGAGGTAGAAAGATCCTTTTCACTTTTAAAACATCCTAACAGAAGACAGATCTTTTCATTCGAAAATTAAAAAAAAACATCTCGTTGCCTCATGTAATAGTTCATAATTTAAAGACGTTATAAATAGCGATCACAATCATATTTTATTAAAATGTTATATCTATTTCATATAAACTCCATATAATAATAATATTTGGGTTAAAATAAATGCCTTTTTAGTGCTTATTTTTCTGTTTTATTGTGCAATTTTGCCTGCCTATTTTGACATTTTATAGTGCCTGAACTTCCGGTCTCTAGTTATTATTAAAGTACAAGTCGCAGTATATTTCAATAAATAGCGAAATCTAACATGATTTTTTTACTATCTTATATACGTAGTTTATAAAAAAAGTAATGTATCGCGAAAAAATTCGACTTCGAGATTTTGACGGAAATACACGTTTTAAGTGTCCTTGAGTCCATATAGTGGCTTTCATCGTTCAGTCTGTCTGTTTATTTGTCTGTGCGCAGCCCTAGAGTCTATATGGTAAAATTAAATTAAAAAATATTTCCTATTTAGGCATAAAATTCTTCAGAATAAAAACCTTGAAGACATGAACGATATAGCGCAACGATAAAGGGTAAGTAGTTTATTCTTTTTGATTTTCATCAATTGTGGTTTTTATTAATAATATTTATGTGTAGAAGAAATTTTCCGTGGTTGCTGTTGTTGTTGTTGTTGTAGCAGTAGGACTTGCTTCAAGTAAGGAAAGAGTGTAGTAAGGCCAAACGCATACGAAGTACTACATAGAGGAGAAAGTTTGTGTAGTGTATATTGTGCCGATTTTTTATTTTGTCATGAAACAGTTATAGCAGTGGTGCACAACCCGCGGGCCACTCGTAGCCCCCAAGCCTTTCTCATGTGGCTCGCCGAGCCTTGAAATATTTTAAGGTTTTGAATTTTTTTAAAACGAAAATAGTAAAATGTCTTGGAACTATATTTATTTCAATCTTGTTTTTTTTCTAATTTTAGCTGAAGTGAATGTCAAACGTTGTTTCTGTAAATTCAAATATAAATAACTGGTTTAAAATTCAATGCACCGTTAAAAAAAATGAAATTATTTCCGTACCAACTAAAAGTGATATGATTGAATTCTGAAAAATCCTGCCTCGTGAAAGTCTTCCTCGCTTGAGAAAAATTTCACAATGATATACGCATTTGCCGGTTTGCCACTACGTACAATTGCGCACGAGAATTCTCGAACTTGAACGCTGGCATTGAAAACAGAAATTCCGAGAACCAATGCTAAAATTAAAATTATAAAGGTAGGACCATTTTTTAATTTTTATTTTACCGTATTTTTGGGGCACTTGAGACCTGTTGCGATATCGTTTCCACTACATATTTTTGTTCGTATAACTCAAGTAATATAAAAGTATTATATGTTTGTGTTATATTATTCTTGAATTACGTGGCACTTGGCTAATTTGGTCCTATCTGAGTGGCCCGCGACTAAGAAAGACTGCGCTTCACTGTTTGTGAGTTATACTAAGTTACGCTTCTAACGACTCTCGCATTTCGATCAATTTAAAATATTCTAGTTTAAAACCAAGATAGTGTAGGTGAAGCCAATCAGAGGCTCTATGCCAATCCTACATTTTACTATTTTTTCCCAAAATTTTATTCTCCAAATGACTTTCAAACGCTACAAAAGAATCGAAGGAAAAGCGAGTTGGTCTATTTTTCAATCTGGTTGCAATGGTTCTATTCTCCGAAGAATTTTTCATTTGGAGCCAATCGTTTTTACATATTCCCATCCATTCTATCGCAGACCTATTCCGTGCTTCCCTCTCCATCTCTCAACCAACACACTCCTCGTTTAAATCCTTTATAATAGTGGACAGAGGACATAAAGTTTGCCTCCATGGGAGGGATGGCAAACTGACATTTGCACGCAGCAATTCATGGGTTCGAATCCTTTCCTAGTGTTACTTTAGACCCAAGACAACTTCGTTTTCCACATCTAGAATTAACCCATCGAAAGTGGCGTGTAATCCGTGCGATTAATCAATTAGCCGATTTAGTTGTGAGCCTCAAATGGCTTCCCCTCCCTCCCCCTCCCTCTCCCTTAGGGGTTAGGTGGAAGATGGGACTTCCTAGTCTCAATCTCGCCCCAAATAAAGACCAAATCAATCAGTCAATCAATCCCTCCATACACTCCCTCTCTCTCTCCCCCTCCCTCCCTCCTCCTCAATCCCTCTCCCCTCCCTCTCCTCCTCCCTCTCCCTCCCTACCTTCCTCCTCCTTCTCTCCCCCACCCTCTCCCCCCTTTCGCGGGAACCACAGCCCAGTGTCAATTTTGATCCTGAGAGAACGGAAAAAGTTCGCCAAATATTTTGACGGTTCTAATCGAACTGCTTTAGGTAAGTGTTTGTGCTGCTTCGAAAATACATTAAAAGACATAGTTTTTATTAATTATGTATTATGTATAAATGTCTCTTTATTCGACATTCATACGCTTTATGAAATCACATTTTCTTCTATCAACTCACTAACTTTTGTCGTGCGCTACATTTAATTACACATATCAATAATCTCTAAAGCGGACACAGAGGTGCAATGGTTAATATCAGTTTTGGTGGCGGTGGATCATTCTTTGGCGCTATATAAGGCGAAAGCGAGACGTTTCCGTGACTTCGAAAGGGGCATTTTCATCGGAGAAACGCTCCTCGATTGAATCGGCGTCTCTTAATTATCCGTTTTCAATTTCCACAACATCGTCTATATTTCGAGTTTTTCTACCGGTTCGACGATGCCTTTTATGCTCCGTGGATTCCGGTGAGCCGAAATATCTTCGGAATACGAGTGAAACAATGCAAGCGACGCGTCGCGACGGTGGAATAGATCGCCTCCCACGCAGCACTCGTGCTACGGATGTCGACGGGGATAATTTTCAACCCGTGCACCACGAGAGGCAGGATTACGTAATTCGTCCGACTGATCGGACACGAGTGCCCGGACTCCGCCCCCTTTGCATTCTGTGGAAGGGGGAGGGGGATAAGGAGTGGAAGGAGGGAGTGGGGGGGATAAGGAGTGGGGGGAGTGTGTCCATCGAGAGAGTCCCGACGCAAGGGAACGATGAGAGCCAAAATTTGACGGGAAGGAGAAGTCAATGAGGCGAAATATTAAAGAAATTGTTTTGGAACTGACAGTGACACGCTTTAAAACAAAACTCTTTCGTCGATAAAAGGCATTCCGCCGTAAAGTTAATTAAGCGCGACAAATCAAACGGCGTCGAAACGCTGAGATCTGTTTTTCAGGGCACGGCCCTCTCGTCCTTTCTGAGCGCAACGTCGAATCCTGAGAGCGTGCCAACTCGGTTTGTTTTTATTTCCCACGAGGATGAGATGTACCTGAGACAGGGTGTGTTTATTCTCCTGGATTGCGAACAGAGACAACACCGTGAATCGCCATTCACTAGTAACTAAGCAAGAGAATTCTGAGGGTCGAAATGGAAGTTTTCCAATTTTTATTTTTCCCAATATGAGGATCGCATTGAGCGCTCTCTTGATACTTTCCTTGTGTTATGGCGGTATGCGGAGGACTGCGACATTCATTCGCTGTTTAAAATAAGCAAACCAAGGGCAAAAATAGTTTACGTGGAGACTGATAGGGCGACACTTTTCAGAATCTTTTATTATACCATATCTAGGAAACAACAGGCAAGAAAAACAAAGGATTATAGCATTAGGATTAACAAATACAGATTGGGAATAATAAACCCGAATCGCAATCGTTTACTATAAATTCAAGGAAATGCGATCAATGATAAAAATTCTGTTATAAGAATTGGAATCTACATTCTTTTCCCCTCAGAACACCACAGACCCCGCTCCGATATCACAGTTCTAAGATATTTTAAAGTACCAATGAAAATCTCTGCTCGAATGCAAAATTTTTTAATGTGGGACGGGCACACAACCATTTCATAAGTTTATACTTCCTTCGGAAACCAATCTAAAAAGAGATCAGCTTCGATCTCAATATTCTTTCTTCGACCGTTCCTGAAAATTTCATACACACATTTATACATACGTATCGTGGATAAAAATGCTTCAAGTAACCGCTTTGCTTCTCCTGCGCATAGAATAGTCAAATACAGGGTTGCGCCGATGACAGAATATGACAACCATATTCGATTAACTAATCCTAAAATAGACGTAGCATTTCTTTATGATCTCGGTGGACAAGTAGGAACTATTCGAAAAATTACATATCAAAATCAGCCCTGAATAAAGAAGATTATTTGAGGAAATTCTGCGTTAGTGCCATTCGTAATTACGGCGAAAGATGACGCGTCCAAAAAGACTATGCTGCGAGGTCTGCCACCGCGGAGGGGCCAGAAGGGTCTGGAGGCCCCGAAGAGGATGGGAGCCTGAGATGCCGGGTTCAGCATTGTTTATAAGCCATTACTAAAATTCTTATTTTCTCCATCCACTGTAAAGGGAGCCTAGCAGGCCGCATGGCCTTGAGATCTATGTGGAATCATCAAACCCATATGGAAGAGAAAAGGGCCTTTTGTGCCGTATTTATTAGGCATGAAAATAATACAGGGAAGAAGGCTGAGCTCAGCAGTGCAGAATCCAGTTGGTGTGTAACGCTTGAAATTGAAACGTTTATCCGTGAAGCTGACCAAGAACCTTGGACTATTTTTTGGTTTATTTGAGGAAAGAAACATTAATTTGGTAAGTATAAAAATACAATTTATTTTTCATCTGATTGCATTATGAAGCATGTTATTCATGTATGTTATTTATTTCTTATTACTGCATATGCAGGGCCGGATTTATAAATCGCGTGCCTCCATCTTAAGCACCCCGACTTTCGTATTTTCCGTAAAAAAATGAAGTATTAAGCCATACGCACTTAAATAGGGCATTTAGTTTGCGAAAGTTAGGATTTCTCACAGGTGATTAACATAAATTTTATATATATATTCTTTTTACTAAATGAACAATAATCATCGCATGACTGGAACGCCGACGTCCTTAGACATGTTCCAACTCAATGGGAAATTCGTCCCTGTACACATCTGCATTTTAGAAGCAAACGCTTTCATAAACAAGAAGTTCAAACCAGGACTAATGCAGGCTGGTTTCCCAAAGTTGAGTCTCGAATTACTTATATTGACAGGAAATGTTCCAGTATGTGTTAGTCATTCTAAGGAATTCTCATACAATAAATATCACTTGTAGTTCATAGTTTATCAATGATAGAGAAAAATTGGAAGACAAATTAATAGAGTTATCAGGTTTAAAATACTAAAAACAATGCCAAAATCTCGTTCTGACATATTTTGCATGAATTTTTTTAAATAAACGAATTTAATAAATGTTACTGTTTATACGCTAATATGTCTGGATCAACTGTCCATAGCTGAAGAGTAGTCGTGCGGAAAAGAAAATTATCTATTTGTGCACTCGTCTATGCTCAAGCCGAGTTCGGTAATAATCGTCTCCATGGTAACTATCCGATAAAATACGATTTGAAATACAAAAAGGGTATGTTTTAGTAGTAATTCAAGAAGACACGATCAATTACCAAAATTCGGTAATAAGAATTTGAATCTACATTCTTTTCTTCTTAGAACAGTAGGTACAAACCTCGCTCCGATATTACAATTTTAAGATATTTTAATGTGTTAAAGAAAACATCTCTGCACGATGGATTTGAGATTTCCTATGTAAAATAAATGGGGAAAAACGTTTCTGGAATCGAACCCGGGACTTCAATCCTCGCCAAATAAAATATAGCCCGGGGGTGGGCCCTGGCAACACGAGCCTCATACCAAGTTTCATGAAAATCGGTCCATTGGTGCAAAAGTTGTTAGTAGGGGACACACACACAGACAGGACCATTTCATAAGGCTCTGTTTCCATTGGAGACCAGCCTAAAAACAGGAAATCGGGAAATTCAAAAGTAAGAAAATATTTAATTTATTAATTACGTATTAAGACACCCTGTTTATTATTTTTCGTACTTATTTAGAACGGAGAAGGATAATTCAAGTACAACTAGCGTAGCCGCGAAAAAGACTAGGTAAAAAATTAGAAGCACTTAAAAACAGCAACAAGGAAATCATCTCATTTATACAAATGAAAATTCCTAATAACTTGTAAATAAAACTATATATGAATAGTACATTTCGTCATTCATTTTGACATTTTCGAAGCGAATGTAGAATGATTTTTAGTATGGTTGTTAAGGGGGACCCGTTCAAAATTTTCGCAGGGGGACCCAGAATTTGTAGCTACGCCACTGCACGCGTGACCAATGTTGGCTATTCACATCGGGAGCAATCCTTTAAAACGAGCAGTCGACAAATAACAGAAGAAAGGATTGCGTCAGCTACTTTTTTGCTTTTACATCGCCACGCTTTGAGCGAAGGCGTCGAGGGAGATCGTTAATTCGGATGAAAATCGCGGAGCGCTTTGCGATCTTCTTTTCTAAACGACCGCGTGATATTTCGTTACGCCCTGATGGAACCCCTCGCTGCCATTTGTTTTCAGCTCCATGAGCCTTAGCTAATAAAAAATATTCTTAAATGCAATATTTTTCGCATCTTTAGCGAACGAAGAACCTGAAATAATTCCATGTTAAATCTATGGATAAATCTTTCGTCATTGTCGCATAAGAGAAATTCGCATCGTTCGAGCTTGTAAAGTGGCAAATCAGGCAAAATGTATCCATTCAGACAAAGACGACTTTAATTTCTTTTGTAACTTTAAAAATGTTCATGTTAATTTTATTATTATTTTTAAATAATGCTTATTTTCTCTGAATTTTCAATATTATTGAGAAATTTTAGCTAAATTATCTTCCAACAGAATATTTAAGCTATTTGTATTACCTATCGCGCAGGATATTATTCGATCGAATAATTCATTTGAATGATATGCCAATATCTGGAACAAAATAGGGTCTGTTATGTCTATTCAATGTTTTCTTGATTTGTTTATTTACTGTTCCTCTATCATTTTAGTATTACTGCACAATAAGGTGACTGTAAGTTAATCTTGATCATGTCCTGAAATGAATTAGCTACTTCAAACATAAATTAATGATCTAGTAACCCCCGACATTTCCTTCTCTCAAGACTCTAGCTCATTGCGTTAGTCATTAAACACGATTTCGTTACATTTAAAGTTTGCATAGACGATCGAAAGAAATTCACATCCGTTCGATATGTATCAACTTCAACAAACCCCTTTAGGATCGCACATACGAACTCTGAATCGCACGTTTAATTCGATTTCACTGTATGTATGCAAGACAGACACGGGAATGAAATGATGTAGACATTTTGTTCCCCGAGTGTAGATTTCCACGCGTTTGAAAAAAGGATCGAAAGCTCAAAATAGGCGCAATTGTCCATTAAATCCTCACTTTTAAATTTACTTCTTAGACAAAAAAATCAACTTTTCCATAAATCATAAGTCAAAGTTCCCGTTCTCCATTCATGCTCACTGGTATTTGTGTCTATATTCTTACAGGCGTTCTAAGTTCATTACGCGGAAACCTCAACTCTATTTACAACGATCTCAAATAACGAATTAATACTTTTGACCGAATATTCATAAAATACACCATGGAATTGCTGCTGAAATTAATACAGAAGAAAAACCCTGCATTTTTACCCGTCGCTTGATATATTTCTATGATCGAGAAAATCCTATCTAAATTTAACTCTTTCAATATTGAATAAAAACTGGGTAAAATATTCATTTAAAATAAGTTGAAATTAATAAATTACAAACATACGAGATATTTATTGATTGCGTAACATTAAAGAGACTTTGCATTGTACGAAAATTTGTCATTTCGAAGTTATTTTAATCGCCATTTATTGCCTTATGCTTATGCTCACTAACGAACATGTACTATATAAAAATAGAAAAACGTAAAATAAAAAATTAATTAACTATCCTGAAAGATTTAAAATGTATTCCGAACTACATCTCCTTATCGCGAATCCTGGATTAAGCAATTCCAACTGCAAGTGCATTTCCTTAAGCCAAACAGTATCCCTCACTTAAAAATACACAATTAAGTTTAGTAGTAACAAATAGGTAGTACAAATTAACTACCGGAAATAAAATTTTAATGAGAGATATTCCAAATGTTATAAATAAATAAATCAGAAGTTAAAATGAGTTTTATGGGTCAGCAGCAATATTAAATGCCGGATTGAAACAATTGGAAAATAAAAAATAATTAATCATATAACACACTAGGTTAACCAAACCCAAGTGTAATTGAAATAAAACGTGGTGTTACAATTTGCGCATTTTCCCTTATTCCAGTTTCCTCGAACTGTTCATGACCGAGCTTCTCCCTTTCAACCTGAATCAATAGCACAAACCGCATCGCGCTTTCAACGATCGAAGCTTCTGTTTCTCCGAAAGTCATCCCTCGATCACAAACGCACATTCGGAAGATTTATTTCTTTCCGTTATAACGCGAGAAATTTGTTATCAGACAACGGAGGCCAAATGCCATTCGAAACAATGAGTCACGAAATGCGAGGTCGGGTCCTCCCTAAACCAAGGGCGCTCGATCGTAACAAGTGGCTTAAACAGGACAAGATCGCCAAATCTACAGAGGGGCGACGTTGGACGAGCGACCATCAGCACGGGGATGGGAAATGAAGGCTGAGAGAGGAATACTCGTCCTCCATTCTACGCTGCCGACAGCGACAATGGAACTAATAAGCCATTCATTCTAATCAGAGAGATTTTTGAACAATTTGAACAAATAATGTAATTTTTAGCGCGTTTAAAAAAATGCGCGTATAATTTCGCTTAGGTGTCTGTGCACTTGCTTAAATCAAAATTGTGACAAAACCATAAACGATAGAAAGCTGAAACTTGGAGGATAGATTTCTGTATTTGTGTATGTTTTTCTTTAGATATGAATTTTGAAAAATACACAGGGTCGGACTGTGGCCCATTTAATATATTGTTTTTGTAATATCTCCGAATGTGTAAAAGACAAAAAGTTGAAACATTGAGCGTATATTTCTACATTGATGCTACTTATTTTTTAAAAGTTGGAAAAAAATCCAACAAGAATGTCGTAATTTATTTTGAACATAGATACTTTCTTACATGGTTTTATTAATTGTTGTCAACGAAAGCAATTTTCGTAGCAACTGAAGTATACAAGATCTACCACAGATACGTAAATACGTTAAATTTTCCTTTCTTGTACAAACAGAACAGTAAATGAATGGAAATTGATTATCTACGACGAAAGGATAAACGTAAATACGTTAATTTTCCTTTCGTGCGCAGAAAGCGCTTTGTAAGTGAAAAAGAATGGATAATATACGAAGAAAGAACAAACTTGAACGTAAATATTACGTGCAATTATTAACGTGAGGTATTTTTAAAAATGTTATTAGTGTACATTTCCACATTAATACCACTTATTCTCGAAATGTTTGATTATTGAGAACTTCGCAGAGGGGGACAGGTAAACGTTAAAAATTTTAAAGCAAAATAGATTGCGTTCTAAACTCAAATGTCATTTTGACAGTATCAGTTATCCAAAACAGTATATAATAATGTAAAATATACGTTTAGGTAGAATGATGATGCCCAATACAACGCAAACGTAGCTATTAATCCTCTCTCATTTAATTAAACGCTAACCTCACCTTCATGAATTACTCCCGTTATAAAACAAACGAGGCTCTAGTGACCAAATATGTGGTGGTATAACCACATGAAAAATAAGAAACGCGGCAATATTACCCGTGTTCATCGCACTGCTTGTTTTAGCACTAGGAACTGTGCAGATAAGAAGGATTTTCAGTAAGATAGCGGAAATATGATTCATATATTAAACACTCGTGCATTCCATGAACATAATTATCAGAAACGTAGCATCATCGATTGCGCCTCAATTTTATCATATTTCGACGCATTTTTCCCTAATATTTTGAGATTGGGCTCTCAGGAACGCTCAGGGCGCCAAAGAAACCCCCAGCTAAACGTAAGTATCTTACTTTGGTCGCGCTCTTTAAAAATTAATTTCAACAGGGATTGCCGCTACTATGGTCAATCAGAACAGAATTAGAAATTCCTCGGAGGAAACGAAGAGCCTCGATCGATCATAAATATGATCGAACCCCGTTCGTCTAACAGCGACGCCCAGTAAGCGCGGTCCACGCTCGACGCGTGCGTGTGTGTGACAGGGAGAAAGAGGGCGACTGTGGCACTCACCTCCCGGTCTTCGTAATGATCATCTCGGTGCCCAACTCGTGGAACTTGTCCCAGAGTTCCTTGGTCTCCAGGTGGCAGGATATGCCTCTCAAAGCCTCGCTGTTGCATTTGCCCCGCACCTCCGGCACGGATTCCTTCGACGAGCCCTCTCCGCCCCCGCGACGCCTCCCCTTTCGCCTCGCGGTCACTTCTCCTTGCCCCACGTCCCCCCCGCCGCCTCCACCGCCCCCTTCTCCCGCTCCCCCGTCCTCCGCCGAGGGCCCGGGGGACGTGGAAGAGCTCACCCTCGGCTCGGCGCTCAGGTCCTCCGGCAGGGCCTCCGACCCGGGGCCCCCCTCGGCGTCCGAGCACTCCTCCACGTCCACCTCCTCCTCTCCCTCCTCCATCATCTCCTCCATCTCCTCCTCTTCGTCTTCCTCGTCCTCGTCGTCTTCGTCGTCGCGCGGCCGCTGAGGGGAAGAGGAGGAGGAGGCGTCGGGACGCCGCAGCCGCCTCCTGGACGCCGCCGCCGCCCCGGGGGCACGCCTCCCGCGTCTCGCCGCCAGCCTTCCTGCGAATCCAAGAGCGACCGAGTGAGCGAGTGCGCCCGAGTGGTGCACGCGAGGAGACTTCGTCCCGCTCGAGCAGCGGAGCACGCCGCGGACAATCGCTCCGTTTGTGGATCGCTACGTCCGCCGTGCGTGCGTGCGTGCTTATGGGAGAGGGAGGCTTCCACGCACGCCGTTCGATTTTTCGCCTTATTTATGATAGAAAATCTAGTAAAGAGGGGAAGTCGAAGAACGCCCTGACAATAACTTTGAAACATGATTACTACAGCCAAAATGGTGTAAGGGTAGTGGTCATCCATGAAGCGGTTCCAGGTTCGAATCTTTGCTAAGGCCGATCATCAACCCTGCCTTCGCCTACTTGTATGTTGTGAACGATATTAATTCCGTGTCTCCTCTCTTCTCTTTGAGTAATCAATCTACTGTAAGAAGTGTCTGTACGAAATGTCGGTGGCATGTGTACGTGAAACACATAGAAGTCAGTGAGACCCTTAAGATCCCGTTCTGTAAGAGGCGGTGATGAGAAATAGAACGGGGATGATTATTGCTGAAGTAATTAAACGAAATCGAAGAATGTTATCATTGGTCATGTTCCTCGGAAAAAATTGAAATTGTTATATAAATGCAAACACTGCAGGCGATTGTCAAAGGTAAAGGTGGATTGGTTGTTTTGTTATAGCAGTCAGAAAATCACATAGAGAAGTTGTTATCACCTTGCATATGCAGCCTAAAGATCACTTCATTTTTCGAGACGACATATTTTCTTTATAAATTGCATATTATAAGAATATAACTCAGAAAAGAAAAAAAGGGTAAATACTTCAAAATGGTTAGAATATCCTGTTGCTGCTCATTATTTTCGTGCAATTTGGTCGCTTTCGAATCGGCATTTTGAAAACGGAAACATAATAACAAGATATGTTAATAGGGTATTTGAAGGGTCATCCACTGCCATTAATGCGGCAATTTTGATACATTTTAATGGACTTAATAAAAATAGCTCGTGGATCACGAATGATAACATATATATTATTGGATACCGAAGTATATAACTCAGCCAAATTATTTTCTACCAATAGTGCCCAAGAGGAGAAATTAACTAGACCTCCGCTTCGAATTAAAACTCCTTACAAATTTAATAGATAATAGTTGATTTAATCATGTTTTGAGTGTCGTAAATGGAGTCTTGTGGGTTTCTAAGTAATTTCTTCCTGTTGTTTCACTTTTGATACAGAGTTCCAAATATTTATTGAATGAAAGCAAACCAAGAAAAATCTTCTCTATCGGATGAAGCCTGTGGAAGCAATTTGCAAAGTAACACTAAATAAAAATGTTTAACCAACATTTACCATCTCTTCAATCGTGAATCATTTAACTGGAGATTGTTTCATTGCAACAAAATAATGATTTTTCGCAGTCGTACTTCTGGAATTATTGAACGCCAGAACTATTTCTTTGTATTAATACTAATTAAGTGTGCCTGCATGGGTATTATTAATTTAAGTATATGTTTGACTGTTTCCGGTTTATGAAATTATATAAAGTAAAATTACACATTCCATCAAAAAATTATGCGGACAAAAATTACTTTCTTAAATGTAACCAATCCAACAAAACACATTGAGGTAAATGGGTAAGGCAAATATTCTGAGATGACTAAATTTAAAATTAACCGAAAACAATTACAAGATCTACTTATAACAACTTAAATTATCATATAATTGATTTTTCCCGTCATTCACATCACATCACTGATATCACTAAAATTAAAATCCTCTCCAAAAATCTAATAATATCATTATGATCAACGTTCGGTCTGACGGCCAAATATAGTTAGATGAGACACTGAATAACGTTCAGAAAATGCAGGGGATAAATTATAAAGCTATTTTTATAGTGGAGAAAATTAAGTTACAAAGAGTTAAGGGAAAATGCATAATAATTTTTTTTAAAGACATAAAAAGGAGGACGAGATTTCTTAAGTGAAAGGAAACATGCACGTTAGCTAAATATAGACAAAAACTATTTATCGATAATAAGGACAGTCGACAGTTTGAACATGTGGACTGTAACTACAATATCAGACTGAATAATGCAAATGAGGTTCAATTTTTCACGGCACTTGTCCTAAGTTGCCCGACTCCAGATCGCCGAGTCCCCAACAGACTTTCGCTTATGTGTGCAGTTTCGGTCCCTATAATAAGGACAACGGCCTTGAGAAAAAAATCCTAGCTAAAATGGCTGGAAATGTCTTTCGTGTGACCTATTTAGTCTTTTCATAGTTCATAATAATGAATGGGCACGACGAAGGATATTAATGTCTGCTCAGTAATAAATTAAATAATAACTACAGTTAAAAAGGTTGTCGTAATTTATTCTTCTTTATTACAATGCGCTGTATTAGTGTCCTTCAGGAGATAGCCAGACACATTTATACGATAAATAAATGAAAATGCCTTCGTAATACTTCAAAAGTTAGCAATTATTTAAATTACTCTTATAGACATAAAACAATGCGTACGGTGTACTAGACAATACTTAGGTTACCGAAATAAATTTCTCCATTTAGTTGATACGAGAATAAGATTGATCATTTCTCTTTAAATATTCTATTTGCAATTGCCTGATATGATATCTAGAACTTTTCAATATTTGCATTAATTTTTTTAACGCAAGCTTATGGCTATATATCAAGATCACAAGTTAAAATTATGTTTAATATAAGTACGTCTATCTTGATGGACATTAAATAAAAGAAATTTTCTAAAATTTCTTTTAAAATAATTTAGTTAACAATACTACCCAGATATCACTATACAGTAGCATAATCAAGTATACCTATCATTCATAGAAAATTTTAATGAAATTATGGGTAAGTTTTCGCTGATTTTTTGGTAGCCATCACAATGCAATTCCGCTAAGTAACATCTTCTGTGAAGAACGTCTAACTTCGCCAGCTAATCACTATAGCGAGTAAGAATAAAAACGAGCTTAATCACGAGGGTAATCAAAAAGGCAACATCTTCAAATGAGCCAAAGTAAAGGTCTAAACTGTGGAAGCGGAAGCGCCATTAAAGAGAACAGGAAGCAGGGACCCAAAGGAACCCCGCGCTCGAAGAGTCGAGAAAAATCCGATAGGACCGGGTTCGAGCCCGAATCTCCATTTTCCGTAAGGCCAACCAAACAATCTTCGAGGAAATCATGGCTCCTGTTTTACCCGAACATGGTATTCGAGAGGTTTCCCTCGCCGTTCAATGGACACCCTCTTCGCCACTAGTCCATAAGAAAGAGGTTTCTCGCCCTTGGCTCCTTTTTTTAATTTGCGCCGTTCCAGAGATTCTGAAGAAAAGAGGCCGTGCGTCGTCGCGTACGGATCGTTAAGCGGCGCGGCCGCATCGAGAACGGCAAAGGGGAAGAGCCGCCGAGGGAGGTAATGACGCGAGGAAAACGCCGTATTCCTCGGCGGCGCCCTCGGGCGGAATTTCGCGCGCGACCCTTGTTAAGCGCCGCTCCCAAGCGGAGAAAATGCCGCTAAAGGGCGGTTTGGATTCGTTGAACGGAGATTAGGATCGGAAAATATGTTAAGCGAACCGAGGCCCTTTGATGGCGGTCACGCGGCTTCTGAAAAATACAAAACATTTAAATAACGCGATACGGAGCGTATTACGTCACACGAACGCCTTTAAATATGTCGAATTGGCAGAAGCGTGCGTGCATACATGCGAAACGTAAGATAATCATTATTTTTAGAATGTATCTAGGGATTCTCTAATGCGTTAATTTCGAGGGAACGTAAAACATTCGAGTGGGTTGCGAGGAAATCGCAAGAGCGCTCCCAATAACGCTCTTCGAGAAGTACATTCCGTTCGTTCCCTAACAGCCGACTGGTTCGCATTAAAAACTTCTCGAAGCAACTACCTGTCGACCGAAGGGGCGAGTTCCCACTTAAGCTCTGCGTTTCCGCCCTTTTCTCACAACGAAACAATTGGTAGTTACGGCGGCGGCAATTTCGGTGTAGTATTTCTGTAAAAGGAACCCAACAAGCAATGAATGGCTAAATCCTTTCGATAAGGCATTCCTTCCGAAGGAGTGGTGTGAATCGAAGGCACGGCTAACGGAAGGATATCGATTACCATTTGGTTTGTCACGCGACGAGTAACCACCACCTTTCCCACCGAACGGAGACCATCGGTCGCTCAGGGCCCCTCCTTCCGCCCCCTTCCGCCCCGCCACCTCCCATGCCTCCTTCCCCCCTCTCTCTCACCCTCCGCCCCCTTCCTCCGCTCCCTCCCACGCCCCCCTTCCCTCCGACCCATTCTCCCCTCTCTCTCTTCCCCTCCCTCCGCCCCCTCCCACGCCCCCTTCCCTCTTCCCCGACCGCCTCTTTCCTTTCTTTTCCTCTCCGCCTAAATCCCTACTCCTCGACTCCCGCCGCAAACCTCAACATACCGCATTCAAAATTCACCCAGGATGTATTTTTTAATTCTGATCGGATGGCAATCAAGACGGCCGAGCAAAATCATCCAGCCAAATGATCGATCGGTCGAGAATTCGCAAAGCTCGAATAGACGAAGGGAAACGACGTGGCGTGCGATGAAGCGCGGATTTAGGCGGCGAAGACCCGACGTCGAGTTGAGTGACATATCCCACCGGACACGGTCGCCATAGGAACGACGCGAAAACTCGCATTCGCCGACCACAAATGCGAATATTGAAGTATGGTTATAATCAAAGTTGAACATGTCTTGAAGTTCCAAGAACTCCGTTTCTCAAAATTAATAAAAATGTCCAATCGCCTCTGGCGAACATGAAATGCTCGTTTTCTAAGGATACACATTTTTTGTTCAAATATAGAGGAAAATACTCCATCGACAGTTTTCTCTGGTCCGTTGTCGGATTCATGTCCGATACAAGATAAAGTCTATGTCGATGGTTTAAAAATTCTTCGAGAGGATTCTCTTATTCTTTCAGTTCCACATTATAGTGTCCACAGAATATTATCTGATCTTTCTTAATTAAGATAAAAAACAATATTTTACGCCAATTCGCTAAGGATTCGAATATAGTCTTAAAAAATTAACCTGATTCTTTTAGCTATGAAACTGTCCCGTGTCCCTACCTTAATTTTAACTCTTTTAAAAATGCAATTTATAATGTTCAGCACCGATTGCCATGCTTATATTATGGAGAGGATAGACATGAAACAATGAGGTCCGAAAAAACCGCTAAAAATGAATTTTCTTTAGATTATTGATATTTTGTCATTTGTACCAATAGCCTATCATCATGCCAACCTTTAGGTCTGTAGCTTGAATAGAATGTTTACAACATTATTTTGAAGTTTACTCATTCTTCCAAATTTAGCGCTCTCTAACGTTGGAAATTGAAGGTAACGGAGGATTCGTAAAATGCGAATCGTAATATTTTATTAGTACCTACCCAAACAAAAGAAGAATTTTTCATCTCTCTCTTGAAAAAAACAATAAATGTCTACAGACGACAGACGGACGTCGATACGACAACAATTTCTCGTTTTGTAAAAGCGATAATTTTCTCTTCTATGATTAAAAATTTGAACATGAAACATAATTAATTGCATCAATCCCATTTAATCCGTAGGAGACGATAATGAACTGCCCAAACATACCACGAATGCGAATCAATTGTTTCATAGCATAGATAAAGGGTGGGTAGACTACGGCCTACGAGCCACATTAAACCCGCGAAGCCATTATGAAAGGAAACGAGAAATTTAATGTAATCTGAAATAAAACAAAATTTAAAAGATGTTATATACATTTTCATATTTCCACAAAATTGTTCGCACATAAAAACGTGCATAGGCTAAATATTTTAGAACAACCTGAAACTTTACGCCACCTCCGATCCCAAAGATGCACCTTCGTAAACGACAATCTCTTTCCTTAAGATTCCTTGCTGCTCCTTTCGGACCTTCCTTCGTCTACTTAGCGCCACCGCCCACTTGCTGCTCATCGAGTTCACTTCCCCCTCCATCGCTTCCCAATCTCTTCTCGGGCATTTCCCTCCACCACCTTCATTCCTTCCTTTTCATTAACTCTTATCGATACACCCGACTCTTCCCCTCCAACTTCACTCATTCTCTGCTCTATCTCTGATTCTCCCTTGCGGACAGAGATTTCGACACCTGATGTTGACGATCGTTCGTTGAAACCGGCCGTGTGACTCAAATTTGCGGAAATAGTACAGAGCTTATAATATCGCGTGCAATTTGCTTTATTTTAAATTACAGCCATTCCTCAATTATGTGGGTACACCAGATACCGTCCTCTTCTGTGAATTATACGTATAATGCGGATAGTTTCAAACGGCCTCCGGAAGCACTCGCAACCGCCAATGCTCGTAAAAGGTTTGCCAACCCTTGGCGTAGACATTCGGAATCAGATCGATGCATTTGCCACTTTTGTAAGCGGATTTGTAATTTAAAGCCGTCGCAGATTGACGCATACTCGGCATACAATGCAGTAATCTACCGTAGCTGCCATTTATTCAGCAAAACAACTGCAGCATGTACTAACTGACAAACCCTCTACATATAGGCAGATACATATCTGAGATGTATGCTTATTCCCCTAACGTTTATTGAAAATATTTTCTATTCACGCATCACAAACACAAACTACAAGTATAATTTTGATGCTGGAAAATAAGTGAAGAGTATGTATTCCATTGTAACGGTTGTTATAACGCGAACAGGGCACGAAGAAGTAAGTTACTTAGCGGATTGGAAGAAATCGCTTTCCCCAAAAGCACGAGGGGCCGCATTAAATATATCGATGTAATTTGATGAAATACACGTTGTATTTCCTTTTTCAGTCAGAGACGCGACAGTTTTCATTCTCCAATCCAGTCTTCAACGCAAAACAAGAAAACAGCGCCGAATTGACCATTTCTCGATTCGCGCGATTTTCAGAAGAAACCATTTTCTCCAAGTTCATTCGCTGAAAAGTAAAGGATCGATCCTTAAAGAAATACTACAGACCGTGATTGCGTCGTGGCTTCGATGGATTTATTGCAAAGATACGCGGAGTACTTATATTGGTGTAGAGTGACCACTTTCGGCTGTTGGAATGCGATTATATGAACACCTGTGTATATAAGCATAAAAATACGTGCTTGCGCAGTGTGTCTCACGGGAAGCGTTTGCGTAAATATCTGCTGGTGCGCTCTGATCTAACCCTGCACTCACTATCACCGATGGGTACAACTAAGCCACGCACGTCCTCGACGAATTAGGATCTATGAAACGTTTCGAATAGTTTCTGCTTGAGGGTACTCCATCCTTCTGCTCTTCATCGTCTGCCATTTCACGTCTCGCGAAAACCACTCTTGCAGCATATTGATACATTACCTTTAGAAATTTTTCGGGAAAGACAAACGTAATTCCGTGTAAGATAATTTATTTATTTGTTGCGAGACGATTCCATTTCAGTATACAATAGAGGGGCGATGTAGCGATCACCATTAATCACATTCATGTAGCTTATGTTGGTAATCGTTTTCCAAAAAGTATAATTCTTTTGGACTGCTGAAAAGTAAGTCCACGGATCATCAATTATTATTATTATTGTTATAGATATCTTGACAGCGTATTTATTATCCGAGAGTAAATTATCCGAAATATCTGTTATCTGAGCATTATTCCCGTTAAAAAAATTCTACTTCGTTATTTAACAGAAAAAAGACGCCGAACAAAATATTTCCTGTGTTATACTACAATTTAGTTATATATACTAGTACAAATCCCGTCAATATGGCGGGTATGCGTGGATTAAATATTAAATTTAAGGCACTTCCCATTCTTCCTCCTTTTCTCTCTTCCATTCTCCTCCCTCATATTTTAAGTTTATATTCGATTTTTTCCGATTTTTCGACATTTCATAAAGAGGTTGCAATGAAACAAAATCATGAAGGACAAAAACCGATTGAAAATTTATGTGAAAAGTTTCATGTAAATTTTAAACAAACACGTAGCGTAAAAACTTTAAGTCAGAAACGACTCCAATGCATTGTAATGATAGACAACTCGACATTTCAAATAAATCATTTCGTTTGCAAATTTTATTGGGCAGTTTAAAGCAAATTACAATATTGACAATGATTTTGATTAATTTCTTTCGATAATTAAGCAAGATATTTGACGCATGGCCAGTGCATTTATAGTGATTACAAAAAATGTGTTAATTAAAAAAGCTACTTACTAAGTTCTTTCAGGTAAACAAAACAAAAAGCTAATTAAAATATTAGCGGTCGTATGTTCGTTCGCATTTCTTCCACGCCTTAGAAATGGGACTGCAGTAAACAAACCTATCGTTCAAATTAATCCATCATTACTTCCCTTTCGATTAAAATGCATTCAAAATATATAAGAAGAGTTCTCACAATTGATTTCAAATACAATATCAAATTTCATGTCATTGCCTTTAGATATAGTCGTAATTTTGCTATAGTCCATTTCAGCATTTCGTGCGGGTGAGGCGTGTGTGCAGTTAGACCCGTGGGGTGATGGGAAGAAAATACCTGCCAATAAGAGTTCGTAAATTTCCCTCTCCGTTCAAAATTTCTTGACGAGCGCTGTTGACGCGATTGCTCACACTTTCCAATCGTATTTCGGCTGAAAGCATGAACGTGCTTCATCCGGATCTACTGGAGCATAGAACTTCACTCGTCAGCAGCTACCGATGAAAAATTGGAAACTTGGCAACATAGCGTCGTAGCCAAGGCGATATAACCCGAACGCAGGCGGAATACTTGGACTCCCAGCCGCACGAGCAGTAGAAACAGATTATAGATCAGCAACAACGCCGTCGCCCTTGACGACAAAATTTTTTCGTCTAAAATTTAGTCGAATTTCCGTGTTAATAACGAATTTGTGGAACGATTCAACATGTATTCGAAAATCGATTGCTGGAAAATTATTATCCGTTCTTTGAGGCGTCGTTTGGTGCAAGTCCCGTATTCATATCGCAATTATAAGTGATTTTAAAATGCAAATGAAAAATGTGCTGCAACTGTGCAAACCGTTCAAACACACAAAAAGGACAGAATCCTCTTTAATATATATATATTCATATATATGTCAACAAGGTGTTGGGATGAGGAAACCCAGTGAGCACTCACCAATCAGACGACTTCAGGTTGGCGAGGCCCCGGGGATGTCGAAGCGACACACGTAAAATAACACAAAAACACAGAAACATCACAAACGTAGAAGCTTTCGGTAGTTCTCTCGCTGTAGCTGAAGAAGGAGTAGTTCCGAAAGCTTCTACGTTTGTGATGTTTCTGTGTTTTTGTGTTATTTTACGTGTGTCGCTTCGACATCCCCGGGGCCTCGCCAACCTGAAGTCGTCTGATTGGTGAGTGCTCACTGGGTTTCCTCATCCCAACACCTTGTTGACATCCATATATCTATTTTACCTTTCCTTTTCCGTAAGTTGTTATATATATATATATATATATATATATATATATATATATATATATATATATATATATATATATATATATATATATATAATTCTACTCCATTATTGTATTATTATCCGAAAAAGCGATAACTCGAACTGTATCTGTACATGGTTATTTCGGATAATCGATGCTCGGCAACACTTGATGCAATAGAGCAGCAAGTGGTTGGAACACAGATTTCGAGCAATGATCAATGACAAGAAGAAATACAAAAGTAATAAGCAAAATGAACTTTGCTTACTTTGGGCCAAGTGATCTACAACGAACGCCAAAATTAATCCGAAATTACTGTCCCGTATACCTCAAATACTCGCAATTTAAATTTGACGAGATAACACTCCAATAAGAAGAAAGGTGTCTCTGCACAAGTGTGAACCGATGGTTTGGTGATCGCCTTCCGAAAGGACACTCCACGGACGGATGTGCGGCGTCCCTTTGAAGTGGAAGGGAGTACGAGAGCTAGAGGCAAAGGGGGAAGAAGAGGGAGAAAAACAACACGGCGAGAGTCATTTGAGAAAGGAAAATACATAAACGGTGATAGGATAAAAAACCCTGCGAGGACGACTCGAAGAACGTCTAATCTCAAATTCGTTTCGTTCGATTGGAAGAAAACATTGTTATCCTTATTCGCGGCAATGAGAACCAGGAGTCCTAATCAGAGCTGTATTTAGGGATTAAGACGGTTCGATGCAAATAAATAAATAAATATATATATATATATACATAAAACACACGATAAAAATAAGAAAGAACTATATATATATATATATATATATATATATATATATATATATATATATCACACGATAAAAAATAAAGAAGCACTTGTGTCTGCAAAATTCTTAAATTGTGCCGAAATGAAAGTAATAAATATCGCGGCCCCGAAAGGCTGTTAGCCCTCCATTAGTAAATACGCGACTCTTCCGAAGCAACACGGTTTCCACTTAGATTCTGAACTAAAACACACATTAACGATAAGGAGAAACTTTTGGAAGGGAAAAAGGACAAAAAATCACGACTAATAATTTTAAGTATGAATACTTTCAACTCTCGTGCAAAATATTTGCCACAATAATTGAAAAATGTCCAAAAGACTGGAGATGCACGTCTTTCGAGAAAATCTTGAAGAGTATAATACATAAGGGTTGAATCCGAAAACCACAAATCCTACTTTTGAGGTCAAATACGCCTATTCCTTCTTTTCTAAACTGGCTGCCAAGGATAAAATTCGATTGCTATTTAACGAGCACAGAAATTCCCGACACGACTTTTGTTTTACTGCACTAGCTATAAATTGGTGGATGGACATTTTCCGGTACAATTTCGGGAAAATTCACGGAAAATGTATTTCCGAAAGAGAAGATGGCGTTGGCAATAAGAGTCGAAGGAGAAGACGTCTGCAATGCCAAAGACAATTTGGAAAGAAACTCTGACGTATTTTTTATCAAGAGGGATTGCCAGCTGAGACAAAAATTATGTTAAAGCTAATCACTGAGGATGTGAATCTAAGTGATAAATGGAAAGTGAGGAATGATAACCAGAATAAATGCAGTTAGGAAGGCAGCCTGAATTAGCGTAGATATTATTTATTATTACTTTTCAAATAATTCCCAATTATGACCGAAAGCATTAAATTAATTTTAGACCAATCCCGTCATAGAACTTGGTTTATACTAATGTACCATAAATATTCTCATTTTCGATTCAAAAAGATTTATTTTTATGGCCATGGGTATGAGACACTACTATACGTGATTCGTCGCTTTTTTTACTTTTCTGAAAAATATTATTGTTTAATTGAAATACTTTTAAGAAAACGAACACAAACTGCAAGCATTGATATGAAACCATTTAATGAAAGCGGTTATCATTGTACTTATCATTTATTTCGTTTATTCGATTTTTACTCGATGAGCCTCATTAGTAAATGCATCTGTCACTGCGTCATTTTTCTAATTATGGGTTTCAGGCGAATGTAAAGGAAATCCTCTTTGGTGACATTCATCCTGATCCGTCGCAGCGATTCCATCACAGCAGCTACCGATCTAATAAACCTAATAATCCTCCTAGAGTTCGTTCGCGACCGTTGGTCACTTTGCACTCGGCGGGACTCCATAACAGCACTTATATTTACATGTAATTGGTGCGTTCATTCTTTTCTTTATTCAAAACGCTTTGGTGAAAATGCGAGAAAACTACACCGGTAATTCATGTGCGGGAATAGCTAACAAACTCGTCAACTCACGAATCGGAAGTGTAGACTAATCAGTTCGATGTCCATCACGTCCACCTAAGGCCGATCTCCAATATATTCCCCGCTGGGATTTCCCAAAAAAGCGAACGTAAGGCGCATTTAATGCGATCCTATTCTACTTATTAATCGTTGGGGCGAGCGCCGCAGTTAGGTTTCCATTCCAGGAGAAAGCGAATGCAGCAGCTTATGCGAGAAGCGGACAGGATGAAGGCCCAGATGATAACATCCGGAAAATTCTCAGCCGGAGTAATCAAATTCCTGATTAGAAAGAGAAACCGGAGATTGGTAGAGAAGTTAGTTCGGTAGTTAAAAACATTTGCGATAAACTATGTCCAGCTGATGAGAGTAATTTTCGTCCCAAGAGGTGCAGCCGGTGAGAGGTGATTGCCGCGCGCGGCGTCTCCCGCGTGCGATGAAGAGGCGCGGCGAGGCAAAGGAATGCGGGGACCTAGGTGCGGAGAGACGGCGAGTTGTGATCGCGTCGAAACAAAACAAACGGATATTGAGAATCAGAATAGTGGAAAGGAGGCGGGAGAGAAATATGAAAAAAAACCACTTTGGTCCGAGAAATATTATTTTGGTGAACGATCGTAAATAAAGAATAGAAGGCTGGCGGATAAGAGATGAGCGGTAGAGGAAGTGGGAAAAGAAATGAGGAGGCGCGATTGTGGGTGGCCATAAAGAAAGGTTAAAAGAGGCATCTATAGGAGAAGGAAAGGGCAAAGGAGAGAGAGAATAAGTGAGAGAGAAGGAAGAAGAGAAAAGCTACTATTCCAGGTGCGGCTCCTCGGAGAAAATGCAGTGAGTTTCTGATGAAGACACTCGGTGTCAATGCGTAGCGTAGCAACGGGTAGCTGACCTTCGCCCGAAAGATCTTTTGTTTGGAGTACACAGTAGTGATAAATTTCTCTTTAAGCGTAAATAAAATGCATGCGATTTAAGGGGATCGCAGGAGGCAATTACTATTAATTTTATATAGGTTCTGGATTAAATAATCCAAAGCGATATTAAGGGCGGACACCAATAAAACCATAAGTTTTCATTATCGCAGTCGGGGCCCTGTCATCGCAAGTTCTTGTGTAAAGAGAAGGGGAAAGGGAAGATGGGGGGGAGAAGGAAACGTGCTTTTTTCTTTAAGGTATCTTGGTTGAATAGTACTGAACGCGAAATTCATTTCATGCATTCCATTTCTTGCCATATAAATATCTAGAAACGTAAAAAATCTTTGTGTCTTGAACGTGGTCGGAAATAACAACGCATTCTTGAAATCTTCTTTGCGTGTAACATACAGGTGATATAGGACGGAAATGGTCTGGAGTTTAAAATAGAACGATGCTTGTGTAATGGCGCCAGGGTTTTAATTAAATAACGACATTGAGTCCATTTATAGCTGTTTGTTTACATAGCGCTAGCAGCGGTGAACGGAGTCGATAGCTATCCGGTGGCTGATTTGAGAGTCATCGTCACAATCTTAATTAACTATCTCTGACCTCTTAAATTAAGCTCTCTCTTTTATTCAACGTGGATTCTGGGAAATAAAATTTCGCACAGTATCAGTATAGGTACATTAAGGCATACAAACCTAAGTCCATAAATAAATTTTATGATACGCACAGAAATAACTTTAACCCGGTATATTTTGGCAAAGCTTTCAGAGGAGGAAGACAAATATCCTTTATGTGGTGCCGTGCAGATACGATGAAGCAAAAGTCCTATGATGTGGAATACATAATTGGCGTGGCGAATTTTCCTTCAAAATGCATATAATGAAAGTGACTAACAACTGTGGCATTCAGCCGTGCTGCTAATAAGCGCCAATAAATTGCTTCTGCATAAATTTTCATGAACAGTTAAGGTAATACAACAATACCAAAAAATTAATGCGAGTATGTCCGAGAAATCTCATTATCTGAATCAACCATTCAAATACAAACATTTCTAATAGAGAATTGAATTTTTGTTTAAAATTGTGTTTTTTCATGTATGATTTTACAAACCATGCATAAAAAATGTCCTGATATTTCGAATTCTTAAGAATTACGCTATTGGATAAAAAATAAGTTTATTTTCCAAATAGAATAATGGACACATTTTCAAAATTATTAGCGAATCGAACAATAGATTTTCAGAATCATTAAGAAATTTATGCGTGGGAGAAAGAAAGTGCCACAAATGCCATCCTATCTAAGAGCCTTGGACGTGGATATTGTCGATTCTTAAAACAGTCGGCGTTATACTTAAGAATGAACTTCTGTCACTCGGTTTATTCGACCAGATAAACGTCCAAATCTCATGACTGAGCACTTTGTGGATCTATTGACAAAGATGCTCTTCGAAGTTCTTTCCCCTTAAAAACGCTGCAATTCTTCGTGGATGAATATTCGTCCATGAAAGACACGAAGAGAGAGAAGAGAAAGAGAGAGAGAGAGAAATAGAGAGAGAAAGAGAGAGAGAAAGAGAGAGAGAGGGGAGAAAGAGAGAGAAATACAGAGAGAAAGAGAGAGAGAGAAAGAGAGAGAGGAGAGAGAGAGGAGAGAGAGAGAGGAGAGAGAGAGGAGAGAGAGAAAGAGAGAGAGAGAGGGGAGAAAGAGAGAGAGAGAGGAAAGAGAGAGAGAAAGAGAGAGAGGAGAGAGAGAGAGGGGAGAAAGAGAGAGAGGAGAGAGAGAGAGATTCCAATCTTCCAGTTATACTTGAGAGGCCTTCGTTTGAGAAGGACCGCAGTATTTTTGACCATCGACGATTAAATTCGGTCTCCCGTTACTTTTCTTACGCAGACCGCATTCATAAGGATTTTGATCAATGCATTGACTGGCAATTATCACGAGCTGAATTCTCATTCACGAGCGGATCGCCGTTTACGGAATTTTATCTGGAAACTCACTTTTCAAATGAGATACGAACGATTTGCGCGAACGAAGTCAACAGCGCGCAATTCGTCGGATGATCACTCTTTCGCTTGTCAATGCCCACTCATAATGACATCCGAAACAGTCCACGATGGCTCACGTGAAGCCCATCATGAGGAGAAATACAGAGATAAAGCCGCTCTAAAAGTTTTCATAATTCAAACTGAACTTTGAAGGATCTTACGCAGATGAATACGTGCCGAGTGTCCATTAAAAAGGTTACGAAGAAAGGAAAGAAAGGCTGTGGCAGAAGAGTGTTCGAGGGAGAGGAAGTAGAAGGATCAATGAAGGAGAGGAGACAGAGAATGAGAATGGGGGAAGGGGGAGGAACGCCTGCAGACAGAATTCCGCGGCAAAAGAATTTAGGAGTGAACGAATGTGGAGCGAGTATACCACATCTTTCACTTACAGACCACAAAATAAGGGCAATATTACATCTTTAGCCTCAACTCAAATTACGGATGAATTTATCGAAGAATAGATGTGTGAGAATATTTTCTTCTCTCCGTAAATGCTAATGTGAATGAGAAATCATTCGCCCCTAACAAAATCAGCAAACGATGAAACACGGCAGAGGACGAAGGCGAGACGACGTTGGGGGGTGGCGAACGAGGGGCGGAATGGCGAGGGGGGAAGCGGAAGGGCGAGGGGGGAGGCGGAAGGGCGAGGGGGAAGGCGTGTCGGTGAAGCTTCGCCGTAAAGCCGATCTCTCGCACCGCAGCCCACTAGGTATAACGCCATTCCGGGGAAGATTTGAACGCGCGACACGCTTCACTCTCGGAAACCACAGCGAGTGGCCGGGGCACCTCCCGGCCCCAGGGGCCCGCCTCGCCGCCCGGCTAGAGCGCGGGCGTCGCCCGTCGGACGACCCGGGGGCCTCCCGGAGCGGCCGCCGCCTCTATCCCGGCGCGCGCCTCGGCCTCCGGAGTCCCGAGTTCCGAGCCCTTGGGCCCCCGTAGACTCACCGTCGGCGGCGGGAGGCGACGAGGCCTCCTTCCTCCTCTCCTCCGCCCCTCGGCCCATGATCGCTGCTATAGAGAAGTCCGTGGCCCTGGTGTTGGGTGTCTTCCCGGCCGACACCATGACGACGGGTCTCATTCTCGCGGGCTCGCGTCCTCCGGGGCCTCGAAGGGCCCTCAGAGGGCTATCGGGGCCACTTTTGGAGGTAGAGCTAACATGGCGGACCGACGGGAAGGAGATAAAGAGAGATTTCCAGGGGAGAGAGCAAATCGAAGAGTAGCACGTTCACTCTGATGACTACCACTCACGGACTGGCCGAGAAGGCGATGAAGTCAGGAGGGGGAGGGCGGGGAGGGGGCGTGGGGGCGGTAGGGGGGCGTGGGGGGCGAAAGAGAGAAGGGGAACGGAACTCCATCTTTGAGGTCCGTCCCGGAGGAGAGGGAGGGGAGGGCGTTGAAGCGGTGGCCGCCAGATGGCAGCAGTGGATGCGGGGGGCGTGGCCTCCGATCGGCGCGCCCCCTAGATAGGCCGCGCCCACATCCTCGCTCGCATCTCCCGGGGAGGGAGCGGAACCTTCCCGGGAAATGATCTGCGGCATTGTGACGTCATCCTCTCGAACCCTCACTTGTTTTTATGGGTTTATTTCGGTTAATCGCTGCCGACTGGCAAGATTTCCTCCGGCATAAAAAATAGATTCATCTTTCTAAATCGTTGCTCCAACTAAAGGCTGTATGTCATTATTAGGTCGCTTAAACAGTAATAGCTATCTGTTAGGAGCGTTTGCCACTCGTTGGGAGTTGCATGGACGGTATTATATTTCGGAGAAGAGGGAATGAGCCAGAGGGATGTATGAAAAAAGAGATATGTCGTTCGTGAAATTATTCCTCATCCTAGAAAGTTTCTTTGAAATATTTCTTTGTATTTTTCCGAAAAGATTACATTAAAACGCTACGTTGGTGAATATTTTTAATACAACAGTTACAAGAATTTCGCGTAGTGTCGCGCTCGAAGGGTTTAAATAAGTTCCGATTTGCTCTAAAAACAATCATGGACAACCAACGCTAACGACTTCAAATTGCACCTCGAAGAATGCGATATCATTATTTTATCACATAGATTATAAATTGAGGCTTATGTGAAATAGATCATAGACACTGTTTCAAACCTCGAGTAGATATAGCGTTATCACGTGGCGCTATTTAAATGCAATTCGATCCCCAAATTTGCCGAGTTTGCGAATCGCTAAATAAAACGGAAGCATAAGTGTAAAAATCCACGATCGTATTTATTCATAGTATCCTCTTCGATTTGACGATTGCGTGAATCGATGTATTTGGCGGCGGTCATTTCAGAGGTCGAGATAAAACGAGACGACGATTCCATCCGAGCGCTGTTCTTCGCCATCTTATCTCGGCGCCTCTTTCACGTCTCTCCGAAGGAAACCCCCTCGAATAGGCTCGTTGCGACCCGTCGTCGTCCGATGGCTGCGGCGGAGGAGCCGCGAAATCCTTCCGACCGATCGATTCGCAATTTTACGCCGTTCCCTAATTGGGGCGAAAGAGGGAAGTGCGGAGCGATTACGGAGAGACGGGGAAAACGGAGGGATGAGGGGAAAATGGAGAGATTTCGAGCGAAGGAAACATTTTGTTTCGAAGGAAAATATTTTATCTCGCTATAGATTAGGAAAATAATTCGAGGGACACGATTTTAGCTCCTCTCTATTCTTTTGTTTCTGCACGAAGTGACCGCGAGGATTCAGCGTAACTTTTTTAAATCGAACGCAAATAAAGTGAATTTTCTACTGCTCCAAGAATGTATTTTCTCGCTAATAATTACTTATATTTTGAACTGCACAACTTTTCCATAGCTCCATTTTCAAACATTATTCGAGCAATGGATGTGCGCTCAATTCAAGCGAAATCGAGCGGTGTGAGATGAAAGGGAACCGATGCTACGTCATACGAAGCCCGATCGAAGCTCACAGAATCGAAATGGCAATTAAACTCATCAAAGAATATAAACAAAAGAGGTCGAAGACTTCGATTTCCTCTGCAGAGACTAGACACGTGGCATAGCAAAAGAATTTGGGGAAATTATAATTATGCGAAATCGGAAATAACTGAAATTTCTCATAATCTCCGCTGCCGTGAAATCGTATGAGAAGTGAGATATGTAAACTGCCGGCCGAGGCAGGAGGAAGAGGCGCGCACCGATACCACTGAGGCCGACAATAGGGTAACATAACTGACAAGCTTCGAGCAATATACACTATTTCGCTCGAAACAAAATTAATTGGAAGAAAGCGCGGATATTATGGATACGAAGAGCGCCTTAAGAAAGGAGGTGTTAAAATGGTCTCTTTCGACCAAAGGGCATTGGCGTCCGAAGTAGGAGACGAGGTTGAAGGGAGCGGTTCCCTCCCCTCCCCTCCCCCAACCCCGTCCTGTCCCCTCCGGAATGTCAAGGAATATGCAAAAAAAAATATATCATTAAATAAGGATAAATAAAATTAAATGAAATAACGACAACTATTTATGAATGTTGAACGATTTACGTAAGAGTCGCAGTCCACACCACTTTGCCTCACTCTGCCCTGGAAAAGTTTCTGTGGGCGCTCGTGAAAAAGAAAAGTTTTCGTGACATAAGGTCAGGAGCGTGAACGGTGAAAATTAGTAAATATATTCTAAATTCTCAAAATAATTGTATTCGTTAATTCAATTAGCTTTCGATATAATATTATAACATCTTAAGAAGTCCACATGATTCGCGAGTCGAGTCATAGAGAAGATATCAAAACGGAGGCAGCAAAATAAACGCTCCTTCAGGAATAAAATTTCGCTCTCAGCCTCTATAAGGTGGCGGAATATAATGGGTCCTGGTTGCAGATATTTTAAAGCGGAAAAATTGTATGCGGAGAATGAAAGCCAGTTGCAAATGCTCAGCCGATGGACTTTTCGGTCGAAGTAGACGCAAAAGGGAGGAGGGAAACTCTTTCTTTGCCTGCATCATCCTATTCTTCCTTTCGGACGAGCGGACCCGAACGTCCTCTTCACGACACGCAAGTAACGGGCGAGGAAAGCGTGGGATGAAAAAACAGCCAGCGCCAGGATTAGAACCCGGGCCCGCTCCACGGAAAGTCAGCATTCGAACCGTTTATGAAGGCAAAACGAATCGGTTGCAAGCTAATAAGTTACAATGAAGGAGAGTGGGACCAAATAAATTGCAGGAGATATCAGCAAAAAAAAACAAATGTTGTCTGTCGACTTTTGGTAAGTATTGTTAGGAAAAGGAGTAATATGACATGTTGAAGAGAAGGAAAGGTGCTGGTGGAGAAAACACATCATTCTATATTTTTGGAAATGTTTCCGTGGGCCAAGGAGAGGACCCTCTTGTGAAAAGAATATGTTATCGATAAATATAGTCGCACAGCAGATCGATCGAGAAGATAACGATCAATATAGAATGGACGTGAAAGAGCGATGCGAGGAAGATGGAGGGAAGAATCCCCTTTTGGAGGTGAGAGATTGATTGGTTGATTTTACCCTTTATTGGCGAGGTTAGGCTATGTTACGCTTCTCTTCCACCTAACTTATATGTCGCTAATTATAAAGTACTAGTAATAACAAAGGTAAAGACAAGAACAAAAGAGAGAGAGGGGGGAGAGATGGGGGGTAATCTCTCGCACGCTATAGGCGCCGAGCAAGGAGAGAAAGCATTCCGTGCGAGGAAAAGTACGAGAAATTATCAATGGAGATAGTTTAGAATACGAATATTAAATAAAAAGCGAATGTCAGAATGCGAATAAAGAATGCTTATCATCGTTTTAGGTCGAAACATGAAAGAGGCTGATTTAACTGAGAGACGGAAGGAGTATTGTACGTTTCCTTGATTATCTTTTCAATTTCACTTTTTCTTATACTACAATTTAAGAAAGATTCGTTGAAGTGAGCATCGTAAATTTGAATGCGCAATCTGTTGGCGCGTAAATTTCGCCTCTTACGTTCGCTCGCATGCAATAGTTTACGAGAAGGTTAAAAGGTCTCCCGAAGGCCGCACACGGATTGCTATGGAGAAATTGCAGTGCGTTTCGTCTTCTCTTCGTTGGGTTTTACTAGGATCCTCGTCACTTTGACTACTTTTTATTTTTATGCTTTAAAATATATCTTCTAATTTTTTCTTCGTGCAGAGCCAGTTTATAGAAAAAACGCTTTTTCCTTCTCATTTGAAGGAAATCGGATTTGTTAAAGAACTTTTAAAATTTTCCTCGACAATCTTGAATGTTTTTAAGAGGTGAAATTTTAATATTTGCTCAACCGCTTTGAAATATGAAACGCGCATGAGTACACAATGCACCTTGTAATCATTTAACCATGGATCAGTATGGAATCACAATATTAACGAACTGTAATTGTATGACGAATAAAGATTTTGTTCTATTTTTAGATAACTCAGCAAATTTGGGATTAGGATATTGATGAATTTGACATGAGAGAAACTTAGATGGAAATATCTCCAACTGACTCAAAGCGGTTGGAAAACTGAGATTTTTTCATATTCAGAGATTTTTAGTTCACCACTGAAGACGGCTGCTTTATACCCCAAATACGCATCTGATTTACAAACCATTTTTGATTATCAGAACAATATTTACTGAAGTCCAGTCATAAGACGATATATAACTATAAGTAATATAATCATAGAAGTGAGAACGTGAAATTTCATAAAATTTGAGTAGACAAAGATTTTCCTGAAGACAATTATAACAATCAGCTTTCTTTGTTGCATATTGTATGCAACGAAAATAAGAGAACTTTTTTGTACATCAAGCTGAACGATTTAAATGCTATGCTTAATGGCCGAAAACCGTTAATGACGACGCAGTTAAGAAATCGGTCACAACATACTCACTCGAATAAATAAAATCTAAATAGATTTTTTCTCTATAGCAACAAAAGCACAAACAAACACGGATTAAGTCCTCTTAGGAATGTGCAATAGATTAATATTTGAAATGCAAGGATCACAGTTGCGTTAATTAAACATTGTTAATTAATAATTAAAGTGATGTGTATGTCATTTGTTGCTGAGATAGATAAAAAATACTAAACCATATGAAAGTTATTTTTAGTAACTTAAAATTGTTTTACATTATCCAGTAAGGCAGAGCCACTCTGTATAATTATCGAATAATTAATTTGTTCGGCTAATATTCCTTCACCTCGTAGCAAGATGTAGATGCAGTTGATAAAGGCGGGAGATTTCAAAAGGGAGAGATAACGAAAATTGCGCAGACATTCGGAGAATTCCCTGTGGCACATTTTCACGGATGCAAACAGATCTGAGATTATATTATGCATAATGAGTAATAATTTTCAATACGAAAGTTCCGTAGTCAGAGATGATCTGAAATATTTGCAAGGGAATTAGATAGAATGTATAAATAAACGAGATATGGCAGAGGATACAATGGAGAATGAACGCCAATTAAAGAAGTAAAAAGATAAACTGTTCATTAAAGATGAAAACAAGAGATGGAAGAGATGGAACGGTTTAAAGGAAACGTCGGGGCGGTGAGGAAGACGGCGAGAAGAGGGAGAGAGATAGAGGAGAGGGAGAGAGTGGTGAGGGGAGAGGGAGAGAGAGGGGAGAGTGAGAGGGAGAGAAAGGAGAGGGAGAGAGATAAAGAGGGAGAGAGATAGAGAGGGAAAGAGGAGGGAGGGAGAAAGAGGAGAGGGAGAGAGATTGAGGGATAGAGAGTTAGAGGGAGAGAGATAGACGGAGAGAGATAGAGAGGGAGAGAGAGATAGAGAGAGAGAGGGAGAGAGAGATAGAGGGAGAGATATAGAGAGGGAGAGAGAGATAGAGGGAGAGAGATAGAGAGAGAGATAGAGAGAGATAGAGAGGGAGAGAGAGATAGAGGGAGAGAGAGATAGAAGGAGAGAGATAGATGGAGAGAAATAGAGAGGGAGAGAGAGATAAAAGAGGGAGGGAGATAGAGAGGGAGAGAGATAGAGAGGGAAAGAAGAGGGAGGGAGAGGGAGTTAGGGGGAGGGAAATAGAGAGGGAGAGAGATAGAGAGGGGAAGAAGAGAGAGAGGGTAGAGGGAGAAAGAGAGAGGGATAGAGAGTTAGAGGGAGAGAGAAGGAGAGAGAGAGGGAGAGCGAGAGAGAGGGAGAGAGGGATAGAGGGAGAGAGATAGAGGGAGAGAGATAGAGGGAGAGAGATAGAGGGAGAGAGATAGAGGGAGAGAGAGATAGAGGGAGAGAGAGATAGACGGAGAGAGAGAGGGAGAGCGAGATAGAGAGATAGATAGATAATCGTCTTTATTCGAGCGAAATTTAGACCAGAAGGTCCATTATTACATTTAACCCTTTAGAGAGAGAGAGAGAGAGAGAGAGAGAGAGAGAGAGAGAGACGGAGAGAGAGAGAGAGAGCGGGAGAGAGAGAGAGAGAGGAAAAGAAGAGGAAGGGAGAGAGATAGAGGGAAAGAAGAGGAAGGGGGAGAGATAGAGAGGAAAAGAAGAGGAAGGGAGAGAGATAGAGAGGGAGAGATAGGATAGGGGGAGATAGGAGGGAGAAAGAGGGGAGAGATAGTGGAGAGGGAGGGAGAGAGAGAGTGGGAGGTGTGAAGGAAAGTGAAAAGGAGATAATATTCGTCACGGAACGAACGTAAGATGGTGAAGATTAAAAAGGATTAATTCGTTGGTGTGTTAGCGATGCAAGATAACGGAAGGTCGCTAACCTCCGCATTTCCAATCTCTTTTCCTCTCTCTTACTCTTTCGTCTCATTTTCTCCATATCTTCCTTTCTTCCTCCCCTCCTCCTTCTCTCTTACTCCCTCTCATTCCGTTTCTCTCTCGTCTTCCATATTTTCTTCCCTTTCTAAACAATTTGCACTCTCTAGATATAAATACATTTTCATCCAAAATTCCGATTTTTAATATCGGGACCATTTTTAATCTCATTTCTGAAAGATAACTAATTAACTTTCAGTATATCGAACCACTTTCAATTACTGAAATAAGTGATTTATTTTATCATTCATTCATCATAACTGGTTTCAATTCCTACCATAGAATGCTTTATAACATTTTCTTCCTTTTTCCCTTCCATTGGATAAAACGCTCCGTTTTATCGACCTCCCAATTTTATAGAACTACTATAGTACAATTAAAACTTTACCCTCGATCAAATGTTTTCTTTGTCTTATTTTCCAATTCATTGAAAATTTTTTATTTCTCTCAACTGCTGATGATTTGTTTGATTTAATTCAAGCTATAATCCACCATTATGCCCCATGTTGCTTTCTTCATCCGGACGTCACCATCTCCGATGACCTTCGCTCGGAAGTACTTTCGTTCCACGAGTTTGATTCGGCGCAGCGAAGGCGTTAAACGTTTTCTATCCGTTCATTCTTTCGAAGAGCTTTTACAATTAGCCGACAACCGATCATAAACGGTTGTCCATAAGGGCTATTTTTAGTCATCGGGTGTCCCAATCAATTGTTCTGCCTTTGTATTATCCATCGCTCAAGTCCCATAAAGGCTTAAGCTCTCCTCCTCCTCTTCCCTTACCCTCTCCTCTTTTTGCCTCTTCCCCTATCCTCTTTTTGCCTCTTCCCCTCTCCTCTTTTTGCCTCTTCTCCTCTCCTCTTTTTGCCTCTTCTCCTCTCCTCTTTTTGCCTCTTCCCCTCTCCTCTTTTTGCCTCTTCTCCTCTCCTCTTTTTGCCTCTTCTCCTCTCCTCTTTTTGCCTCTTCTCCTCTCCTCTTTTTGCCTCCTATCCTCGCATCCTCACCCTCACTCTACTACTTCCGCATTATTTCCATCTCCTCGTTCTTCTCATACGACGCCGCTCGTAACTGAAGTTCGCCATTCTACGTATATCTAGTTTAATCCTCTTCCAGCAATCTCCCCAAATTTCTCCTTCAATTTCCACTTCACCTCTAGGTCTTATTTATCGCACCCACGGCCATCATTTGCTCCTTCCCTTCCGCACTCTCGGTCATCTACTCTTCTGTCACTTCCTTTTTCCCATGACATTCCTTCTCTCCGACGCCACAACCCCCTCCATTCTGCCCACTCGACTATTTTCCTGCTCCATTTTCCTTTCCCCTCCCATTACACTCTAACCAGCTTCCCCTCTTTTTATTTCCCTACCATTTGATCTCAACGCCCTTCTACTCTCTTCTCTCCCTTTCCCCCTTGCCTCTCCTCTTCTGTTATCACACGGCTTTCGTATTCCAAATCTTCGCTCCAATCTTCCTTTCCCTTCTCCCTCTCTCTCTCTCCCTCTATCTCCATCTCTCTCTCTCCTCACTCTACCTCCCTCTCACCCTCTCTCCCTCTCTATCTCTCTCTATCTTCATCTATCTCCCTCTCACTCTCCGTCACTCTCTCTACTTCTCACTCTCTCTCCCTCTCTCTCCCTCTCTTTCCCTCTATCTCTCCCTTTCTCTTTCTCCATCACTCTCTCTATCTCCCTTTCACTTTCTCTCTCTCTCTCTCTCTTCCTCCCCCCACCCTCTCTCACTCTCCTCCTCTCACTCTCTCCCTCTCCTATTCCTGTCTCTATCTCTCCCTCTCCTTTTCCTGTCTCTATCTCTCCCTCTCACTCTCTCCTCCCTCACTCTTCCCCTCTTTCATACTCTCTCTCTCCCCCTCTCTATCCCTCTCTCTTTCTCTTTCCATCTATATCCCTCTCTCTCGCTCCCTCTCTTCCTTCCTCTTTCTCTTTTCAATCTCACTTCTAAAATTGTCCTCCACCTTATTCCTTCCTCTATCCGAGCACCATTCAGTGTGGTACCTGAACCACAAAGACGATCTTCAAAGCGATACCAACAAAGTTGGTATCTTAGCTGTGACTGTATTTCAATTAACAGTTTCAGGGAGTGTGGTTACCGAAAAATTAATAAAACTGTTCCAGGGACAGGCAGTGGCCAAGGGAACGGCGCTGTTCTATGTATGTACATATCTTGTTGTATCTTTTATAACGCCTCACTTGGCTTCACGAATAACTTACAATTTCCATCCGGTCTCTCCTTCGTGCATCATTCTCCTCTCTGCTCTCCCTTCTCCTCTTCTCTTTCCACTACATTCTTCATCTCTTTCGTCTCTTTTCTAATCTCCTCACCTCTCACCTTGCTCACATCCGCCCTCGACTGTCCCACTCCACGTGTTTCTTTCTCTTTCCTTTTATTTCCATTTGGTTTGGAAATTTAGAATGAAAATAAGTACATGCGACAAATTTTGATAAGGAGAATTTCACAAAGACCAAATTTCTAATATTTTTACGATGAAAGGGATAAATTTAAGTAATGGAAACATTTTATTATTGAATTAACTTTTATCTATCGTTTTAATGCATATTCGATGCACATTGTTTCGCATTATTTGTTTCCGTCTCAAGTGATAAGTTACGCGTAAATCGTGTTAGTTGACTGATGGGATCTCACCTCTTCAGCCTTTTACAGGCTCTACAGAAAAGTGAGCGTTGAAAAGGACCCTTCGCCAATATCTTTATTGGAGATGCGAGCGCATTCGCAGTGGAGAAGGGGCGGTGAGCCAGGAATTGATGCTGTGGTAATTATTTTTTGGTAGATCGGTTTCCTTATCTTTTCAGTCGCTTTTTTACTAATAATAAATTGGCCAAAGCAACTAAACAATCCATTAAACAGTTGAGTAAATCCGATGAAAATTTCACATAAAAAGCAGGCGCCTCCATTGAAATTCGTCGACAGTTAGTTCTAAACAATATTACAGTTAACGATACGTTTATAACCACTGATGAGGCCTATATTGTATCAAAACTTTAATTCGCCGAGCCTCATTTTGGTCACAGGAATTATCTGCATCATCTATTGCAATCTTTCAAAGTTAGAAACGCCACCCAGCGATGGATCGCCGAACATTATCAGCTGCTCTCGACAACAACGTCAGATTTTATTGCCGAAACAGCTGAAAGCTATAAAATCAGACAATGAGCAGGATCAATAGGCAAATGGTTTTGTCTTTTATTGCTGATATCTAACTCTTGGCGAAAATTCTCATTTTTTGTGGATGGAGGATGGTCGTAGGGATGAGTTTTTGGCTTCCAGTGGGTCGCGAGATGAAACGTTTAAAATAAAACGAACCGTTGGACGCAAACCACGAAAAGTGCTGGATAATTTAATTTTTTGAGTTGCATTTCATAACTGGAATCATTTTCTCCCTTCTCGTTCACTTCGGCCCAATCAGAGTCGAGCTGTAACATTAAAAGACGCAGTTTGCAATCGCAGTACTCCAAATCGAAGAGTGCCCACCCAGCCGGCGGGGAGTGTCTTCGCCACCCTCCGCCTCGACCGGGTGGCGCCACGAGTCGCGTCCCGCTCGCAGCGAGGGGACCACTTATGCATCAAAAACGGCGACGCGAAAGGATACCGGCGCACGCGACGGTGGCTCGCTCCGGCGGAGAAAAAGCAAAGCGAGGCGCACATACGCATGCTTAACTCGCAACGGATACGTGCGAAAAGCAAACGGGCGAGGGGAATTGTCGTGGGCAGGTGGTGCCATCTGTTGCGCGTTTTTTCCGACCGCCGCGGTAGACGAGGGGACGATTATTAAAAGCTCGGCGTCGACATCGCGGCGTTCGAAGGTCTAATCTGCGCGATGAGGCGAAGATATAGACGCGTAGTCGCAATGGAAGAGAGAAATTTGTCGACGCAGCAGCGAGGCGGCGGTAGGGAAGGCGGTGAATGGAGAGGCGGCGGCGGTCAGCGAGACGGCGGTTACGAAGGAGGGGGCAGAGGAGGGGCAGCTTATGAGATATTAGGAAAAGGGGAATGTGTGTGGTGGGGGAGGGGAGGGGGGGGTAAGGGATGCGGGGGCACTCACTTCCTCCTTCTTCGCCCTGGACTCTTCCTGGCTCCGCGGAATAGCGTCGGCTCCGTCTAATTAAAGGCCTCCCTCACAGGCGTGATAAATTGGTTTGCGGCTCGCCTCCAGACTTCACCAGGAATTATTTTCCTCCGGAGATGGAAAGGAAAGGGTGTTGGGGAAGGCTATTAGTGATGGGCGGAGGGCGGGCAGGGCGGCCTCTCTGAAAGAGAGGAAGCATGAGGAGAGTGGGAGGTGTGGAAAACGATAAAAAGCGATATTAGGTGTATGCGAGCCACGCCCACCCAACCCCTCCCCTCCCCCATCTCCTCCCCTACCTCCCCTCCTCCTACCTCCCCCTACCTCCCCCTCCCCACGCCCCCCGTCGCCTTTCTCTCGCACCGCTCCCTCATTCTCTCTCTTTCTCCATCTCATTCTCATTTCTATCTATTTACAGAGCGGTGTTATGATCTTCGCAGTCATCTATTCTGCGCGATAGGATTCATAGTTTACGGATTTTATTGATTTACGCACCGAAGCATCCTCGTAGAGCGAAGTGGCCTTTCGAAACTAGTTTGGTCTTTGATACTATTTCCAGGATAGAATTCTTCTTCTGTTTTATCATTCTTCCGTGTTCCTTCTTCAGCAATCGTTCCTTCTCTTCCGCAAAAATTCCCACAATTCAACTGCGTCTTATTTTTCGATTTCGTCTCGCAACCAATCGCCAGATGTTCACGAGAACTACTTTTTCTCAAAAGGCACCGTTCAAAAAAGTATGTCCCTCTTCAAACCATCAACCCCAGAGGAATTTAATCAGTTTCGTCTATTGGCCTAATATAATTACACACACACACACACACACACACACACACATATATATATATATAATGTGAAGTAATGTATATAAATTTACAAGCTAGGTTGCCTAGGGTCTAAAACGCTATATTCTCTAATACAATAACTTACAGGAATTTGTCTTTAAACTGAATCCAGTTTTACCTCATCGTAAGAAATGAAAGTATGTAATTACGCATTCCGAAATCTATTTTCCCAAAGTCATGCGGTATGAATTGTTGATACTCTCCGGTAGGAAAATATATGACGAAAAACTTGGTAAAATACAATTAAATATGCACAAATTATCCCCATGAAAGGTTGTTTTTACTTTGTGCTACAGAAAATAATCCAAATGTGGCTAGCATAATGATAAGACGAAGGTTAAGTCAGTACAAAACTTATCTCTCCGTTATATGCTCTAAATAAATGGAAAAAGTTCACTTTAATAATGAAAGCTTCACCTAGCCTACAATGCAAGGATATAATCATCAGAAGTGCAATAATGTGCTGCGATGCCGCATAATGATTCGCGGTACTAAATATGCATCAGGAAAAACATGGTTATAAAGAAATTGATTTTGTTTCCAGGTTTATATAATTTATGAATTACAAAACGGCGAGGTTGCGCACTTTCATATAAAGGGGCACATGCGCGTTTTTTTTATTTTCTATAAAACATTGCTAATTTTTATAGCAAAATACATCTTAACTCGTAAATACAAAAGTTAACGCACGGAGATGCAATTATTTACCTGCGTAACATTATACCGTTAAAGAGGCAGATTTGTTGTTCCTAAAATGCTTAAATCCTCAACTTTGAAACGTTCGCTAGTTTTGATTGGCTCACTAAATAACAGATAAATTACTATGGCATCATCTATAACGTCTCTTTTTGCAGTTCTGGTATCCGAAGACCGTTTTGGTCGCGCTGAAAGCAGTGCCCGACGAATTCTGCAATTTAAAATTATAGTAAAGTTGCAAACAAATTTACACGAAACTACATTAGTTATATTTTAAACAATAATGGGATCACACGAAGCACTCCCTGGGGATTCTTCAGGTGGAGCTGGACGGGGGAGAGAATCTTCAGAGTGAGCTCACATTGCCATACAAAGGCAAAAGGTCGCGCTGATTTGTAGACAGAAGCATCCGACCCATGGCACGCAATGCTTTCCAGACTGTCGTCCTAACGCTTCTTCTCTCACAAGCTAATCACTTAGTTTTGTGGATCCACGTGCCGTTGTACACACGCAAACAATTGGGTCCTATTGGAACAGTTACATGAGCTACATCAAGGCAAGTCGTTGCTGCAAACGAGACTTCTTATATTCTTATCTTCAGGAATTCATGTGGCATGATCGTTTTTCACACAATGCTTTTGAAACTTTGTGTCGTCATACATCATCCAATGTAATCATCAATCTTGTGTATTTTTCAGTAAAAAAGTAGCATAAAATTTAATTTTTATTTGTTCGTAACCAAACCAAACCCAGGCAGTGCTTTAATGATCAGTATTGTGTATTTGGCAGTACTGTGTAAATTTGTATGTTGTTGCTTGTTTTTCTAGCATTAAACATGTGAAAAAGAAGCATTAAATTTAATATTAATTTTTTCGTAACCTAACCAAACCCAGGTAGTGCTGGGGGGGATATTCTTCAGGTGGACTGCCGGAGGAGGAGATTCTTCGGGTGATCCCAATAATGAAATATTTAATAAATGCGTCTGAAGAGTTTGTTGTTTTTGCATCAACTAAATTCGAATTCCTAAACAATATAAACAAATAATTATTGTTTACTCGTTGCTAGGAATGAGAAAAAGCATGGAAACATTATTAACGCCATCCATTTACGAGACAAAGGAAGATCGATACATTTTATCTATCGTTTTGTTGGCAATAGTTAATTTTAAAGCATAGAACTAAATATTTCTTAAAACACAATTAACAAACAAATGCTGCACGTACTGCGATCACATTCTATCAACACGTATACTGATCGTGTCTGGGCCAAAACCCAAAAACTATAGCTAAAAGTTAATTTTGATACAGACACTAAGTAGGTATAAAATTAATTAATGCGAAGGCCAATATTTTAAATATTGACCATTTATACAAATTTTCGTGAAAGAACATGAAATTGTAAACGTCTGGTTAATGCCGTAGAAGTAATTTTTAAATTCTTTTAGGTGATGTGTAGGTCGCACATCGAAGAATCGAAATATGAAACGTGGAAATTGAAACAGGAAAGGTTGTTTTTCGAATAGGTACGACATTCGTGACATTCTCTTAATAGGCATAGATATCTGACGCGCGTTCATAAAAATGGTGGGAAACTTTCGCAATTTCGCATAAATATAAAGACAACATCATTAACACAGTGTTACTCAAGAAACCTGTCTCGGAAATTAAGAAAAAAGTAATTATCCGAGTATATATTTCTGTCGGCAGCAAATTTCGCGGAACGGCTTCCAACAGGCGGAAATTTCGGAAGTGTCGCTATTGAAAACGTTTAAAATTGGAAAGGAACTCGAACAAAATGAGAGAGCTGCGATGATGGCTTTTTTTTTAAATTATGCCAATCGGCCGGGAGTCCGATAAGGCGTCTTTAATTCTATCGATTTAGAGATAAACAAGCAGCGACGTCGCAGAGACGTCCGACATACTCGAAGCGAAAGATGAAGAGACAAATCGGAGGGTTCGTCGATCGAATTGAATGGAGAAGTGGCGGCGACGGCGCGTTGAGGTCTCCGTGGTCCGCGCGCCGTCGCCCGTCGAATGCTTTACTATTATGAAATTCCGTCGTGGCATATGCCTGTGGGCCGTGCGTTTCTCGCTTTTATGCTGAAAGTGCGCCGAAATGAAAATTTGCGCTAGATAACGCGGTGGGATAGAAAAATATATTTTAAAAGTTGCTATAATAGGCCACCGCTCCACATTTCTATAAAACCTTGGATTTTTTGCTTGATTTTAAGAAAATGGCCTGTTAATATCTCGTGTTATAGGTGACATTCTCTCTGAAGCTCTACCTATCTGTTTAATAAATCTCAAAAAACGTCAGCCTTCAATTGTTCGATGAATAGTGCAATTTGTAGTTAATTAAATATGCTATTATAAAAAATAGACCAATAGATCACCAAAATTAGTAATTTATATCGGAATTGTTTTAATACCTAATATTAAAAGACTATTTTAATACAAATAAAGAAATCCAGATTAGAGTTAAGTGCGCTGCCCTGTAGCGCTTTTTTATTTAATTCACTTAAGCTAACCGGTAGAGAAAAGAACTTAGAAATGGAAAATACGTTATTGAGAATTACTTTATAAAGAGATTTGACTGTAGAAGAAGGACCACGACGAAGGAAAGCCCGCGAATGTCTTATGATCCAACTTCTGAAGTCATGAGTCGAAGCATCCCTGGCAAATGGCAAAAGATCGCTGGTTATCATTATACAGATGTCCATACTGTGACAGGAAACCACGAAGGCAGAGTGCGGAGAATCGCCGGAGCGACGAAAGACCTTTTTTCGAGTTCGCCGATCGGACGGAGTCTCGTGCTCTTAAATTAGGGCTCGGTGGGGGATTGCATGGAAAACGGTTGGAAGTGGAGAAAAGAATTTCTAATCGCTCCCAAAAGTTGTCGCCTATTCTTTAGCGGACAAACGAAACGCCGCGAATGCACAAATCGTATGAAATTCAACGGGAGACAGAAACACGTCACTAAAACTCTGTCAGCAGATCGTTTGGTAACGGAAGTTGATATTTGTTTTACCTCTGTTAGGCAAGAGATACATTCCTCGGGCAAATTGAAATCGCTTAAGATACTCTAGCAGAGAAACAGAAGATCTCTAAAGGGAGTTGAGACCACGGGAAAGATTGAAGACTTTTTTCGATGGGAAGGAGAGTTGGAAGAGTAAAACTGTTAAGCTCAATCACACACAGAAACGCAAAATGAATTGCAACTAGAGAATTCGAGGCGATGGAAAAAATACGAAATTTCAATACACAATATCAGAAGACGACGCAGTAGGAATCAAACTGAGCCAAAGAAGACATACAAACAAGAGTGGAAAGATGCGCACATCGTGCGTGTATACATACATAAAACAATCGACAATTATTTAAATCTTGTCTCACTCGAATAGTAGTAATGTAATCTCTATGTTCACGTTCATTCCTTCGTTGTAAATTACTCATTTCTTTTCACTTACAAACGCTGTGTATACGTAAAGAAAATAGACGTCTTTACATTCCTTTCTTCGTCGTAGATAATCCATTTCCCTTTATTTTACAAATGTTGCGTGCACACGAAAGACAAGAAAATTAATTAGGTATTTACAGCAGATATTGTTTACTTCAGTTGTCACGAAGATTGTTTTCGTTGACAAAAATTAAAATATACGGGAATATTTTTCATAGTCCAAAGTAAATTGCGACTTTAAAGTTTGATTTTCTTGAAATTGGCTAATTCTTCGATAAAAATATACTGAACAAAACATATGCTATTCCACTAGTTCTACAAATTCGTTTAAAGACTTTTTTTGTTAGAAGTGATATTGTACGAGATATAAAGAAAAGTTCATTTGTTGTCACCACTAAAGTGGCACTCCCGATTTGACCACGTAAACTATATATATATATAATATATATATCCTAAATACCAAATTTCATTTCTGAGTTGAAACATGCGGACAGACGGACGGACGGACACGACCTGACCGTAAGGCGTTCTTTTTTACTTAGGTATTGTAAAAAACTCCTAAAGATACAAAAATCAAAGGAAATGCAATGGGAATGTGAAAAGCGAAGCCGTAAATACAGAAAAGTTTTTAAAAAGTGGAATTGATTCGATGCAATATGATTTGTTGATGAATCAAAATTTATCTAAATGAAAAGGTGACATAACTGAATCGCATCAACTACTTGGGCTATCCTGAATATTAACGCAAAAAGGCATCGCAGAGGGATAGCAATAGACGTCCAAAATTCATCCAAGAGGTACTGAGAAAGCTTTAGTAAATAACAAAAGGTAAAGTAAATTTGGTGTGAAGAAGAAAATGGCTGCAATGAAAAAGAGAATAATCGTGAGAAGGGCAATGTGGCCCCACATTAGACCCTCAAATGAAGGAACCCTTTTAATTAAGCGTAAGAATGATGGCAAAGCGCCCGAAGATCGCGTAGTTAAAATGGATATCCTCAGAGACAACGATTAGTTGCGGACGAGTGTTCTTGCCAAGTTTTCACAACCTGTCTTAATCTGAGACACGAAATATAAAAAAGGTCGTTTCCCTCGTCCATTTGAAAGAGAAGACGACAGCCTCTTGTCCATCGCTTGTGTGGTTTTTAAGAAGGTGCTGAAGAGACGCATTTCTAATCGGCACACGGCAGATAGTCAACAGAATTTAGAAGCGGATTCGGCGCAATCTAAGGATTCTCAAAACGTACAATTTCGCCACGCGCTCTTAAAGATGAATAAACCTTCAAGTCACTTCTGCTTTATTACTCTCATTGAATTATGATTGCGTGAGGGACATATCATCTGTGACGAACTTTTCCAATCCTCGCCCTTGGCAGTAAATGAGTAAGAGGTCACTGAGAAAACAATGCTTCTTTTTCATTAATCATGTTCTCAGTTCTTGGAGTGACTTTATTAAGAAAACCATCAAGTCTGATTCTGACCACTGACAGTTATTTATCAAATAAATAATTAATTACTTTATTAAATAAAAATTAAATTATTATTATAATCTATTATTAAAGTTTTATTTTTTGGAATTCCATAATTCGGAATAAATAACAAAGCAAATTATGTACCAATTCCACTATATTACTCAGTTACACGACCAGGTTTCAACGCGAAGACGTCGACATTAGGTGAATATACCGTAAGTAACACAGATTGATCAGCTACCTAGTGCATATTAGTGCTACTACCTGTTAAAAATCATTTTCCTAAATTCTCTCTTCCATTAGCATTCCCTTTCCTCACAAAATCTGACTCGTCGACCTTTCTCCTTAGTTACCATAATAAAGCTGTTCTCTCTTTCCACTATAATTGGCACCTCGTCAATTGTCTTCTTCTCAGTCGAACTTTTGTTTGCGTCATTCCCACGCCTCTCGAATGCTTCCGATCTTCTCCCCTTAGTGAGTGAGTCACTAAACTCGTTAGAAAACCTTCACATTTACAAAAACCGTGATACACTTATGAACACAGATTTCAACAAGACCCTATACAAATTGACAGATTTAAACGACACACACGCCGAAAAATCTTTCCGCGTTTCGCTTGTTTCTCGGTCGTCTTCTTAATACTTTCCGTTTCAACCTGGCAGTTGGCTTCCAGTCACTGTTGAAACAGGTTCTACCCCTGACGATGCCCACCTTGTGGGCGAAGTGCATTGGGTTTTGCAGCCCTCTAGTTGTTTTGGCTAAAGGAGTATTCCACTTTTGTCATTATTATTTATCTATGGTTAGACATTTGGACAAATAGTACCAAATAGCCTCAGGTCCACGTTAAGACATAGAAAGTTCAGCACGGCAGCTACATTCACGTAGATCACAATAGTGCTCGTATGACGGTATAAACGGCATAGTACCAAACTTTTTATTTTTCCCGGCTCACAGAAGTCAGTCTGCACATGTCAGCGCTCCAGATTTTTATTTCTGCGTCTCTCTAGCATGTTTATTTTATTTCATCTGAAGATGTCGTCTAAAAGGAAAACAAGTAATAGTCAGTTATATAAAAAGAATCAGAGAAAGCAAATATCTCTTACAAATAAAGTCGATTTATTTGATAGGTTTGCGAGAGGAGTGAATCTGGCTTCTTCTAGGCGTTAATGAGACGACCTTCAGATATATTTTTTGAAATAAATACAAAACAAGGGTTAGTGTTTCTTTAAGTGCTTCTACAAGCGTTAAATATATTTTCATGAGTGGCCGTCATCGCGTTATTGAAAATGAACTTAAATTATCGATTAAGGATCAATTTAAAAGAATAATACCAATTATTGAGCCTGAGGTACGAGCTTTATGAACATTTCGCGCAGCCCACAAGCAAGCCAAGGAACGCTTTGGTTTAGTTTGACAATTTTAAGAGAGGATTCAGTTTCACAATGTGAAATTGATTATGGAATCGGTATTGACCGACAGCGATATTGCAGAAAAGATACCAGAGAAACTTTCGAAAATCATCCAAGAGGAAGGATTCGAGGCAGAGCAACTGTGACGAAGCGAGTTTACTTGGGAAACGGATGCCGAACAGGACCCTATCGAAGCAAGAGGAACTGCATCTGGCTTCGAAGCTGCAAAAGAGATGCCGACGCTTCTCTTATATTCTCTCGCATATGGAGAATGTACGGCGAAACTAATGTTGGCCCACAGCTCGCTTAGCCCCCACCCTTTAAAAGACAAAACAAACTTCATTTGTTAGTCCTCCGTAAATCAAATAAAAAGGAATTTTTGGAATGGTTCTTTACTTCGTGCATGAAGTTGAATACGGTCAAATATTTTGGGTTTCAAGACTCTCCTTATTCTTCAATAGGTACCAGAATTATCAAACATCGCGACACTAGATGGTCGATGGTCACGTGCGCGACACACTGTACACTACAATCCACCAAACTAAAATCGGAAGAGTAGTGTGTTATAATGAAGAGTTTAAGCCTAAATCTTGTTTTATTGCTGTTAAAAATGACGCATGAGAAAGAAAAAATCTATTTAACAACATTTACTTCATTTTTTTATAAATCGTTATTAAAATTTCCGGCGACACACCATTTTGAGGAAGATGTTGTGACCTCAGCTTACTACCAAATACATATGTGACGAAGGGCATAAAATTGGCAGATGGGCTTGCGTATCATTTCTTTGGAATGGAGCATATTGTGGAGAGGAGCCTGAAGCCTAAGTGAGATTTTCACGCCATCATTCAAAAAAAGTCAACCCAAACTACAATCACCAGTTTCTTCGCGAAACAAGATTCTTCAGTCTCCACCACAACTCCGTCAACTCAAGATCAATCACGCGATTCTCACAGAGCCCCACCAACGCGATCATTCCATCACCATCATTATCGACATCCAACGTATCAATTTATCTTTATTTTTGTCAACAACGCCATCGCATTCTTTGATAAATTCTATCGTAATAATTATCAAAAATGTGTACAGCGTTACTTAACGAATTTTATTATTTCACATTATTTCCAATTTTGATCTTAAAAACTCGAGTATTTTTCATGAAAATATACAGCGTCAAAACCATTCACAAAATCGTTAATTATTGGTACGATTCAGCCAAGAAGAGAGCTGAGTTCGCGGATTTTCGGTCCACGGGGATTTCCATGAGCGTTATCTTCGCGAAAGGAAAGGGTCTACCGAATTCCGTGCTGTGCGTGTGCATTTAAGGGAGAGAAAAGGTAAAAGGAGCTTTGGGTAGCAACGAGGACTTGGAGGAAAGTCCATTGGACACATAAGAAAGTTGGAGAGCCGCAGGGGGCGTCGAAGGAAGACACGACGATTGGGAAGCTTATCAGGTTTTGAGCCCTTCATCAGCCACAGAGAGAAGACTATATAGAGTAAAACCTTGATGTTATAAAATTGTTTAAGCAACACTCTAGTCTTAATTAAGTATACTTCAGTCTCCTGCAAAAGCATAGTCATTTATTGGTTATAATAACGACCTCGTTATTACAAACCTCGTATTCACAAACCGTGATTATTTCAGTCTGTTGATGTCATCATCAGCGAGATTACACTGTATATATTTAACACTACATATACGTAATTTAAATCCACCAACATTTTTCGTAATGTTTCGCACAAAATTATCGCGAGTTTCCCTTTGCCCTCCACACGCCACATCGCCCTTCCCTCGCCACACTACTGCGTGCATGCAGACATTCACACACTCACATCGCATTTTTAGAAAGTTGATTGCGTATTTTCCTAATTATATTCCGTGTGCATGCATGCTTAAATCCGATGTTGTTATTTTCAATGTGTTCATTGCATTAAATTAGTTTATAATTAAACTACCTTATTATCCTTTGCTTTAAAACGATTAATATTGTGAACATTATTTTAAACATTTGAGGAAAATGTACAATGAGTCACAAATAGGCGAAATTCGTGCGTTGGAGTATTGGAAACTAAACGATACACTTTGAAGTAACGTTCACCATAAAACAGCAAAACCTAATTATGTCTGTCTACTAAAACTTTCTCTCCCTCCATAAGTGGCGATTTGATAAACGCACTTACGTAATTTTAGTATAATGATTAAATACTGCAAAACTAGACATTAAAAATGATGCCAGAGAAATATTAAATTTTTATTTACCGATTAATTTTCTAATCGCTTGCAATCAACCAAACAATCTAAAATTATTTAAAACACTCCTTATTTCAGTGGATTAGTTGTAATATTTCGTTTGCATTCTTTTCTTCTTTGTAGATAATCCATTTCCTTCCTCTTACAAAATGCTGCATGCACACATAAGTAAATTAAAATTATTGTCGTAATTGTAGCAGAACTCATTTACTGCAGTTGCTAGAAAGATTGTTTTCGTTGACATCATTCAAGTAACCATGCATGAATTTTTCTAAATTCAAAGCGAATTACGACTTTCTTGATTGATTTTATTGATAACAGCTACTCCTACGATATTATTAAATATTATATTATTAAATAAATATTTTATATGGTTAGTTCTACATATTTTATTTGAAGACTTTTTCGGTATGAATAATATTTTACGAGATATGAGGAAAATTTCGATTTTTTGTTTCCGGTAAAGTGGCACCCCTGATTGGGTTATGTGAACCATTTACACGTGTCCTTTTCTTATTGCCTTTGCCCATAAGTCCTAAATAGACAATGTCATGAAAATCCGTTGGGCAGAAGCAAAGAACGAAAATGCATACGGACGAACGAACAGAACGAAACGAGACTCGCTTAAAAACAAACAAAATAATATTAAAGGACACTGAAATGGTTTTTGAGACAGTCAGTTGCCCATCCAAATGCTCAAGTCCCCGGGTTCTGAGTTAGGTCGATTTTCATTCATTTATATATTTCACACGTGCAAATAAAATTTATCACTGTTGAACACATAAAGCAAAGAAATATTCAGCTCATAGAAGTAACTGTGTAACCATGTAATCAAAATATAACAAGTTGGGTTATTCAGCGACTTAATGACTTAATGCCAAATGGAATTTCAGTTGTGAGAGAATCAGAGAAACGAAAATTATGTGAAACTTCACATGTTGTTGCCAATAAATTGATGATTTTATTTACATTTGGCTATAGTTGTGTATATAATTCATTCGATATGATATGAAAGACATTATTAGTAAAGTGTTGTATCCGCAAGATGTTTCAAAAGCACTGAAATTTTGCGTGGATGTGTCAGCTAATCTAAAATCATAGTTTATATTAATACGATAAAATATTTCTTGATTTATTTTAATTTAAATCATGAAAAAGATGAATCTATGTTCGATTTGGTGTCTTTCTATGAACAAATATAATAATCCCAATCAATCCATGCGGCGTTTCTGCGAGAAAAGATTATGACAATTATCCTCCAATTTTGAAGCTCGGAAATTGATAGTAATTTTTTCAGATAAAAAAATATATTTTGTGCTGGTTGGGGGTGGATTTGATTCATGTTCGCAATAAAAAGGAAATTGTGCTCTTCATTTTGGACATACGTTCAAGTGCCAGATTTTTGTCTCTTTTCTACATTTTTCAAATGAATATTAAGTGCACTCATTCCCATGTTGATCAAATGAAGAAAAGAACCGTTTCTGGAATCGAACCAGGACTTCTATTTTCGCGATTTTCGAATTTTCTGGAGAATAGCTTAGGATCATACATCTAGCTACAAAATTATAGTTCTTAATTCTGTATTGCAAGAGGTTTAAAAAGAGCGTGACGGAGGAACTCCTGTGAATTGCAATGTTATATAGGAAACAGCAACTTCTAAAATATGTTTTTCTAGAGGAAGAAAAAGCCATACAACACGATTAATAGTAAAATGTTTTAAAGCCCCCTTTAATCGATGTTCAATCTTGCCAAAGGGCCATTATAATGGACAATAATGGAAACCTTAAAATATATTAATAATAATTCCTGACGTGATCCGGGTGGCCGACTTCATGAAGATAAACCGCCCACCATTTCATCAGCAGATACAACCGAACTCATCTTTTATACCTCACATTCCCACAAGCCCGCCTTTTGATCTATCGCCCAAAAGTATAGGTCTCGAGGTGATTCATTCCGCTGCGTCCCTCCCACTCCCCCTCCCACTCTCACTCTCTTTCTCCCTCCCTCCATCTCCTTCCCTCCATCTCTCTCCCTCCATCTCCCTCCCTCCATCTCCCTCCCTCCATCTCCCTCTCTCTCTCTCCCTCCCTCTCTTCCCATCGCTCGTCAAGCTCTCCTCCTCCAATCAACACTTCCCTCCTTACCTCCACCCCCGGCTCTTCGCTCAACCTCCGCACCCCATCCCCGCCACGCCAATTACCTCACACCCACGCACCTCCAACCAACCCCCTCCTCCTCCTGCTTCCCTTCCCTTCCCCCTCCTCCATTCTAAAACACCTCCCCTTTCAGTGCTCCCCCTTCCTCCTCTTTCCTGCCCTCTCCTCCTTCCCCCACTCTCCCTTCTCTCCATAATACGCCGCCTTAATAACCCTCCGCACCCTTCTCACTTCACCCCACCACCTCCTCCTTCATCACACTCCCTCCTCCCTCCCTCCACTAACCCACTCCCTCCTCCACCAACCCACTTCCTCCTCCACCGACCCACTCCCTCCCCCATTCCCTCCTCACGACGAGACCAGAAGATGTGGAAACGGCGTTTCTTTTTAGTCTTGCTAGATAAATCTCGGCGGGATTCTAGTCCGCGATCCTTGTGGAACGGGATCGTCCACTTTTCCGCTCGAAGAGGCGTTGCAAAGACATGCGCTGTGACGGAGAGCGCTCCTCGGCTCGGACGGATCCTCGCGTTTTTTTCCGCCGCTGCCGACGGACGTTTCGGACGTTTTCCGAAGGCACGAGTCGCCTTCTTCTTCCTCCGCTACCGTCTGCGTTCGAGGAAGCGGGAGTTAAGAAGTTAGTATTCGCAGACCGCGAGAATAGCAAGAAGGCGCCTTTCGGATATCGAATGGAATAATTAAAAATCAAAGAGTGTGAATTGTGGATCGAACTCCATCCGATCGAGGACGCGACGGGAAAATTGCCCTGACTGCCCTGGAAGTTGGCGAGGGTTTTTTTTTAGATTGGTAAGGCGAGCGATGAATACGAAGCACGGCGATGGCGATGGAATTCCGTCCCAGAAAAGACATCTTAACCCTGCACAGGTCGCGCGGCGTCTGTGAGACGCCATCGAACTTTTAATTCATTAGTGTCAGCGAACCTATAGTCCAAGGACATAGAAGCGCTATCTACATTTAAAGAAATATAAGCTCTTGTAGCTAATGCCAATAGATCAGGCTCAGTCGCTTTTGTTCGCTTGTAAGAAGAGTATAACTTTTAGCTTCACTCTTCCGGCGCATCTCAGACGCCACGCGACCTTTCCCGTTACTAATAGGTAAATTATTTTACTCAACGTTTGTTGTTGTAATTTTTATTTTTCGTGCACTTATGCTATAATTTTATTACTAGATAATTTTTAATGGATAAACGAAGAGTTTTAGACCTCGCTGTTGATAACGATATGCAGTTATTGCATCAGTGGCTTGACGAAGGAAGTGAAGACAATTCAGAGGGGGAATAATTCAGTGATCAAGTAAACCAAATAAGTACGGCATAAAAAATATTTGCTCTAGTGGATGCTTGAATGTACTATACTGCTAATCTTGAAATATACGCTGGTAAACAGCCTGGAGGCCCATTTGCAATAAGAAATACATCCAGCGATGTCAAACGTCTCAGCTCCATAATTTCAACGACAGGACAGAATATCATAACCGATAACTGGTTCACAAGTGTAGCGCTCGCGAATGATTTACTGAAAAATAAACTCACTCTCGTTGGAACCATCAGGAAGCATAAAAGGGAGATTCCTGGATGTTTCATAGAAACGAGATCTCGAGAGGTAGGATCGAGTGTCTGGCTTCCAGGATAACTGCACCCTAGTTTCATACGTCCAGAAAAATAATAAAAACGTATTGCTTATTTCGACGGGAGTATATATTCTTCTACAGGAGACAAAAGAAAGTCAGACATTATTACATTTTACAACGCTACAAAATCAGGTGTTGATACTGTCGACCAACTCTGCAGCACTTAGGACGTTGCGAGGAAAACGAACAGATGGCCGATGGTCGTGCATTACAGCATGCTAAATGTGGCTGGGATAAATTCCCAAATTATTTATCGTAGCAACAATCAAACCGATGGCAATGTGAGACGTCATTTTTTTGGAAATATTGGCCCGTGAACTGGCGGAAGACTTTCTACGTATTCGTTCACAGTGCTCTACCTTACCAAAAGAACTCAAACGGGATATTCAATGTCTTTTCCTGGAACTCCTGAACGTGCAACACCTGTAGAAGATAGCACTGCCCCAAAAAGGCAAAGTTGTTATAAATGTAATATATAAATGCAGAAACTGCAATAATTACATTTGCTTGCAGCATGCACAACAAATTTGTTTTGATTCCTAAATTTGCTACATCAAAATTTGATCTTTTATTTTTTATATGTTTGCTGCCTAATGTATTAACATAATTGTTTTTCAACAATATTTAATGTGGTTTAATGTTAAATAACTTTTATTTTGGATTACTAATCGCTACATACCATAATTTTATTGTAACATCGTAAAAATAAATTAATATATTTTCATTATATTATTTAATTGTTATTATTAATCCCTATAAAATTATAATTATAAACCAAATAGAATAAGTATTCACGGAAGAAAACGATAAAATCTAAATGGAGTCTGTGAGACGCCACGCGATCGTTTCCGTAACGTTTCGTCCTGTGCAGGGTTCAAGTAACGTCCGCACCGTAGCAACTAAGAATCGCATAGCAACTTCAAGTAAACAGCAACATCAGTAGCAGTCGATTTGGTGTTGCTATTTAGTTTTCACTGTGGAAATCGAAGCCAGCGACCGAAATTGCTAGCCATCGCGGCGAATGTGATCTCTTACTATGCTGGTAATTAGGATTCCAGCAACATAAAAATTTAGGGCTCATTATTTTGTCACATTGAACGTTCGACAAAATTCTTAGGCACTATAACAAGATCCAAAAACATGTCATTCTTTTTAGTGGAAAAACGCTTAATTCTGTGGTATAAACAAGAATTGTTTTTTTATACGAGCTTTTCGTACAATTCGAGATCACGTCAAGCTCTATACTTTTCAGGAACTCAGTAATTAACTTCGAATGGTCTTTTTCTGAGAAGATAGAGATGGCTCCAACCGCACGATGCAGCTAGGAAATGTCATTTAGTGGCGTCTCTAAGACGGGTTGGGATCTAACCCCCTTCCCCCAAGAGACAACATTTTTTATTTTACTCTGGTTAAGTTGTCGTTCCACGATTAAATTTCTTCATTTATATAAAACAGCGACCAAGAATTAGTCATTTTTAAGGTGCAATTACATTTTTACCATTTGAATCATGCGTGTGTCAACGCTTTCTGTACATGCTCGAGCAGCGGTGTCCAACAGGATTTTGAGACTAGCCACAACTGTGACTAGCTGATAATAATACTAGCCACATATTGACGAAATATTTAGTACTGAAAGAGAAATGGTATATATTTTTAAAAAGATTTTCTTTATAATTTTCTGTTATTGTTACGAACATATAAATAAACTTATTGTTATTTATTATAATATGAAACTATTATTTATTCAGAGAGCATTATTATGTATGTATATAATGTCCTGCTAGGATAAAAATGGCATAATAGACATTATTTCATTATTACAAATTTTAACCGTTAGTGTGACATTTGGCAACTCTTTTTCCTCACTAATGCAATAAATTTTGACAGGAACTTTTCGGAAACTGCGCTTCTAAATTCAGGTTCCAGATTCATGTCCAGTATGCGTGATCGGTATTTTGACTTCTAGTAACTCATTGCAGAAAAAGTTTATGCACATAACCATATTGACCCGACCATCGAAAGATGCTTTGCTGTGCCGAAGTGGAGACTCTCGAAATCATTTGTATTGAAACCTGAAGCCAAAGCATCAAGACGGATTCGTCTTTCGGCTGATAACTGCTTTGGCTTTGGAGCGAAATCAAATTCTCTTCGAAACTGCACCTATGCATTGAGTAATTGATAATTGATGATTACAAATATCCAAGTGAAATGGTATACGCCTGAACTCAAAATCGTGCCCAATACTTGAAAATCAGAGAAACGCTTGTCAAATTTATCGATCAGGTCCTCCAACCATTACACATAGCGCTGTCTGTCAAAGTTTTCGTCTTCGATATGCCGCTGCAGATGTGGGAAATTTTTAGTCTCCAATGTGTATGTGGTAGACGAAAAGTTTCTCCTTTAACTTGAACTTTCGAACACACTTTGACATATCACAAATAAGTTTCCCCGTTTTCCTAAAGTTTCACGTTTAGTTCATTCAGGTGGACCAAGATATCGGAAAAAATACGTCACGTTGCCATATTTTAGCCTCAATTACACTGTATGTTGCTAGCTTTCCTATCTCTGCAAGAAAGTTACGGCAAATCTTTCAAGAACTCCACAAACTGACGATGATTCGGAGGGTTAACTCGTATAAAATTAATGATTTTGACAACAGTGTCCTCATACGTTCCAACGTGTCTTCTCCCGCCATTTGAGCACAAACGTTTTCCTGATGCAAAATGCAATGAAATTATGACAAATTATCACCATTAAGGCCATTTGCTGTCATATGGTTCTTTAGAAGAAAAGGCAATCGGGGTCCTTAGACAAGGCACATCGCTGCGGGAGGTCTTGCTCCAGGGGATTAACTATCCTCGTGACTGTTTCGTCTTAAAATGTATGGTGAAAACAACACTATCTCACTTCAAATACTTAAAAAACAGAAATGTAGAGGAAAATGGGACTTTCCGAATAGTATGATGTTCACCATTTCTAATTTACAACAATAATTGAAGGACTGATGAAGAACATCGGCTAGCCACATGTTTGTGGCAGACTAGTCACATGTGGGTAGTGGCTACTGCGTTGGACACCGCTGAGCTAGAGGTATGCTCCAATGAATGCAGTGCGAGAGGGCATGACGGCTCCGAAAATCATGGCCGTTTCCATGAAATCGGCGAACTAATAAGAAATAACAATTGACTGTAGCAATGTGCACTTCGCACACATTCACATTTAATTTTTTTCAGCGTACTTAGGGAAACCTGAGGGTGTGCACCTCGGGCGTATTTTTTTACTTTTACATCCCTTCTGTTTAGGGGCTGCGATTAAGGAAATTACATATAAGCGATTATTTCAGTATGATTTGTGCTGCCCTCCAATATCAGCAATTACATATAAGCGACTATGATTAGCGTTTTAGTGTAGTGTATTGAATCAAAATGGAGACCGCTAACTTCGCCCGGGCGACGCCGGGCACTTGCAGCTAGTATTAAATATAGTGTTGAAAGAATGGGGTGCGTGCGTTCTGATGTCTTTCTCTCGGATGAAAACCTTGCTGATAATAATCGTCCAAAGTAAAATAAAAGAAATACTGATATAACTTATATATAGGGTGTCCCAAAAAGATGCATACAAATTTAATGCTGAAAAAATAAACATTTAAAAATTCAAGAAAGAAAGAAAATTTGGTATGTGCGGAGCAATAACATTTTATTATGAGTTGAATTATCGCAGATGTTCAAAATGACCTCATTAGCTTTAATGCATTGTTGGCAGCGGGTAGTAACCGACTGAAAAACGTCCACCAAGATATCTGCTGGGATGACCGTGCATGACTATTCAATTTTTTGCCTGAGTTCCTGAAGTGTGGTTGGTTTCATTGAGTACACTCTGTCCTTCAGGTACCCGCAAAATAAAAGTCAAATGGAATTAAATCAGGTGAACGTGGTGGATACTCAACACTTCCCCTTCGACCTATCCACCAATCTAAGAAGTTGTTATCAAGAAAGACTCTAACATCACAATGGCAATGTGGAGATTCTCTGTCTTGTTGGAAAAAAATTCCTCTCTTTCATAAAGCTGTTGAATGATGGGCGCAATAGATACCTTAAGCAGGTTAAGGTACTGAGTACCAGTAACAGTTCCCTTGAAGAAGTACGGCCTCATAATACCCCTGGACGACACACCACACCAAACTGTAAGACCGGGTAAATTTACTGCCTAGTCTAAATAATTTGAGGGTTTTCTGATGACCAGTGCACGCAATTACGCCGATTCACTGTACCATTGGGTTTAAATGTTGCTTCATCAGTTCAAACCATCTTGTCACCAAAATGTGCATTCTCGTTCACTATCATTTGGAACCATTCAAAGAACTCATCTGCGGTCAGGATCGTCTTCAGCAAATTTCTGTAACATTCTCGGACTCTTCTCGGACATTTCAACTTGGCAGTTTTGAGAATCCTGTGTATACTTGTTTTACTGATTTGAATGGATGTAGATCTCATTTTGTTGTTCATTTCTTTATTAAAATTTTGACCTCGTGTGCCTAAATCTTTGGTGGTACACTTTTACGATTTTGACCTGTGTAAAATTAGAATCTTGACTTTTATTCTCTCATTATTTAGTTATTTTTGCCTACCGACAATTTATTGTAACCATTTGAGCAATCAAGAATTAGAATTGTGATACAAGTGCTTGATAAATATTTCAAATTCTTGTTCTCTTATTTTTTTAACAATAACCCAATAGGCCATATTGAGATCATATGTTTATAATATGGCCTAACAGAAAGGCTTTGCAAAAATGCAAACCAGTAATTCCATGTTGAAGCGTTATAGTTGTAACATTTTTTCTGTCTACTTAAATAAACTGTCTAAGAGTACATTATGTTAGTTTTACTTTAAACGTCTGGGAAAGGTGAATAAAAAATTAATAAAGCTTAGCTACGCCATAATGGGTAGAGTTACCTTATATATATATAGTACATATACTAGGGGGCAACAACCTCCCTGCTTGCTAACGCTCGCCAACCCCTCCTCTCCCCTTTGCTCGCTGTTTCTTCGTTCCCACCATGTACCTATTGGATTTAGATTAGTTTCATGTGAATATGTTTCTAATAACAAATTAACAAAAATTATATATTTAAATGACATTTAATTTAACACTTCATTATAAACTACATTTTTAATTATTTGATTTTCCGCTCTATTATCATTTCCAGTTATTTGAATTTTCACACCTTGACGTGACGTGAGTTTAATGAATATATTTTTTAGGAATATATGCCTGGTTTTAAATAACATATTAAGAAAATTAGTTGAATAACTCGATAAAAAAGAGAGCTGAAATTCCCGGAGTTTAAAAATGGCTGATGTATAAAGCGTTAAAGAGAGCGAGAGACAAACAGAAATAGGATTTCAGTAATATAGATTTTAAAAATACAAATGCATAACATGAATACTGCGGCCGATTTATTTGCATTTAATTCATATCTTCGATTTCGAGTAAGTTTTAATCTTTAATCCCTTTTATCTTTTTTCCATCTTTAGGATTAGTGCTTGTGCGATTGAGTGAGTGAATGTGTGAGTGACTTAAGGTTCCTGGCGTGGAGTAACACCCCATAAACCTGTAAATTTGTATTTTTCATTTTCTTTGACTTTTTATCACCTTTCTTTTTTCTCCCTTTTTCCTGTCTCTAATTTTTTAACTTTATGGTTAAGAAGTTAGATTTTTCATTTAACCTCATTCATTTTGGCGTGTTTTGGCGTAAATTTCGTGACGATATCTTAATTTTAAGATATTTTAAAGAGTAAAAGAATGAAAGCCTTCAAACGAAAAAGTAGATTTTTATGTGTTATCCTATCGGAAACGACATTCATCCTCTGGAGACAAACCCATGACCTCATCCGACATTATTTTTAGTCGTAACGTAGACATCCATTTACACTGAAATTCTGAGGAATTTCAGGCTTCTAAGTTAATTTATAATCGAGTTATTCACAAAATTAGAGCGTTACGCATCATGATGACGACCATACCGATTTTATAATATAGAGAAATACATACAGGGCCGTGCCGTGGGTATGTACCGCCCATGTGCAAAGTAGAATTTGCCGCCCACAACTAATTTTTAAAAATATTGCAGCTCGAGAAAAAAGTATATGCAAACTCATAACAATTATATTAACATATTTATTAGTTACTAACATATATTGTTAACATTTTAACATATTTTTTAACAATTCTGAGCAAAAAATTAAAATGTTATCATATACAACAAACAGTTGCATGTTTTTTTTGTTACATGGTTACAGTTTATCAAAAACGTTACTTTAATAAACACTTACTTTGCGAGCTTTAAGACTAGAAAAGCGTTTTATGATATCATATATATCTAAATTCTCGCAAAGCTCATATTCTATAGAAATAACAGATAAAGAAGAAAGCTTATCCTGCGTCATGGATGATCGTAAATCATTTTTTATTATTTTTTATTTAGAGAACGACCTTTTTCCAGACGCAACGGTAACAGGAAGGGTTTGGAAATGTTGTCGATAGATTTTTTCTACCATATACTCTAAAATGTCAAGTATATTCATGCTAGGAACCAAAAATGTTTGCAATACTTCTAATTCATTTAACAAATCTATTGCGCTGATATCAAATTCATTTCTCGTAGCGTCACTCAATTTGATCTCTAAATCTGTGCAAAACTTCAGTTTATCTTCTTTGCTTAATTTATTACAATTATGGATATCGTACGAAAATGAAAAGTTTTGTTATGATCCTCTAGCTGGGTAAATCTTTCTATAACAGAAGAAATTCTTCTTCTTTTCTTGTGCTCAATCCTAGGATTGGTTGGCAGCAATTCTTCAAACTTCTCAATCTTCAGCCAGCCTCTTCAGTGCTGTGTAGGTGGGGCAGCCGGTATCCTCCATGATTTGGTTAATATATTCCATCCTCGGTCTGCCCCTAGCGTTCTTCCCCTCCACAGCACCTTCGAGGATCGTCCTAACCAACCCCTCGTGTCTTATGAGGTGCCCGTCCCAGACGTCTCTTCTCCTCCGTACCGTATCCCACAGGCACGGCTTCTCCTCCTCGATCCTGTTCAGCACCTCTTTGTTGGTCACTCTGTCCACCCAGGAGATTTTTAACATTCTACGGTAGCACCACATTTCAAACGCCACTATCCTCTTCCTCTCTGCCTCCCCGATTGTCCAGGTCTCACTTCCATATAATAATACACTCCATACAAAAGTTTTGACCAGATGTTTCCTGAGGTGCTTATTAATGCTGTTGGAGATGAAAAGGTTGCGCTTTTTGTTGAAGGCAGTCTTAGCCTAATTAATACGACTTATGATTTCTGTTTTTGACATTCCGTCCAATGTTAACCTGCTTCCGAGATATGTGAAAGACTCCACGTTCTCCAGCCGTTCCCCGCCCAATGAGCAGTGCACCTGCGTACCATGCCTGCTAACCACCAAGATCTTAGTTTTCACTTTGTTGATGTTCATGTTGTAGGTGTTGCTGAGTGTGGTCTCCAGCTCTGCCAGGGTCGCTACCAGGTCTTGTTCATTCTCAGCCAATACTGCAATGTCATCAGCAAAACGTAGCATGTCAACTTTCTCCCCCTGAATATGAACTCCTCCTACTCCTTCAAGTTTCTCTCTCACCTCATCCAGCCCTCTCTGAATAAAGCCATTGAATAGTACAGGTGAGAGAGAGCCACCCTGTTGCACTCCTTGCCTGATGTTACTCTCATCCTGGTGTTCGCCGCACCTCACCACCGCTACCTCCTCTCTGTGCAGACTCTGCACCACTCTTCTGTCCTTGTACTTCACGCCTGCTTCCCTCAGTACCTTGAACAACTGCTGCCAGTCAACCCTATCGAACGCCTTTTCTAGGTCTACGAAGGCAATAAACGTGTCTTGGTCTTTCCTTAATCGCTTTTCGATGATTAGGCGAAGTCCCAGAATTGCTTCACGTGTGCCCCTTCCTTTCCTGAACCCGAACTGGTCCTCCGTGAGCATCGCTTCTATCTTCCCCTCAATCCTCCGCAAAATTATAGTGGTTAGGATCTTAGATGCATGGGCCACTAAGCTGAGGGTTCTATATTGCTCGCATTTGATTGCAGACGCTTTCTTCGGCACTGGGACAATGATAGACTTCTTCAAATCTGATGGAAGCTGCCCTGTATCATAAATTCTACTCACTAGATGGAATAATTCCTTTTGTACCTGAACGCCTGCAGCCTTGATGAGCTCTGCTGGTAGGTCGTCGATACCAGGAGCCTTCCTATCCTTCAGCTGTTTCACTGCCTGATCAAACTCGTCACGCAAAATACAGTCCCCACTCTCTTCTGGATCGACTTCATCTTCCTTTTCCAGTGTCTCTTTTCCATCAAACCCTCCTCCTCCATAAAGTTTTTCGAGGTACTGCTTCCATCTCTCAGCAATGTCTTTCTGCTCATTCACTACCACTCCTTCTTCAGTTTGTATACCATTGCATCTTATCCTTCGGTTACCAAAAAACTGTTTAATTGTCTTGTAGGCTCTTTCCAGTTTGCCTTCCTTGGTCAGTTCATCCACTTCCTTACATCTTTCTTCTAAATATCGTTCCTTGGCTTTCCTTGCTTCTCTATTTATCTCATTCCTTAATGCTCGGTACTGCCTACTTCCTTCTTCGGAGGGATCATTTTTTAGCTTTCTTCTTTTCTCTATTTTGTCAACAATGTGTGGCGATTTTTTCCTCCCCCCCTTTTACTCCCGCACTTATACGATAGCACTTAACGAATCGCATGTACGAATATGCAAGTACGAATATCGCTAGTTCGAATATCGCCGCTATCGTATATCGCCGATATTCGTGATATCGCCGGACTGAACACCACGCCCACGAACGCCACGCCACGGTCGACACGCCCTCCCGTGGTGCCTCTCTGCTTTATATACCCTAATTACCCCTCACCCCTTTAACCTTCCCTCTTTCCCATGGTTATGCAAGAACAGTGGAAGGGCGACCAATCATCGGGAATAATTCAACCATTTCGAATTACCCGCCTGACGTCATTACCTCCCTCCTTCACCACCGGCGTCACGTGACAGTCCATTCCGATAGTGGCCTTCCGAGCAACGAGACGCACAGCGGAGCAACGAGAGAAGTCGACGCAGGTGTCCCACTCTCGATTCCATTCTACCCGGCATAAAACATTCAGTGTTGAGTGGACATTGACCTACCGGGAGCCGGAAGAGTGATAGTAACTATTGGATGTGATTTAACTGACATTAACTAAGTTTCGTTTCGAATCGCCTTCACCTATGAGGTGTATTTTGTTTTGTGGTATTACTTAAATCTATTCAAATTCAACTTTTGGATTGTTATATGTCTATATTTCTATGTTCTATTTATAGTTTGTCATTAGCACTTAGCACATCAGTGGATGTTTTTGCACCGAAAATTATAGTTCGCTGCAAATGTCTTCGGTTATCCAATCTTTTCTGTTCTGTACTTTCTGTCTTCCTATCACTTCACTCGCAGTTTCTAGCATAGTTTTCTTCAAAGTTTCCCATTGCTCCTCTACATTCTCGGTTTGATTTATCACAGCAGTGTTTGTTATATCTTGATATGCTGACACTATCTCATCGTTTTTAAGCTTTTCTAAATCCCATTTCTGATTAGTTCTCTTTGGTAACTTTTCAAATTTGGGAGCACATTCACTTAGTACCAAGTTGTGGTCACTGTCAATATCGGGGCCTGCGTAGCTTCTGCAGTCCTTGACTTGGTTTTTGAACCTTCGTTTGACTAAAATATAGTCGATCTGGTACCTTCTGCTGTCTCCAGGAGCCTTCCACGTGTATCGTCTACGTGGGTGGTGTTGGAACCATGTATTACACACCACTAGTCGGTGCTGAGTGCAGAACTCTACCAACCGATCCCCTCTCTCGTTCCTCTCTCCAAGTCCATAGGGCCCCACTACTGTTCCATCGGTTCCTTCTCCTACCGCCGCGTTCCATTCACCCATAATAATCAAGTTATCCTCTCCCTTCACTCCTCTTATAACTTTATTTATCTCTTCGTAAACTCTTTCCACCTCATCATCGTCTTGGTTTAATGTCGGCATATACACTTGAGCTATCACAGTCTTGTTTGGTTTGGTATCGAGTGTGACCAGAATAATCCGTTCATTGAATTGCACATATCCACTGACTCTCCGTCCTAGCTCCTTGCTCAGGACAACTCCAACTCCTCATATTCCTGGCCTGCCCTCGATGCTGCTTGTGTGGATCACTCGGTAATCCCCACTCCAGAAATCTCCATTATCAATCAACCTCATCTCACTCACCCCCAGCACATCTATCCTCATCCTTTTCATTTCTAACTTAAGATTTTCAAGTTTTCCACATTGTAGGAGTGTTCGGACATTCCATGTTCCGATTCGTCGTTTACAGATATTCTTCTTCTTTAAAGCGAAGTCTCCTGCAGTCCCCACCCGGAGATCCAATTGGGGGACTATTTTACCTCCGGTATATTTCACAAGAGTACGCCTCATAATTATGGCATCTAAAATTTCGAAAACGAAATGCATTTTAAAATTTTGCTTTGCATCTGATATCGTCTCATCAGGTGATTCATAATCAAAATTTCTTTTCTTCTTTCGCTATCGAAGGATTGCTACTTCTGGAAATGTAGGTTCAGTGTCTAAATTTTCAGCAATTTCTCCGACAGTGATCAAAATGACATTAAAACCTTCGTCAGATCTTAACTGCCTAAAATATTGAATGAGATCTTTTAACACATCAATACATTTGCGAATATTTCAACTTGACTGTTGCATGATTCTACTGACTACGTTAACTCTCGATAAAATTTTATGCCAAATAACTATGGAAAGTAAAAGGTAATAGATCCTTCACCCTAAAAAAATGGAAAGAGAAAACTCACGTACGCGCTGTAGGTCTCCGTAAGAATCGGCGGGACCTTTTTCTTGTGAAGAAAACACACACGCACACACTCCAAGGAGGCAGTGTGCGTGTGTGTGTGTGTTTTCTTCACAGGAATTAGGTCCCAAGTGTTCCTTTCATTACAGGAAAGAAAGAGTACCTTAAAATTTAAAATCGCTCTAATTTCTAATTATTTTTATAAATAGGTAGACAAGAATACAATTTGAAATGAAAAAATAAATAAAATTTGTTTTAAATTTTATTTATCATTTGAAGTAAAAAATTGTATGTAGTGAAAAAAGAGGGGTTAGAGTTAGTTATTAGCAAAGAATACAAAAATTGCTAGCTCCCATATTTTGATTAGAGCAAAGAGCAACATATTCTTTCGTCATTAATCAATTCAATTAGAAGATTCTTTTTTGAAAGGACTGGTAATATTAGTTCTTTTAAAATATCCAGGCCAGCATGCGCGTACCCAGTAATTTGCTTCGGGAGGGTCGGAGGCCGAAAACCAATTTTCAGCAATTGATTAAATAAAAGTCCTATTCAAATAATATAAACTTTTATAACATTTTTAGTTCTCATAACTCAACGCAGCAAGAGGCAGCGTAGCAAGTTTGTAGCCTGGTTATCGCAGATTCCACTTCCACCAATGTCTGTACACCGGGGGAGGGGGGGGCAGAACCTCTCCCGTGGGTACGTCCTTGGAGATCAGGACAATTGCATGGAAATCTATTGCCTGAACCTTAAATACAAAATGCTGCCACAGGAATACTAAGGTACAGATTGGCAGCGATAGTGACATAATGCCGCCTTTGGCTAAATCTTACCAGAGGCTCACCTCATGCAACCACCATGGTCACATCCGTGGATTTTGATGAAGTGAAATACAGGTAACTCTCGTTCAACGAACGTTCGTTGAACGAATGTTCGCTTTAACGAATGAATTGAATTTTATAGCTTTACTTTTCGCCGAAAATTCTGTTCGCTTTAACGAACTAAATAACATGTATTCAACTCAGATCGAAGAAACTCGGATGTTTAACGGTCACAATGACAGTATTTTTTACCCATGGATTCTTCGTGTGTCCACTTTACCGCGCATTTTTCCTATCGCCTGCATTTCTTCAGAGGCTTAATATGACGTCACTCAAAATATATTTGCAAATATCCACTTATACTTGAAGGACCTCTTGTGTACCGATAAGGAGAAAGTGCACTACGCAGTTTCCCACAGCCATTCCTTGTTTCGGTCTGTGACTTGGATGGACTACGTTCGGTCGCATTCGTTTTCTCGCAGTTTATACATAATCGTTACATCGCTAGGATTTGTTTTCAAGCGATTGCTGTGGCCGCATTTATCGTACTTGCTCTCGCTGAGAATCTTTTATAAATATTTTTCTTATTTTTTACCCTTCAGTCGACAACGAGTTTAGAGGTTCTGTTTTTCATTCAAAAGTTGAATTTTCCAGTATCATACAATAGATGGCACTGTACATATTTCTATGATCTATTGTTGTTGCTTCGGTTTTCTAGTGGATCCAACATTGTAGTTAGAGTTCTGGAACCGGGAATTCCCGTTCCCGGTTCCTGGGAATATACTCGACATTTCTTATTCTCGATTCCCGGGAAAATATTTAATGATTCCCGGAAATTGTTCGTTTGAACTTTGTGCCGAGTGAAGATTTTTCAGAATTGCCTTCATAGCTGTTTTTTTAGATATGACTCCGAATTTCAGCCCCAAATGTTAAGCTATCAAATTAGTTTGGATTTTTTTGATTTTATGTATGTTGTGTCAATAGTATTTCTGATGGATAATAAATATTTTTTCAGTTAATGCTATTTAGTAACTGAGTTATCAGGATTTTGAAATTAAGGATCAGGTTGCGTTTCCCGCTATTAATTCAATTTTAATGGAACGCTAATACAATGTCAAAATGGCTTTTTCTCGCGCCCTTGAATGCCATTAGTAAAAAAGGTCCAAAAGTAATGGGTGCATGAATCTGAAACTAGGCGCTGAAGTGAACTGCCTTCCCTTCCTATTCCTCTTCCTTCCCCCCTCCCTCCTCCCTTAATCGACCAAATTAGCTACGCCGACCAAGTGAATTATGTATGAACTAGGAAGATTCCCGTTGAAATTCAACGAGGAAGTTTTTTTATGAAATTTCATTAATAGATGCGACGCAAGGCTATTATCCAAATCAATGGTACCCAATTACACGAAACCGACAAAAATGCAAATCACTAATAATGCGTCAAATTCTCTCATTAGAAACTGTTCTGTTGATCGATTCGACGCGTACTCGAAAATCGATGACAAGAAAACAAACGTTCGTTCTTTTAGGCGTTCGTTGTTTCAAGTCTCGAACTCCTGCGATGATTCTAAGTGATTTTAATATATTAATGTTCTACATTCAAATGTATTCCTTCTCGCATATAACGCAGCGAAAGTTGTTTACATTCGTTTCTATGAAAATCATTTCTCTCTCCTTCCTTCTCTCTCTCTCTCTCGTATTAAAAGCATTCAAAGCACGCTTTTACCCATAAGGAATTAAACGACAGTAGGATTTCGAGGTTTAACAATCTAATTGGTTTGAAAGGCAACATTCTGTTAAAATTGCAAGATTTCTCCAAAATATGTGAATTACACGTTTAACATGAGGAATTTTGAAATGGAGGCGGAAAAAGGTGATCAGAATAAGAAATATTATTTTTTTCTTTAAAATGTTTTAAATCGAAGATCGTAGGTTAATTCTTTCTAATTTAGATCCCAAAAAAAGGAAAGCCTCCATGTCGAAAAGTCTATGTTAACGTGTTCTTTTATTGGAACTGGAAATGTCTTCCTAGGAATCTAACCCCGGACTTTTTCGAGTTTTTTTCGTCATCACCTTAAAATATGTAAATTGAGCATTCATGCCAAATTTCAAAAATGTATCTTGATTCTTTATACTTATTTGCATTTTTATAGCGTGACAGAGGGAGCCACAAAGTGATAGAAGATGGCTTATATAAATTTTATATTGTTTTTAAACTTCTTACTCACATTTTCTACACTCAATTTTAACTTTGAGGGAATTGCAATATTGGATACATTAGTAGTTGGTCTCTTGTTATCTCGTCAACATCGAGGAATGATCGGTTGCGCAATTCAAAGTACGTCTGAATATTGAATCTGCTAACAATTTGTCGCAAATAATGTATCACATGCCATCGGAATTTATTAAAGACATGTATTTACGTTGTATCAATAATAAATATCATGGTCAAATAAAAAATGGTGTATTTAATATGAAAAATGCGAAATCATTCTTATTCCCGGGTTCTCGGGATTCCCGGGATATTTGAAAATCTAATTCCCGTTTCCCGGGAAAAAATATCGCCGGGAACCCAAAACTCTAATTGTAGTTGCTTTGACAGACATTTTAATAGCTAAGAATTATATATTAAAAAATAAAAAATCTTTTGCCTGGAACTCATCTGGAGTTTTAACGGGGAAGTCAACGGAAAATCACGATCGTTCAACGCATTTCCGTTTTACGAACGCTTCTCAGGAACGCATGTCGTTCGTTGAACGAGAGTTGCCTGTACCATAAGGAGATTCTGAAGGAAGGTTTTAATTGAGAGCAAAGGGGAAGAATTCTTAGACAACATTTTTCAATATTGGCTATTGTAGTGCACTCTTAGGTGAAAAGAAACCGAAAAATTATTTATATTGATTGTGTTAGGGACCGTCCATATATGACGTCACGCACCGAGGGGGAGGGGGAAGGGGGGGTCGACTTGTGTGGCGATAGGGAGTAGGGGGGTTTTGAAAAATGTGACGTCACAAAAATAACACCAGCGCCATCTACCAGAGAAAACTACGTACGTATATTCTTTTCCAGCATTACGCTTATGGCGCGCGCAGTTACAAAATTTCCCCAGGGCTATACGCTTATGCCTTCGTCCCGTATTAAACGCTAAAAATATAAAAGTAATAATTTAATGTAGATCACTGGATGCCAGTAAATGTGCATGTTTTATCATAGTCATTAATCTTATCGCTTAATTGTATTTGGTAATTAAAATTAAGCATATTATTTTCGTGAGCTATTTGCAACATTATCGTTTTAAAACAATAAAAAAATTGTCGGAATAATTTACAGTTAAAAAGAAAACAAACGAATTTGTGTCCGTGTTTACTTCCAAGGAATCCTCTTTATTCACAGGTTGGGAGGTCGAGGGTAGGATTTTTACCTTTATGAATCCCCACGTCACTCATTGAGGACACTCCTTCCGTGGTGTCAGACACTGCGTCCTTCACCCTTCGGAAAAATCTTCGGCACTTGTCCCGTCGGTTAATTCCGTTCCTTCCTTCATAATTCGCACATTTTACAGAGGAACCAAAAAGCTGATACCTATTGACCATCTCTCTTAGAAAAATCTCGGTGCAAACCTCTCGTCTATTCATTTAAGCCTCATAAATTATCCTTGTTGAGGATTTGCAAACGAATTTGTGTCCGTATTTACTTCCAAGGAAGCCTCTTTCTTCACAGGTTGGGAGGTCGAGGGTAGGATTTTTAATTATTTTATGCGTCTCCTTTCTTCGGGGTATTTTTTGAGGCTTCAAAACTGCTTTTTAGAGTAAGGCGGAGGAACCCAAAACCAGCCTTGCTAAGCGTTAAATTTTTAGCTGCCCCTATATACAAAGTTTACATAATTTTCCCTGGTTATAGTCTTAGTTAGTTGCATTCTTAAACCCTCATGGTCGCCCTGCGTACTCAGGACGAAAACTTCATATGCTGTCGTCCTGCGTACTGAGTACGCAGCGAAGATCGCAAGATTTCTTTATTTTTTGACGCAATACATTATCTTAACCCTTAAATGCTATACTATGGGTGAAAAAACACCCAGAGCAGCTGTGTTTACTTATAGCTCAAGAATGTACGGAGTAAAATCGTCCCCCCTTAGATATGCCTTCCCCAACGTCTTCTCCTAATGTGGTCACTTTGCTTTTAGACCTCGGTCATAGCGTGTCGTTGCCTTCGAGATCTTTCTATTGTGGAGATCAAAGCATTTTTGAGGCTTTATTATATTACCGCTGCGAAAAAAGATAATCATGTTGATACAAACTATATTTGGTGAAGTGCACATCATGCACATCATTGTGGTCAACATCGCAATACAATCGGTGAAAATGGTATTAAAAATTGATCAGAATATAGCTCTTCATAAAGCGATTTTTAATATTCTTTGTTAAAATTAATTTTGTATCATTACCAATTTTGCACTACTTACTAAGTACAAGATATGAACATTTTTCATAAAAACATAGGTACATGTCGTTAAAAGCATTTATTCATACTAAATCTGCATACGAAAGCTGCCGAGTGAAAATTCACGCATGTGTAGCAGTAGCGTGATTTTTTAGAAGTGTAGTCTTTAAGGGTTAATTCTGAAAAAAACTTTATATACTATTTAAAATAAATAACCTTGGGCCTTCCTATTGTGCTTAATTCTGCAGTTGTTACTGAATTTCTTTTTATCTTTATTAAATGTTAAATTCTGCGGTTGAATTTTCGCGTAGTTACGCGAATTGTGTCTTCTACAAACACTTATTCAATGCTGAGACGAACCGAACCTCTGTACTATAGCTACTGTGTAGTGGAAGTGGAAGTAGGTTTATCTGCTCTGTGACGTCTCTTAAGCCCCCCATTCACGTGCGAGCATGTTGGCGAGCATGTATGTGAGCCGCTCGGCGAACATGCTCGAGTGGTGTGTTGGCGGCGCGAACTAGACTACGAGCCAGTCGGAGTCCTGCTCAGTCTCGCCCGGTAGTTTGGTGAAGCATTATGTCTGCGAGAAAGAAAAAAATTAAGGCTTGTCTTTTAGGAGTTTTCGTTATAAGTTTAGAAGATGAATAGCGTCGAAAGAGAGGGTGGACAAAAAGTTGGCTCCTTCAATGAAGAAAATTCACTCATGTGAATTTATTAAAAGGATTGCAAATTACTAATTAGTTTTTACTCTTACATTCCACAAGCAGGGATACTCCCTATGTAATTCGATCAACTCTTACCAAAACTGCTTCATCTCTTCTCCACACACGGTCGAGCGGCTGGGCGAGCTGCTCGTCTCACAAGGAGAGATTGCGAAAATTGGTAAACGGACTTTAACGAAACTTTTACAGATAAAATATATCGAAAATAAGCAGACACATGTTTCGGATTTTTGTCCCATGCTGCCTCGTTTTCGAGAAATTGATATTTTTAAAACATTATTTTACGCCGATTTCAATATTCAGATACACATAAGCCTAACGTATTATAGTAATCCGTCGCGCTTTTAATTCTTCATAACTTTTAAACCATACGAGATAACACAATGAAAATTGGTAAATAAGCGCATTTAGCAAGCCGTAAGATTTTGGTGCTTTAAAAATTTTTATCAAAGCCATCTAACTTTTAAAAACGAGAAAAAAATTTCCATTAGCAAATACATTAAAGATTGAGTTTTCATAGTGCAGGCTATCGTTCATTTGCTTATATAAATTCGGCAAATTAACATAAAAACTACGGACCTGCATAGTTTTAAAGAAGAATGATCAAGGTTTCTTATTCTTACAGTCTTTTTTCGTATTCTATTCGAAATCGCTGGCACTTCACGCTTATTCCCATTAATAGACAAAATTTGAAGTTTTAAAAATTAATACCTTGACGACAATGATATTGTTAATCCCGAGGACTTCTTGCTGTTTTAATCCATGTTCCTTCCCTCTTTCTCTCCCCTCGCTATAAATACGGAATAAGATATTACACTTCTAGATTTCACGTTGAAATTCAACAGGATCTTACGCTAATATATTATATAAAAGGAAGTTCCCATTTTTTTTATTTATTTATTTAAAAACATTGCAATTTGGCCAGCCGGCCAGGTGGCAAGAAAAACATAATATATAATTCTAAAATTCCAATTTTACAAATAAAGTACTCATAAATTATATTAGAAAAATTAAAATATATTAAAAAATATTTAACAATATACAATTTCAAACTAATTACAATCAGTGCCTAGAGTGCGGATTTTCGTGGGTTCATGAAAGGCCTTCTCGGCTACCGTAGCGGTCACGGGGCCCACGAAGTCCCCACCGTACTTTATGTATTTATTTTATACCGTATTTTATGACTTACGCTGTTGTCATCACATCAAATGGCACACTGTCCTAATAGGTAGAATATTTATATGGGGTAAAATCGATCCTCCGAATTAAATTTGATGCGGGTTGGATAAAATTTACATTTATTTATTCATATATTTAGGTAAGGGACCAGATTGCGCTTTATTTACAAGAAGAAAGTCATCTGTTGGACACATCAGATTTTTAAAACACGAATTTACGCCACTTTCAATAATAGTCAATAATATGGTGGTGAGGGGGGTAGTGGTGGTGAGGGTGGTGGTGGTGAGGGTGGTGGTGGTGAGGGTGGTGAGGGTGGTGGTGGTGAGGGTGGTGGTGGTGAGGGTGGTGGTGAAGGTGGTGGTGAGGGTGGTGGTGATGGTAGTGGTGAGGGTGGTGGTGATGGTAGTGGTGAGGGTGGTGGTGGTGAGGGTGGTGGTGAGGGTAACGGTGGTGGTGATTGTGAGGATGGTGGTGGTAGTGAGGGTGGTGGTGAGGGTGGTGGTGAGGGTAACGGTGGTGGTGATTGTGAGGATGGTGGTGGTGAGGGTGGTGGTGGTGAGGGTGGTGCCTTACCCTCCAACCCACATTGCCTTTCTTTTCTCCTAAGCCTTTAAGGAGAATGAGAGGAAGGGCTAGGTATTCATAAAGAGAGAAACAATAAGCAGAGCTAAAGCGTTTACATTCGGCAAAAAATAACAAGGATCACATTTTAGGCCCGAAGAAAGCCCGAATAGAATCGACCTCTTAGCCCAAGAGAGACACTCCTCCGGCCACCCTACCTCTCCATCCGCCGGAGTGCCGTGCATATAGACCCATTTCTCACGAGGCTGCTTCAATTTGGAAGCCCTGATAGCATAACTCATCCTTTAAATAAAGTTAGCTTGTAGGATGCCATATAAAACACCAGTGAATTTTATTTACTCGCAATTATCATGGGGCGCCAATACCTTTTTTAGAGGATTTTCTAAGTATACGTTGCTCATGAGGGGGGATTATAACTCCCCAAAATTCCCTCCTGGATACGCCACTGCACACAATACTAAATCGATTGATTAAAAAACAAATTCTGTAGCTGCTTTCGTTTAGGATGAGTCACTGAGTCAAAGAGACGACCTACAGAAGGCATAAGCGGATTTCAAATAAAACCGCTATAAATATCTTCAACAATGCAGCATATTTTTAGCCTACTTTCCAGGATGGAAATAGGCTTATAGTTTCCTCGTTGTGTCTGTCTGTCCCCTCCTATTAACTTTTGAACAAATAAACCAATTTTCATGAAATTTGGTGGAAATCTCTTGCTACATGGAGCTCCGGAGGATAGTTTTTGTTGCGAGGATTGAAGTCCCGGGTTCGATTCTAGGAACTATCCATCCCACCACCACCCTCACCTATATAATCTTTCATTAATTATGAAAGATGTTTTTACAAAATTTACTTCCCATTACAAGGGGTTCGCCGCCAAAACTAATACAACGCAAGGGGTTCGCGGATATTAAAGTTTAATCCAAGGGGTTCGCGACGAGAAATAGGTTAGCTCAAGGGGTTCGCGAAGTGAAAAAGCCGGAAGCCGCATTAGTAGTAGTGCCTGCTCGGATGAAGCAAAGGAGGCTGGTGAGTGACGTCATCTTTAGTGGACAATAGTGAGGTGAACTGTGAAAGATGGAGACATAATGGGAGGAATCTTCCATAGCATACATCAGGGAAAAGAAACGTTCTTGAGTTCACTTTCAGCTAAGATGACGGATTCGTAATAAAATGGTTTCTCGTGAAAAGTCAGTTAATTTATCATTTGGTGAGGATTATCAAAAATCTTAATCAGTATACATTTTGAAATGTAAAGTGTTTAATAATTTAAATTCCTCCGAAATATGGTGGAATGCGATATCTATAAAGTTATAAATTCTAATAGAGTTGTACAATTTGATAAGAATGCCCCTAGGTGGGCAAACTTTTTACGTGGCAGGCCGCATTAACAGTTGCAGCTTCTTAGCCGAGTTCTAATCCCGAAACGATTTTCTTAACTTGTGTAACACAGAAATGACTGACACGTAGGAACTTTTTAAACTAAGATTAAAATATTTAAAAATACAAAATCAAGACATTGACGTAGGGTTGCACAAACGATTGCATTTTCATTTTATCATCGCCAAAATCGCATTCTATAACTCACGTAAATCGACTAAGAACGCGAAAGTAGGTGGATTTTAATGCTATATCATATTTTTGCTTTATTTTGCGTACTTATGATTAGGGTATGGATTTTTCGGGTTTAAAAAAATTTCATTCCTAGGGTAAGTATCGGGTTTTAGTAGTTTCCTTTTCATTCGGGTTAAAATCGGATATAAGTAAGTTACAGATTTTTCGAGGCTTTTAAAAAGTTCAATCTCGGGTAATTTTCGGGTTTTATTATTTTGTAATTCGGATAAAATGATTTTTAAATAAAAATCTTGTTTAAAAATTTAACAATCAAAACCTTTTACTATACCTCAAGTATGGTGGAGGGTGTGATATCTTGTGTTAAATGCCTTCAGGTGGAGAGGAACACCTCGCAGGCTGCACAAATATCTTGCTTCCCGTTCAACGACTTTTGAAAACACACAAGTCATTAGTGAAATAATTTTTCTTTCGTAGCGTTTTCAACTAACAGACACTTGGGCTCTTTTTTCCTTATCCTATCAAATATCTAACAGCGACTAGCTAAGGCGCGTCCTTGAGTATTCGTGGCGCGAGCAAACCAAGGAGATTAAGATTGTGTTACAAAGTAAGCTTAAGAATAAATTGTTTACAAAGCGAATAAACAGACTGATCACGAACATCTCGGACTGCACTCAAGTGCTGGGGTGTCTACAAGCGCCAGAATAGAAATTCTGTAACCAAATCTAAAACAAATTGCGTTTAAAGAAAACTAATAATTTCGGTTTTTTCGGGTTTTATCCGAAATTTATAAAAGGCAATCGGAGGGTAAAAATCGGGTAAAACCCGAAAAATCCGTACCCTACTTATGATCGATCTATCGTGTCGTTACCTACTTATGCAACGTATTTTGTTTAAACCTCCAGTACTCGCGCGGGTTAGATTTTAACCCCATTTGTATTACACTGAAAATGCATGCCAAATGTAGTTGATTCGTAAACAAAAAATTACTAATATATATATAATTTAATATGAACGCAACAGATAATGTTTTAAGAATATTTAATAATATTATTTTAAAACAAAAATTGACAAAACTTAAGTCAATATTTCTATAATGTCAAAAATAGCAAACGTATTTTTGGCATTCGAAAACAAAATACAAAATGAAATTTGGTAAAAAATGGTTAAATTACAATTACTCTTTAATATAAATATATAATAAATACAAAATTTTATAAAAGTACAATTGTAATAATTTTACTCTTTTCAAAAGGCCACATCTTATAATGTCAAATGCAGTACATCAGAAATACTGTTAAACAAGAATAATATGTTTATCTAATGCGATAAATCTGTTAATTCGAATTCAAAGAACATGTATAATTACAACTTTGAAATTTCCGTGTGCATGTCATCCGCGGTCTCCCACTCTCACCGCTTCACTTCCGACCGATGTGGTTTTTTTCTATTTACGTAAATATTCTATAAACATCACCAGGTTTTTTATCAATCTAAAAGCGCAAAAAACTAATAGATTGGAACAGTTGGCAGTCTGAAGATTTGGAACAAAAACATCGCCGCGGCAAGTACGATCTCCTGTGGGAAATCCTGTGGTACCGAGAATTGAACCAATGTATCCCTAAGCAGGGCCAGCAAAGTACTTTCAGAGGCCCAGATGCAAGCAAGTTTTTGGGGACCCACTATCTCAAAAAAAACCTGCCATTTTGTACACATCAATGTTACAGCTTAGAGAGAACATGTACTTATATAGTAATTATAATTATAATTAATTTAATAAAAAAGCAAAAATTTGTTTAAAGATATATTATTTATACTCAACATTTGGGAGCCCCTACAAATCAGGGGCCCGGATGTCTTGAATCCGCTGCACCCCCCACTTGGCCGGCTCTGTCCCTAAGTGCAGCATAACAAATTAATTCGTATTTCTACTGCCTCACTCTGCCTCCTTTTAATTTCATCGCTCAGTGCTCGACACCCTCGTCAAATGTACTTTTCCTCAGAAGTTTTTTCGACGGTCCGGGCGGGAAGTTCAAAAGTGGCGAAAATGTTATAGCGAAAACTGAAAAGCATAGAAAACAATCAGACAGGAATCAAACATCAGGCGATAATGCTCTTTGAGAACGGACTGCCCTCGGCATCAATGGACAGTGAGTGGTCTGACATTGTGGACAAAGCGACAATAGGGAGTGGACGCTCAGCGACTGGATGGACGTCAGCCATGAGTCCGTTACATTGGGGTCCGTTAAATCGAGGGTTTACTGTATGTGTATATAAATATATATGTCCATCCTGAAGTAATGTTGTTCACAAGGTTTGTGAAAATTTCTATTTTTATTGTACTTATTCATGCATATTTATAAATTCATATAGGTAGTTCCCACTTAACACGAGTTCGCTTAACATGAAGCTTGCTTTAGCTCAATTTACCATTTGGGGAACCTGTTCACTTTACACGAAGAATTCCTGGTTTTAACGAGTTGAAACATGATCCATTACGTAAAAATAAAAAACTGATACCATTTAGGCAACGTGTATATTAATTTATATTTATTCGTAAAACACCTACTAGATAATATATAATTTCAGTCTAAAGTCGAAGTAAAACTTCATGTAGCCATTTTTTGTGATATTTACCACGAAAGAGTAATCGTAAATAGAAAGAGTGAATGAAAGACGGAAAATATAAACTATGGGTGTCCAAACTGCGGCCACTTTCACGTTTTTGTGTGTCCATTTGTGGCTCGCTAGTTTTTAATGTAGTACTTGCGGCGACTTTTGAGAGACGAAATTCCAAAATATTTTCAATTTTCGTAATTGTGCTGGTATCTTTTTGACTTAACTACCTTACCAATGTACATATTTCCTATTTTTTCATGTTTATTGTATTGTATTTATATTAATTAGTAGTTATAGTAATTTTAAACTTATAAGCAAATCACAAAAACCGCAAGGTATTAAAATGATGTAAATATAATTAACAACCCCCATTGTAATTGAGCACTTTCTGACCGGCCGGGAACGTGGGTGTTATCACGAGGGACGGCCTATATTTGTGGTAAAACTACTTACCAAGCCAACGAAGAGAGAGAGAGAGTAATTGTATTGGCTGTTTAAGTATATTAATTATTGTTTTAGCAATATGATCAATTAAAGTTTATTAATTCTTAATTCCCTTTGGTAAGGGTGAATGTGTTTTCGGCATTTTATTTCTGGGACTTCTTTGGTAGTTTTTTCCTCGCTTGTTATTTTTGTTCCCAGGATGAATAAATATGTACCTATCGTCAGAGTTGGCAATTTAGTGCCTTTTTATGTTTATCGACTTTTTTGTGCTTTAGCGAATAGTTATATTAATTATTATTAAAAAATAATTTGCAATTATTATTTTAACATACTTTTTAGAATTTAGTTATATTTTAGCACCTTTCTTTGATAAATTTATGTCCAGTATTACAATGTAATATCTTATAAGTGAACTTGAAACAAAATCCATTAATTTCGTTTTTAAATGGTAACCTCCTACCTTAAAATTACCTTCTTCATTTAAGTCTTTGATGCAATAGTGTTACTATATTAAGAATTTTATGATTACAATGATTACTAGCGTTTGCTTGCACGTTCCGATTTTGTGCGGGCCTCTAAATAAGTTCTTACATATGGTAGTACTAAACATGAAAGTAAAAGGGCTTTTTATTTTTCGAGAATGGAGGAAATTGCTGATTTATTCCCCGCAAGAGTTGAGCTGCGCTGAGCGAGGGCGGCATATCACTTCACTTCAAAGCTGTGTGATGTCATTCCAAAGAGACAAAACTGTAACGTAATAATTGTGGCGTTGGCGCATTTTCTCCCTTACTCTTCGAAAATTCGAAAATTTATTTGAATGCTCAGTTACCCTACGATGTTATGCTGTTATGTTCGTGGAAATTAAGAAGTTAATTAAAAAGCAGAGACGGCCGGCGGCTGCTTTACAACACCCACGTTTTCCTAAACGAAGTTAAACTTTAATATTTTTCCCTTTATTCAGGCGTGCCCAAACTTGATACTCCTGGAAATAAAACTACAATAGTAAATTCTATTATAATTATAATCCTTACAAAATGTAATAAAACTTTATATTTATTAAATTTAGATAACTTCAAATTTTATAACCCCAGAAATGACTCATCAGAAAAAAAGAAGACTTTTTGATGAAAATCGGCAATATAGAAGCTCATGGACAACTGAATACTTCGTTATAGATAATTCTATTGATGATAAATCCCATGTTTTATGTCTACTCTTCCGTAAATCAATTGTTCTGAATACTGACAACATAAAACGACACTATGAGACACACAAGGATTGAGTTGGAGATCTAACAGCACCGCAGAGAGAGGCAAGGGTTGGGAAGCTAAAAGATGAGCTTGATAAACAGCAAAATCTTTTTAGAAAAGGTAATGATCAAAATTCAAAGCTTGAAAAAACAAGCCTTGTGATGGCAAAAATAATTGGTGAGCATTTGAAGCCGCATACGGATGGAGAGTATGTGAAAAAATGCATGGTGGCTGTGGCAGAGATTCTTGCACCAGAGAAAAAACAGTTATTTGAAAAAATAGCCGCCTCTAGACAGACAATTTGTAGAAAAATAGTAAACATTTATGCAAAATACAATGAAATTTTGAATTCTAAAATCCAGAATTTTGCCAGGTATTCATTGTGTATTGACGAAAGTACGGACATCACTGATACTGCTCAATTGGCAATTTTTATTCGAGGTATAACTGAGAGTTTCGAGGTTGTGGAGGAACTGTCGAATAAAGTTTCTTTGACTGACTCCACAAGTGGAAAAAATATTTGTGATGCGGTTCTAAATGAAATGCAGCTACACAAAATTGACTTATCCAAGCTTGTTCAAATTGTGACTGATGGGGCGCCGTCAATACGAGGTTCTAAAAATGGTGCAGTATCGTTGCTGAAAAAAAAACATTATCAAAAATTCCCTTGTGCTGAAGTCAGTGATTTACATTGTCTTATTCGCGTACAAAATTTATGTTCTAAGTGCATTAATATGGAGCATATCATGAATATTATCATCGAAACAGTTAATTACATCAGAGGCAGTGCTTTGAGACACCGAAAATTTAAGGAAATGATTAAGGATGTGGAGAAAGCCGAAGGGACTAATGTTATTTATTTCACTAATATTCGCTGGTTAAGCTGAGGAAAAGCGCTGAAAAGATTTTTCGAGCTACGAGAGGAAATTAACTTTTTCATGCAAGCAGAAGGGAAACCCATCAACCAATTCGGAGACGAAAAGTTTCTCTTGGAACTTGCCTTTTTTGTTTATATAATGCTTCACATCAATAATTTAAATGTGAAGCTGCAGGGAAAAGGCACAAAAATATCTGAAATGTATCGTTTGATAAACGCATTTATTGGAAAGTTGAATTTATTTAAAAATCAGCTAAAGGAAAACAAATATGATAATTTTGAATCTATAAAGTCAATCATATTAACCGAGAAAGATACTAAAAGATTTGCGAAGGACATTGATATTTTAATTCTTGAGTTCGAAGAACGCTTTTCCGTACTTATGAAAATGAAAAATGAAATTGAAATTTTCTCAAACCCATTTGTTGTGGACTATAATTCTGCACCAGATCGTTTGCATTGGAAACCGATCCATACCAACAATTATATTAAGAAAGACTCCAATCACCCTTACAAACAAAAGATCGCGGCTTTCAACCATATGGTACATAGACTATTGACGACACCGCTAAATAAAAAACGTTTCGACAAAGAAGTCAAATATATTAAAAACGCGGCCCTGGAAAACGGGTACACACACGAACTGATTGACAACATTATTAACAAGCAATCCAAAACATTAGACAAGAAGACAAGTACTACGCTTGCTCTAAGTGACGATAGGAAGAAAAAATTTATTTCACTCCCTTTCCATCCAACCCTAAACAAAGGGCTAACAAAAATCTTTCATAACGCAAATTATACATTAACGTTTCACAATACAAATTACATTAAAAATTTATTAGGGAACCCTAAAGACAAAATACCCACATTAGAAAAATCCGGCATATATCAAGTGTTGTGCCCCACATGCGACATGTCTTACATTGGCCAAACGAAAAGAAATATTTCCATCAGATTCAAAGAACATTTAGCGCACTACAGACATGGACGCTTTGAAAAATCGGCCGTCGCGAAACACATTTTGGAATATAACCACCCATTAGACACAAATAGCCTCAAACTGCTTAAACAAGTCCCAAATACCAAACTCGACGCGACAGAAAGCTTACACATTCATAAATACAGACACACCCTGATGAATAATGAGTTAGGGGTAATAAACAGCGTTCTTTTTAAACTGACCTCTCCCCATTTTTCTTCCCCCCCCCCCTCCCCCCCTGCCCACCAACCAGGTATAAATACACAGACACAGCCCTGGACATCCACTTGAGAGCGTGCCACTGGTCTTGGTTTCAGTCGCCCTCTCTCAAGTCCCCCTTCCCCCCCTTTTTTTAACCCCTGATGATGGTTACTTTGTAGCCGAAATACGTATTGGGTTTTTATCCGGTTTTTATCCGGGTTTATCTGTTTTTATCCGGGTTTATCTGTTTTTATCCGGCCTTTTAACCGGGTTTTATCAGTTTGACTGTCTTTGGAGAATTTCCTTCGCTTATATTTTGCATTGAGCTTATCGAATTGCAGTCTGATATCGAAGCCCATTGCGCTTTCAAAGAAAAACAAGGTTTTCATAACATTTATATTACCCGAGAAAAATATCCACGTCTCAGAGATCATTCCTAAAAAATGATATCACTTTTTGGAAGTACTTATCTTTGTGAACAACTTTTCGCCCAAATGAAATTCAAAAAAAATAGATAACGGTATAATTTGACCGATGAAAATCTGACCCACCAGCTCAGATTATCATTCTCAAAATTAAAGGATTTACAAATTGATGATATTTAAATTAAACTACTTTAAAATACTTTGTAAAAAATTAAACATTATTAAAGAAAAGTGTATGAGAAAAAAATAAAAATTTGTAATTTGAATAAAAATAATTAAAAATACAACGCAAAAAAGTATTTTTTACTCAAATATGTAATATAAAAAACAAATGTTATTACTGTTTTAGCAAAAAATCCCATAGACATTTTTCCTTCAAATAAAAAGACCATGAGTGATAACCGGCGCACAGAGGAGAAAAAAAGGAAAAACTTAACTGTCGAGGTTAAATTAGAGGTTTTACGGCAACTAAAAGATGGAGAGCGCCAACATTTGTTTGTTTTTTGTTTATTGCTCCCTTTTTGATTGTTCAGTTTTTAAAAATGTAATACCAAGATATTTGAATTCTTCCTTTATTTGGTCTCATTTATCAAGCACGTGATAATTCTTTTATGAATCAATATTTATTTATCGAAACGTAGTAAGGTTTCGATCGTTTTGACATACGATTTTGATTTTGTATTGTTGGTTGTCTTCTCTTAATTGAACAGTATCTTCAGTCATGATGTTATTATGTTCCAATTTTCTTTGTGTTAATAAAATTGTGGCTGAATAATGACTATTGCCTCACCCTGTTTATATAAGTAGATGCAGGTATCTTCTTCTACTCTTATTCCTATTCCTTAATGCTCCTGCGTGATTTATTCAGCGTGAGATCAACATATGTTCCGTAAAATGCATTCTGTTCTTCATTTATATTCAAGTTTTACTGTTCAATTTTAAATATAACTGCAATTCAAATGACGACCTATTCTATGCTATGTAATATGGTTAACAAATAATACTTTGGTGTATTATTTATATAATACTACCTATTTTCATTTCCACTAACAGAATCTCGGGAACGAATTAAATCTTATAATGTCATTTCTTATAGAAGTACGTGTTCCGAATAGCGCTGTTTCAGTTAGCGCTCGATTTTTCTGGCACCAATTAAGAGAGTTAATTGGGGGGTGAATGTAATCAACTCTTATGTCTTTAACAAAAATGTCAAATATAAAATGTCGCATTGACCTTGAGTTAGAGCACCCACAAAATTCCCGTCACAGACACACACAGACATTGAGAAAATAGTCAAAACCTGTTCAGGGGACCTTAACCCTCTAATTGGCAAACAAGTTTTTCTTAAAAAAATAAATATATTTAAAATGTTTATATGACTATACAATAAATTATTTATTTTAGTGTTAAATTTTAATCCTGTCTTGAATTTAAACTGTATTCCAGAAGATTGCCAACAACTGGTGTAACCATAGGTGTATCTTGGGAGGCACATTGCGAATGAAGAAAATTTTGTTTGAAAAGCCAGTTTATTTTTTTTACACAATTTACATTTTTCAGGTCTGTTGTTTAAAATTGCAATTATGAAGATGAAACATATTCCACAACATATGTAGGACCATGAATTATTCTTAACGTGATAATCAAGAAAGCAGTTTCGTTTTTTCCAAAAGGCATAATTGTTGATTACACTTTCGACAAAACACACTTGTCTGACCACGAGTACAATGTTTACAGTGACCTTTATCCCTATATACAGGTAAGTGACCAACACTATCAAAATGGATTTCATCCTCAGGATGGGCTGATACTGGCCGATGAATTCTTTTTGCTGGTGGTTGAATTTCTTCGATCGATGAGCGACCTCTTTTTATTTTTTGGAATGGAAAAAATATCACTTGCTTCAATATCGCCTAGGAACAGGGTCAGGCCGATAGGCGAGGCGGAGAGGCGACCACGTCAGGCGCCTCTCGCAAGAGGCGCCAAAGTTTGACCACAATGAAAATCACAATTTGGAATAAATAATACCCAATAATAAAAAAATCAATGCATCTTCAAAACTAGAAACAAGACCAAGTGATCTCAGTCAAAATCTAAGCATTTTTAAAAAAACGAATTTAATAAATGTTGCTATTTATACGCTAATATGGATGGATCAACTGTCCATTGCTGAAGAGTAGTCGAGCAGAAAAGAAAATATCCCATTTGTTCACTCATCTATGCTCAAGCCGAGTTCCGTAATAATCGTCTCCATGGCAACGATCCGATAAAATGCGATTTAAAACGCAAAAACGCTGTTTTAATAGAAATTCAAGAAAATACGATCAATAATCAAAATTCGGGGATAAGAATTAGAATCTACATTTTTCCCCTTATAACAGTACAAACCTCGTTCCGATATCACAATTCTAAGATATTTTAAAGTATAAAAGAAAACATCTCTGCACGATGGATTTGAGACTTTCTATGTAAAACAAATGAGGAAAAAACGTTCCTGGAATCGAACCCGGGACTTCAGTCTTCGCTAAATAAAATATAACCTGGAGGTGGGCCCTGGCAGCACGAGCTTCATACCAAGTATCATGGCAATCGGTCCATTGATGCAAAAGTTGTTAGTAGGGGACACATATACATACATACACACAGATAGGACCATTTCAAAAGGCTATTTCCTTTGGAAACCAGCCTAAAAAGGGTATACGTACATGGCAATTTTGCCTTTTGTTTTTGTCAAATTTTTGTTGAAAGTAAGATAAAATTAAATGTACTCTAATTAAAATTTTATGAAAGCAAGTAGTGAGAAATTAAAAATAGGCACATGGAATGTTAGGACTATGAATTCAGGGGGTAAACTAGAGAACTTAAAAAGGGAAATGAGAAGGAATAATGTAAGTATAGTAGGTCTTAGTGAAGTTCGGTGGGAAGGAGAAGGCGAGATAAATTCAGACGAATTTAAGATTATTTACTCGGGAGGGGAGAAAAAGGAAAGGGGAGTGGGGATTATAATGAGAAAAGAGATAGCTGAAAGAATTAGTAAGGTAGTGACAGTTAATGACAGATTAATAGCCGTAAAACTCCAGATGGAGCCAGTGGATATGCTTATAATTCAAGTGTATATGCCAACAACTAATGCTGGCGACGACGAAGTAGATGAAATCTATGAACAGAATATGGAGATATTGGAGGATGAGGGAAAAGGAAGGATCACCACCATAGTAATGGGAGATTGGAACAGTGTAGTCGGAGAGGGACAGGAAGATAACATAGTGGGAAAATATGGACTAGGGAAGAGAAATGAAAGAGGGGATAAACTTGTGGAATTCTGCCATAGAAATAGATTAATTGTAACTAATACATGGTTTAAGCATCACCAGCGAAGACTTTACACATGGAGAAGCCCAGGAGACCAGAGACGATACCAGATAGATTACATACTAGTCAATGAAAGATTTAGAAATAGCATTAAAAATGTGAAAACACTACCAGGGGCAGATATCGATTCTGACCACAACCTTTTGGTGGCAAATATACAATGTAGACTGAAGAGCGTTAGGAGAAACATAAGAGTTAACAAGAAATGGAACTTAGAGGAACTCCTTAAAAACAAGGAGGCTATCATGACTGAGCTGGAGGAAAGGTTGGGGGAGAGAGCTGAAGAAAATAGGAAGAATGTAGATGAGGAGTGGAGATACATCCATAGCAACATTAAAGATATAATGGAAAAGAAGGTAGGAAAGATAACGGGTGAAAGAAACAAAAAACCCTGGATCACAGCAGCCATGCTGCAAAAAATGGAAGAGCGGAGAAAGTGGAAGAACATAAACACTGAAGAAGGCCAAAGAAAGTACAAGGAGTTAAATAATGCTTTAAGAAGGGAAACAGATAAAGCAAGAGAACAGTGGATAAATGAAAAATGCGAGGAGATTGTCGAGTGTGAAAGAATTTGTAGAACAGACCTCATGTATAGCAAAGCAAGGGAACTATTCAAGAAAAAAGCAAGAAAGATAGGACGTAAAGGAATCATGAACAAAAGTGGTAAAATAGTATCGGAGCCAGACAATGTAAAGAATGTCTGGAAAGAATACATTGAGGTTCTGTATGACAAAGAAGGAAAGCCAAGAAATATTGAATTAAATGAAGAAGAGGATGTGGAAGAAGATCAGCTAGGACCAAGTATTCTCGAGTCTGAAGTTAAAAGAGCAATTGATGACATGAAAAGAAGGAAGGCTGTTGGGAGTGATGATATACCCGTGGACGTTCTCAAGGTTTTGGGGTCTAAAGCAGTTAAGCAACTCACAAAATTTTTTAACCAAGTATATGATACTGGCATATGGCCTGAAGATTTTTTAGATGTTGTGATGTTACCACTGGAGAAAAAGAACAATGCAAAATGTTGTAAGGATTACAGAACTATTAGTTTAATTTCTCATACAGCTAAAGTTCTAACCAGAATAATAACCAAAAGAATTGAATGTAAAATAGAAAAGGAGCTGCAAGATAATCAGTTTGGTTTTAGAAGAGGAAGGGGGACTAGAGATGCTATAGGATGTATGAGGATGATGATAGAAAGAGCGCTAGAAGTCAATAAAGGTATGTATTTTTGTTTTGTAGATTGGGAGAAAGCTTTTGACCGAGTGAAATGGGATAAAATGCTGGGTATTTTAAACAAAATAGGAATAGATTGGAAAGATAAAAGACTGCTTAAAAACCTTTACTTTGATCAAAAGATTAGAGTTAGGGTTGAAGGAGAAGAAACAGAAAGTACTTCAATAGGGAGGGGAGTGAGGCAGGGTTGCCCTATTTCACCAGCGATATTTAATATTTATGCAGAAACAATAACAGAAGAAGCGTTGATGGAAGAGAAAGGATTTAAGATAGGAGGTGAAAGTATTACCACCATTAAATATGCAGATGATCAAGGATTAATAGCAGAAGACGAGAAAGAGCTTCAGGGGATGACAGACAGACTAGTGGAGGTTGGCCAACAATATGGAATGAAGATCAATGCTGAAAAAACGAAAGTCATGGTGGTTTCAAAGGAACATAAAGAATTAAATATAATGGTAAATGGCCAAAAATTGGAACAAGTAAGTAGTTTCAAATATCTCGGCAGTATTTTAGCACAGGATGGAAGTAGTACACAGGACATCAGAAGTAGGATTGCAATGGCAAAAGCAGCATTTAACGAGAAGAAGGAGCTTCTCACAAGCAAGAAAATAAATCTAGAAACAAGGAAGAAATTAGCAAAATGCTACATATGGAGCATAGCTCTTTATGGTGCAGAGACGTGGACGGTAAGGAGAAAGGAGGAAAAATATTTAGAAAGTTTTGAGATGTGGGTATGGAGAAGAATGATGAAAGTGAAATGGACAGAGAGGAAGAGAAATGAAGAAGTATTAGAAATGGTGGGAGAAGAAAGGACGCTAATAAAAACAATCAGGAAAAGAAAAGCAAATTGGATAGGGCACATATTGAGAAGACAGTGTTTACAAAGGACGATCTTAGAAGGAAAAATTAGTGGAAGAAGAGGAAGAGGGAGAAAAAGAATAGGAATATTAGATAATATAAAGCAGGGATATAATACTTATAGAGGTATAAAAGAGGCTTCTAGGGAGAGAGAGAAATGGAGGCAGCGATTCAGTTAAAACCTGTCTTCGGACAGAAGCATGATGATGATGATGATGATGAAAACAAGGTAGGGAGGAATTGCAGGGCAAATTTCATGAGGTGCTCTTTTCACCAACTGCTGTCTTTCTAGCGGAGTTAACAATAGCAGATGCGATGCATTGCTGGTTGCTTACATCTGTAGCAGCATATACTTTCAAACTATTTTTCCGGTTAATCCCTAGCAGAAAATCCTACATCCACTAAGTTTATACCATGTCTAATGCTCATATAGAAAAATCTCTCCTGAAAATTTGGTTTCTCTAAGTTGCAGGATTCCAGAGACGGTCGGACAGACAGACAAACCGAATACATGAAGGATTTGTTAGAAAAAATGCACCTGATTTTGATTTTTTAATAAAAGTAACTATATGATTTGAATAAATACATTTTTATTATGTATTGGCTATTTTTTCAACTGAGGTTTAATTAAAAGAGCTCAGTAAAAAAATTGAAAGGGTGCCATATTATATCTTGCTTCAGGTGGCAAACTGTCTGGGCCCAGCCCTGCCTAGGAAATCATCCTTACTCCAACTTCAGAATGAAAGAAGAGTACTGTAGCAACTTAACTCAATGAGTGGGATGGATAAAAGTAATTGTTTTCCTTTTTTCATTTTTAATGAATGAAAGTTTTGAAAATGATCTCTCGCCTTCACATACCGAACACGGCATTGTTAAATAAATTCTGAAGGCAATAGCGACATTGGGAAAACATTTCTCTAGTAAAATTCGTTTCATGATATCCATGACCCTTAAAGAATTTCTTCATTTTCCTCCATTTCTCAGACTTCACTCATCACACATTTGTGGAAATGGATTAATTCGTTCTCAAACTCTTCTCCTACATCATATTGGTATTTCTCAATGAACTTTTTTGAAGTTTTTCTTTTGTCTTCAATATCTTCACTCTTGTACCCGTTTATATGCGCCATAGCGCTTCCTCATTTCTATGACCAGACTGTCGCATATTACTAAAAATGTTTGCATCTTGAATTTTTCTTTAGGTATGTGGTCGGATACAGATGTGCCATGCTCATCAACATTCTTTTTATGCTTTACCATTCATTTCATTGTAGTCCGATAGTGAGGCTCATTATCTGATTCTGCTTGAATCTTCACTATCAAATGTTTAGCTTGTTCCTCAAAGTGATTAAAGTCATTGCGAATAACCAGAAGAAACTCTATTAAAGAATTCATATGCTCTACAACAGTCTTTAGTATAAGTCCCTCACTTTACAGCAGTAGATTAACTTTGTGTATTCATTCCAAAACATCAGTCCAGAACAGACAAAGAAAGACTGTTTGCAGTTCACACAATTTAGCTGAAATATTTTTAGCTTCTGCTTGAGTGTCACAATTTTGATTGGCATCATCATGTAAAATGTTCAGTGTCTCAATTATACCAATACCATCTTGTGTCAGAGAGTGCCTTTAATAGAATCACTTCCTTACTTTTGAATTGTGACCTTAAGGTATCTTTCAAAAGATTCCATCTGTTTGTAGAACCTGACATAAATTTATACAACCTTTCAATGATTCCGAAGAATGAGACAGCTTCCTCGCAAATACTGGCTGATGTTTGACCAACAAGATTAGGTAAGTGAGTGAGCACTGCAGGGTATATATTCAGCCAAAGGATTGCACCCCTTGATTCGGTTTTGCACTCATTAATATCTATTGGATATATTAGCAGCACTGTCATAACTCTGACAGTGACAATTTCCAAGGTCAAGGCCACAATCAGATAAATATTGAGTTATAACACCTGCCAATTCTTTACCTTTATGAGAAGATATGGGTGAATTTGAGGAATCTCCCCACAACAAATAAATTGTTGGGGAGAACATATCACAGAATAAAAGTCAGTTGGTATAAATGTTGTAAATCAGAAGTGGAATCAACTATTATGCCAAAGTTTTCAGATTTCATTACCTCATCCAAAATTTGCTCTAGGACATTATCACCTATCAGACGAATGAATTCTTCACAAATAGTTGAAGACAGATATGGCACATGACCACATCCTTGGTTACCATGTCTTTGTATGTGTGTTGCCAAAAGTGCATCATATTTTTCCAACAATTCGAGTATTCCAAGGTACTTTCCATTTTCTACCGAACCGATAAGTTTGTGGCGGCCATTACGGAAGCCGATGCTCATTGCATAGGAAGTTCCACCGGACGCCACCAAGCGGCGCAACAGCCGCAGCGTCGAGGCCAGAGAGAGGCTGGCAAGGAAGTGAAGAGAGTTTCCAGCAGACTTCACGAGTGGCCACCTAGGCTATAGCCACGCGAGCATAAAGCGTGCGTCACACCACGGTTTTGCATCGCCGTACATCCTTGTACCTCTCGCTAATAGATTGCTATCTGGCATCAAAATAGTATTTATTATTTGTGGCACCAAATGCACCTCCATAAGTTCATTTTGTCCTCTTGGTGCTAGTCCTCATTGACTCAGAAAAAGAATGACATCAATAACACATTGTAATAGTTTTTGACAGTACTGACATTCCTGGTCAAAAGTTTTGGTGAATTTAGTTTCTATGAATCTTATCTTGGAATGAATTGACCAGTTAGGATAAGACTCATTATGACTAACACTATTTTCATGACATGATAGTCTTGTCGATGCATTCTTCCAGTCATTAAATTCTGTAACAAATTGGTCAGAAAAAGAGGAAAATAATTTACACATTCCACAATATACCATTTTGATTTTTGGAGAGAAAATTACTCAATAGCGATGAACTTCTTCCTCAATGACCATATTTTGCTTGAACATTGATTTAGTAATACTACATTGTTTCGAGCCACATAATTACGAATATGATTTTGCTAACTCAGTACATTCGAAATCAATATTTTCAGGAATGTAGCCTTTATGAATGTGATATACAATAAATTTCTCATTGACTTTCCACTCAGCTGGATCATCACTAAATATTTCCAAACTACTTTGTGCATTATCTTCTTCTACAACCACATCATCGCATGCTTTATTTGTGGTTGTGACATCTTCCCTGTTGTTCTTGTTCAACATTTTCAGTCTCTACTTTTATTGTACCAGGCATTGTATCTGTTGCTAAATATTGTCTAGGAAGTTGGTCTAGTTCAAATCCCAAACTTGCTAGTGGCTTCATTCCTTTAGTAGATACAGCTTCTTTGCATGAATTTTCCATTTTTCAGCTCCGCTAAGATAAGTCTGTTTCATTTTGAGGTGGATTAAATCTGGCAAAATAAATATTAAAACAGGACGTTCAAATGCGTGTGAAGTAAAATTGGCAAATGAACATAACTACTTACTATTCCAGAAAAAAATATGAAACTAATGTGCACGTTTTGCCATACAGCCAAATGGCTTCTGATTTATCGCTGCACACACAATGCTGACAATGTTGCACTGTGCAACTGTTGTCAACATAAGAAAATCAACCGTGTGGCAAACTTGCTGTTACCACGCTTATTTTGATTAGTGTGTACGTGACTTAAGTGAAACAAACAAATATTATACATACCAAATTAATTATACTAATTCAATAAGACATCAAAATTAATTTAACATTTTACTTGTTGATATATTATCTTTTTTTTTGGGCAGATGCTCAGCTCAGCTCAGGGGCACCTAGGAACATGCCTACTGTGCCTATTGCATAATCCAGCACTGCATACAACCCGGTATTATGAACACAAACATCCATGCCCCTCAGCAGTATTCAAAATTTATAGGTTCTGTCTCTACTTCTCCCCAACCTGTAACTTAAAAATACCATATTTGAGCACTAAAAATATTATTCTTTTAAAGATATTTTGAATTACTTGACTTTCCTAATTCATCACTCAATTTTTCCCGAAATACTTTGTAAAAATAAAAGTAAAAATCTCATATCATAAAAGACAAACAGAAAAAAGATATTTCTCATCAAATTACCAAGAAATAACAAGTTAAAATATATGACATTCATGCTAACCCTAAAAATTGGTTATCTACATTCAGAAATGGATATTTGTCTACCTTTGTTTGGGTGACAATCCCAATTTAAAAAAACGAACCACCCTCAATTGCTATTACTTTTGGAAGCTAACTTTTAGTTGATCATGGATAATAATAAAGAGACTCCATATAATTTCTAAATAAATATTCCTTTCCTGATTTTGTTTGCAGTACTCTCTTTTACAAATGGTTGTAAAAGCATGTCAAAACAAACAGCAGTGCAAGTTCCTCACCACTCCAAAAGCATTGTCTTGAGTCAGTTATGGAGCAGCCAAGTTTGTAGAGGTTGCTTACAAGTACCGTCCATTTAAGTTATATTGCTTTCTGCAATTATAACACAATTTATGCTCTCACTTACTTTCATTCAAGAGATATTAACCATTATTTAATGACTTTTCTGTACTTTACTGATTTTTCCTTGTATACCCATGATAAATTTTTTTTAAAATGCTGCAAAACATGCTTCCATTTGTGATTTTGAGATGGTTTCTGAACTGACCATAAAATTGTTATGAAAGAACACCTCTTACAATGTGATTTCAAAGAATACATTTTTAGATTTAAGTGAAATCTCTGAGTTATGTGGTGCAGTATCCAGTTATTATGCGATTTTAAAACCAAAGTGCAGACAATGTCCCTCAAACAAGAAAAGTTGAGTATCAATCTTTTGGGTGGCCACAGTACTATATCCAAAAATAATGTATATTACAGATAAATTTCAATTTACAAACTTCTTTCTACAAATGATGCTAAATGACTACTAGAAATGTCACCTAAGTTATTTTATCTACAGCTCTAGGAATGACTATGTTATTTCATTTATTATGTTTGTTTAAGGCAGTGGTTTCCAAGCATTACAAAGCCATGCCCCCCTCACCTAAGGAAAATGGCTTTGCTCCCCATGCTATATCATGTTCAGTCAAAATTCATAAACAATACCTACTGGACCAACCATTGCAATTAATATAACCACCTTAAGAAAATCAAGGAAGCAAACAATATGTCCTAACCAATTGAGGGCTAGTATTTCTTGGCTGCATGTTGTAGGTCTTACAGTTAGAATGGCTAAACAGATGGTGAATATATGTGTAATATTTTGAGCCCCCACCTCCCCCCCAATCTATCTCCCACAACCCCCCAGGGGGTCATGCTCCACAGTTTGGTTTAAGGTTTGTTATGGAGAAAAACACATTGTCATTTGGATTTACTTTACATTTCTTCAAAAACTCGGAATGAATGTTCTATAAGTTAATACTGGCAAATGGATTTCAGGTTGCAATATTTTCCATGGCAACTTTTTATTCAAATTGCACTGTGTTGAGTACAGTGCCTTTTTTCTTTAACACAACTACTATGACACTCAAGTTTTACTTGTATTTGGTTTCTTAGGCTTATTTTAGGCTTCATCTGAAATTCTTTGTATGTAGATGTTGAAAAATAACCAGCAACAGCATGATCTATTAATGCACTCCTCAGCCTTATAACTAATTTTCTTAAATTGACATCGAGTCATGCCGTGATTACCATTAACTGTTCCTATGCACCTGCAGATGAGTTCTGAAGCAAGGTGGCATGTGAGGAGGAAACTGCAGACATTCGCTGGGACCCAGGAACTCATTTTTCAATATACTCAGCAGCATTTTGAGAGATAGATAGATAGATAGATAATCGTCTTTATTCGGGCGAAATTTAGACCAGAAGGTCCATTCTTACATTTAACATGGCAGCATGGATAATTTGCCTTGCCCACAACATACTGGTGTGATTCATTCATTGTATCCAGATGAAGGAGTTTACTTCAAAGCCACAGGGGCCATTATATCCACCCAAGACAGAAGGTTTGTCAAAAAATATCACCAAATACATTTTGTTCTAACCACAATTAATATTAATTCATTATTAATACTAATATAAGGGTATGAACCTGCAACATCACATCATCTGAAAGGTTTACACTTTGACACAACACTATTACAAATTTATTGACATCCTACCACAATTATTTTGCTCAACCTTAATCACATTTATTTTTAAATAATTTCCTCCATAATTTATCAAACAAATTTTCATGTTCACAAAATTTTACATTATTGTTCTAACAGTATAATAGTCATATAAAATTTATAAATTTTCTAATTCCTCATTACAGAATAGCCTCTTTCAAAATATATACACCAATTAAAAGAAATTTCATTAATTGCTGCTAAAATTTTAAATGAGTAAGAGAGAATTTACAAATCAGCTGGGACAAAACCGACACTTTATGCTGATGACACCAATGTCATTGTTTCCTCCGACTCTTTTCAGAACTTGCAGCACACTTGTAATCTTGTCACTCACTGCCTAAATACCTGGTGTCCAAACAACTTTCTAAAATTGAATATTGATAAATCACAAGTAATCTACTTTACCAACAAAAATAAAACAGCACAGCCTTTGTCTATTCCTTTAGATGTCAAGTGTATCCCTCAAGTCAGCACCTCAAAGTTTCTTGGTGTCAATATTGAAGCTCACCTTTACTGGGACATCCATATCGGAAAACTTGCCAGTAAACTTAGCTCTGTGTGCTACTTGGTGAGATGCATTCGTTCTACAGTTTCCTCAGAGGTTTTACTATCTCTATATTATGGTGAATTTTATTCCCATATTGCCTACAGTATCTTGATTTGGGGCTCCTCGCCTCATGCCATCAGAATCTTTACAATCCAAAAAAAAATACTACGATTACTGGCGAATGAAAATCTTGATGCCCCAAGTCATCCAATTTTTAAGCATTTTAATGTCCTACCTCTTGCATTTTTATATATATTAACAGCTGTTGTATACACCAAAAGAAATTTAAATGAATACCCGGTCAATGCTGACATTTATCAGCATGCTACTCGTGGGGCAAGCAAATTACACACACCATTTGTTCACACCAAATCTGCATCACTAGGTCCTAAGCATATGGGACTCGCTTTTTATAATAAGCTACCTCAAAATCTAAAATGTATTGTGTCTATGTCTTCCTTTCAGTACAAGGTTAAATCTTTTTTGCTTAACAAAATGTTCTATAGTATTGATGAATTTCTCAATGACTGATTTCCTATATACTTCTATAGATGCAATTTTATGATGATATTTCTTTTGTATACATTTATACCTCATCTATTCTTATTGGAATATTTATGATGACATCTCTTTTGACAAATCCTATATCTGTGTACAGATCTCCGGAGGAATAAAATTATTATTATTATTAACACAATTAAATAACAATTGTTGTGATTTAAAATTATAATTTTGTTCATTTCCATTTTTTTAATCCTTTATAATGTTTATTTCTTTTCATTTGTAATTTTCCTTACAAATTTGTTTCATGCTACATAGTAGAGAAAATTAAATGGCCAGATTTCTAATTATACATGAAATGATTTTGCAGGGAGCCAGGAGAGATTTTACTGGTATATGGGTGCTGGAGTGAGTACTGGTCTTCTGGCAATAATTTTCTCAACTATAAATTTTGTATACAAGTTCCAAAAAATGTTTTTTTGTGTTCAGAATTGTGGAAAAATTGAAATATATCCTAATATTTATCCTCTGATTTAAACAAATAACTTTACCCAATATTGTGTAACCTAAAGATTTAAGTGATACTCATAAAAATATGAAATTCTATACACTGAACATCATTTGAATTTCTTGATCAAATTATCCAAATTCACTGGTGGATACTAAAATACCCACTTTAATTGGAATGACTTATTGGTACATCAAGTGAGTAATTCAAACAGGTTTTTTGTAAAATCATTAAATAAATTTAAAGTTAATCTACATTTTATTCTTATCCAAGCAACAAACCCAAGTGAAAAATGAAATATAATACATATGGATAGATTAAAAAAACTCAGGTTGGGGAAATTCAAATTCACTGAATGAATACCTAACTAATAGTGACCAAAGGGAGGGATTAATTCACTCCAATGTATATCATACCACTTTCAATATTAAAGTTTTAATTATTGTTTTTAAGATAAAATGCAATGGTATGTATTTAGGGACAACCATGTTTGTGCGTGAAAACTTTTATTATATTTATTATTATAATACAGTTAAATTTTAAAATTTATAAATTACATCCATTTTATTGATAAATAATAATAATTTTCTCAACATCAAATTGTTAATCTATATCAATCTTCACTTTAAATTTAATTGTCCAGTAGAGTTTTTTAGCATGTGTTTAGTTTTTATGGAAGATTAAGATTGTTATGTTATCCTTCAAAAGTTATTTTATAATGATTTCATGGAATAATAGAAACTACAATTTTGTACCCATTTTGAATTTTAGGTGAAATACAAATGAATTTACCAGTTGCGCACCTAAAAGAGTTACCTCCATCACCTCAGAGACCAATTTTCTTTCGTTAACTACTTTAATGATCATGTTTGGTACGAAATATTGAATCCACTATAAAGTTTATAGTCTGATTCTGAATCAGATTGTTTATTATAATTCCCAACTTAACTACTTAGGTTATCAAATGTGGGACACTGACTGATCAGAGATGCATGCCTTCATCTGAATGAATTCCTCCGGATTGCTTTTAATTCATCTGCACTCTGTTCTTGACCTGAACAAAAACGTCATGTCATGCTTCTTTTAACAAAGCACTTTTATTTCACCTAACAATTAATAAGTTATTTTTATACTGTATAGAATTTTTATCAAAAAAAATTATTTCCAAACATATATAAATCTTGCATAAAATAAAATTAGTTTATTGATAATTTCTATTCATAATCTTCATCAAAATGCTTTAAACATGATTGCTTCTTACAAGTACAGTGACGTACCTGAAAGTTTAACAAAAAATTCACAAATATTTTTAAACTTTTTTAAAGAAAGTGTCAGTTTTGACTGTCAGTTCATCAGAGTATTGATTGCAGATATTTGACAACTTTCTAAATTTAATGCATTTATAGAAAAGCTGTAACATAACCATCACATCAATTTATATTTTTGTTTCATTAAATAAACACACCTACTGGAAAGGTTAATAGCAGAGAGAAAGGAATTCTAAGAAACAACACAGGTATTTGGAAATAGCATACTTCATATATTGTGTCAAGTTTAACTCAAATTCAGAATCCTCTCAAAGTTTCACAGTTATTTAATTAATCAGAAGAATCCAAATGAGTTCTGGACAATTAATTGAATATATCAACATTACAGGATGTTATTGATTTTTTAAAATGAATTATCGCTGCAATACTTGATACATTACAGATAATTTGAAAATCAATGCTCACAGAAATAAGGGTTCCCCAGTCAGTCATTCAGAAATGTCAAATGTTTTCTCTTGGTCAATAAAATATTTCAGATAAAAAGTTTCTACCCTTGGTGTATTTTTTTATATTCTCACTCACACAGAACAAGTGTGTACTATGAATAATTTACCTTTACATTTTTCTCATATAAGAACTACAAAAATCCAAGAAATATTTTTGGCTACATAAACAAACTGAATAATAGTCAGCCAATTTACGTATCCTATCAAACTAATTCTGTTCTCAATGAGATATCTTCCACTAGTAAAGAGCTCTGGCTAGAATGATATGAGTTGTCATGTTAATGTGTTAAACCCAGCATACAGAAATGATCAATGCATGTGAATCTCAATGTCAAAAGCACTTGTAAAAATGTTTTTAATCTTCATGTATCTACCACTTGAAACTAAAAGATAAATTTTACGCATGTTCACATTCCAACAAGAAACATTTCAATATAAACCTAGCGAGTTTGACAGGCGAACACCTTAGGCGTCATCTAAATTTGTAAGTGTGAATGTGTATATGGAGAAATAATTTCTCTTTAGACGTAACGTATAATACTTAGGAAAATCAAATTTTTTAATGAGTAGTTAATAATCTGGAGAATTGGAAAAACTCGAAAATATTACTCGGGGATGTGAGAGAATGCAGCGGTAGGTACACGGTATCTCGAATATACAATTATTTCAACAGGTTTGCCTGGCTTCAGACAACGACTAACAACTACCAGCGGTTAACACTTCCCCACAAGTTAAACGAAAAACTACTTGGTTTTAAAATAAACCCTCAGGGGCTTGTAATATGTTCGTTACCATTCGTGGTCGAGTGGTCCTGTTCAACATGGCGGCAGCTAACGTCGTTAGTATGTGTTCGTCGTGTAATTTTAATATTTTTACTGGTTCCGCGTTTATTAACTGCGGATTATGTAATTCTAAATCTCATTTAAAGTGCTCCAATTTATCTAAATCTGAGTTAAACCTTAATTCTTCAAACAAGGCTATAATTTGGCTCTGTGAATCATGTACGTGCACAAGTGACGCTAAGCCAAACAAATCCAGCTGTTCCAGTATTAATCAAAAGTCGGATAATTTAGCCGAGACCTTAGTTGATATTCGTGCACGACTAAAAGTGATTGAAGACGTCATCCATGCGGACAAGGGAGCTGGATCTACGGATAAACAAATGCCGAAATCAGTACCTTCATGCGACGTTGACGATCATCTCAGCTGCAATCCACAGTCCCATCCTGCTTCGAGTAATCCTGTTAATTCCGAGCCAGATGGATTCACCAAAGTTATTCGCAAGAAATATAGGCGGTCTAGGAAGAATGGTGTTCATGATGATGACAAGGTGACTTTCACCGGTGTATCTCATCGGCACAGTGTAGTGTACGGGAATAATTCCGATCCCGTTAACGGTGTGAGTATTCCTGGTGTTCCACGTTTGTTTTGGCTCTACTTAGGCAGAGTCAAACCAGGTGTTACAGTCAATCAAATAGTACAATACCTCAATGGTAGATTCTCTGGTTACGATTTTATCTGCGAACTGCTTTGGTCCAACGATCAGTCCTGCTCCTTTAAAGTGGGCGCTGACATCTCTCTACAAAAAGATCTTCTTGAAAGCTCCAACTGGCCAACTAATGTTCTGGTGGGGAAGTATTTTCCTTCCAAGAGAAAGATTTATAGTGATTCGTGTTCAATTGCCACGCCTCATGTCGGCCAGGTTTTCCATGAAAACTCGCCAGTCCCTGTTCCCAATGTTGACGACTCTGCTACCGATCCGAACGATATTACTGATGCTAATTCCGATACCCCTCACGCAGTCGACGATTCCGAGTCACCTCTTGGCTTTGGTATCACAACTCGTAGTAAAAATGGTGTGTGTAAACCTAAGTCCCAATGACTAGGTTCATCAATTAAGTGTGATACTATTATCACTGGCAATTATTCCAATTCCCAGCTCACTCTGCTTCTTCTCAATGTGCAGTGCATAAGGAATAAGATGCTTGAACTCGAGCTTCTGCTCGACTCTTTCAAACCAGATATTTTCTGTGTGTGTGAGCATTGGCTAACTACTGACGAAGTGCCTTTATTTATCATTCCTGGTTATGTTATAGGTGACATATATTGTCGTAGCAATACAAAAAACGCTGGTGTGGCCTTATTACTGAAGGATCGTCTCCCTTTTGATCTTCCTGCTATACAGTATAAACATTTAATTATAGTAATTATAGAGCGTGTATTTGAATGTGTCATTGTATCTGTAATGATAAACAACCTGCCTATTATTATTATCACTATTTACAGATCACCGCTTTGCGATTTTCAATTGTTCATGGATAAATTCGAAAATCTTCTTGAAATGGTTCATGTATCTCTGGGTAATCAAAATTTAATTATCACTGGCGATATTAACTGTAACTTACTACTTAAAAATAGTAGCAGTGCCAGATTGCTTAATTTGCTCAAATCTTTCAACTTGTTCATAAATGTCTCGGAACCAACTCGAATAACAAGTAATTCTGAATCCCTACTGGATGTTATTGTATCCAACTTTAATCCAGATGATGTGCAATCCAAGGTAATCAAAACTGACATCTCTGACCATTTTCCGGTCCTCTCCACTTTCCCTTTTAAATCCTCTTTTTCTCCTAGCAAACGTAATGGGAGGTTTTTTCCAAGTCGAATATTTCTCACTTTCTTTCTAGATTAGAAGGTGAAGATTGGTCTGATATGTATTCCTCCCCCAACTTTGATGCAAGCTTTAATTGCTTTTACGATAAATTCATTCACTACTTTAATATTTCTTTTCCGGTTGTTAGCAAAAATGTAAGGAAAAAGAATGTTAATAAAAAATGGGTCACTGATGAAATTCGTGCACTATCTGTGTACATGAAAGATCTAGCACTCCTCTGTAAATCCTGTAATAGTGATGAATCAGTTGCGGATTATAAATCTTTGAAAAGGGAATACAGATTAAAATTAAACAATGCCAAGCGAAACTTCAATAATGAGAGACTGCTTTATTGCAATATTTAATTCAGTGTTATCATTTAATTGCATCTCCTCTTTTATTTTTAGTGAACTATTCCCTCGAAAGTGGTATTTTTCCTTCCTCGCTTAAGACTTCGAAAGTTGTACCTTTATATAAAAAGAAAGGAAGTATACATGATATCAGTTCATATAGGCCCATAGTTATGCAGAATCAATTAGCTAAGATATTTGAAAAAGTTTACTACAGACGTTTAATTTCTTTCCTTGAATCTCACAAATTATTATTCTTTTCACAGCATGGTTTTCGTAAAAACAAGTCAACAGTTTCGGCAATATTTGAAGCAATAAATAGTGTCTTGAGTGCTTTGGATAATAGTAAAGAAGTTGCTGCCTTACTTTTTGATTTTTCTAAAGCATTCGATTTGGTTAATCCTTAAGAAATTAGAATTGTATGGAATCAGAGGTATACCCTTAAAGTGGTTACAATCTTATTTAAGTTTCAGATTTCAGTGTATTACTATTAATGCCAATGGATTGAAACACATTTCTACACCAAAGGCTGTAACCATAGGAGTTCCGCAAGTATCCATTCTTGGACCTGCATTATTTTTGTTATATATTAATGATCTTCCTCAACAGCTCAATAAAATACCTGGTACAAAAACAATAGTGTATGCAGATGATACAAATGTTGTACTTTCCGCAGACTTAGCTGTGAGTTTGAGTCACTATGGCAACCAAATCACTCTTGCATTCAAAAATTGGAGTCTTAATAATGTTCTCACTGTTAACGTTGATAAATCCCAGTCAGTATATTTTGCTAATAAGAACAAAGCCAGTTTCAATCTACCTTTTCATATTAATGGTATTCAGATGTCCCAAGTTCAAAATATAAAACTACTTGGTTTGTATTTAGACTCTAATCTTTCTTGGGAGACTCACATCTCTAAACTAGCCAGTAAACTCAGTTCCATTTGTTTCCTCATTAGAAGTATAAGACTCACAGTTTCGAAGGATGTGTTGCTTTCCATTTACTATGGGCTATGTTATGCACAAATTGTTTATGGGATACTTTTTTGGGGTTCTTCTACTAATGCCCTCACTATTTTTAAGATTAAAAAAAAATTGTACGTCTTATGGCATTCGAAGGTTACAATGCTCCATGTAGACCTATTTTTAAAGGATTTAACATATTACCTATGCCATGTGTATATATTCTTAATTTAATTATTTTTATGAGAAAGAATCTGAGCGATTTTGAATTCAACTCAAAATTTCATAATTATAGTACTAGAAATTATAATAGCTTACATGTTAACTATGTCAGAACCAGAGGTACTTCCCTTGGCCCCAGAAATATGGGGGTCAAATTATTTAATCATTTGCCAAGTTTTCTCAAGACGCCTATGTCCCTATGTATGTTCAAAACAAAGTTGAAAGAATTCTTATTACATAAAATGTATTATAGCATTAATGATTTTTTAGATGACAAATGTTAATATATCTGTTTATGTTGTGTATATGTTTTTGACGAATCCTATACCTTCTTTTGTAAGGTCTTTGGAGAATAAAGTGACTTTGACTTTGACTTCCTCCGCGCCTGGAACATGGTTGCCAAATTTGTGCTTCCTTCAACACCTGCAAAACAGCTGATAACATAGACAGGCGCGGCGGAGACAACTCTTTAAAATTCATTCGGGCAGCAACAACGCTCTTGTTTAAAATCTAGCTACAATTATTGTGGTTTCCGATACATTTTGGTCAGTAAACATCGACAAATATGCCTTTGTGGTTGAAACGCCTAATTGCGAGATTTTTCGTTAGGTCTATAAACTCATTTCATATCAATCACGTAATTATTTTCATACAATTTGCCATTCAGTTCGTAGTTTTTTTTTTAAGGTGGAGTCTGTTTTGAGAGTTCTGTATTATTCCTTGGTTCTGTCTCGGAACCTAGTCAGTCCGAGGAGGGGGAAGGGAGGAAATCGCTACAGTCAGGCGGCGTGTCGAGATGAAGGCCAGCTGGGACATATCTGAAAAATGCGAGAACAAAAAAATTAATCAACATGATAGAAAATTGAGAGAACAATTACTGCATCTTAAGATTATTAGAATTATAAGTTTCACAGGTTTCCTCACCACGCAATGGCGTACTGTGAACGGCGCGTTATCCCTTTTGAGATGGAGGGATTCCCCCCCGAATTGCAAGTGGCGAGTTGTTGGCATTACGCAAGTGCCGCTCCAGTTGCAATACGAGAGCCCTATGCATACCCATGGTGCGGCACAGCATGAAAACTGTGCCGCGGAAAACATTAGGAGAGATTTTAGAAGGTGTTTATTTCGTCTAAAGGCCGAGAGGCCTGTACCCGTACGGTGTGCAGTCTTAACGTCTAGACTTATAAACTAAATTAACATTATACCTTAATTTCCCCCCCAGTCTCTAAGATTGAGGTTTCCTTATCGCCCATTCGGTGGGCCCTATCATTCGGACCTAAAGGATAACATGTCTCCGGTACGACTTACCCACTACTATCACCTGACGCTGCAAGAGAGAGGGGAGGGAGGTCGTGGTTCTCGGGAACCGAAGAGCCCCTACCGATTTGATGCGGCCGATCCTCCAGCGGCGGAAGGGCTCTGCTCTCCCCCTACGACCGAACCTCCTCTTGAGCACGCACAACTAAGCACCACTACAGCACAAAATGACCATATTACACACGCACACTGCACCAAGGTGGGAGGGCGGAGCTTGCAGACCGGGGACCATTCGGAAGCACCAACACGTGTATGCAGATAAGTGTTGGCGAGGTGTGGATAGGAGTTGATTGAGAGGCGGAACGGTAGAAGGCGTGGGATGTGGATGAAGGTAGTAAGGAGACGGAAGGAGATGGTGGGATAATCGTGTCGTCAGTTGCACAACCTGACACGAGAAAAAATCCGTCATTATTAACTCATCCGCGTAGTCGTTGTCGCGTCTGAGACGCTTTGATCAACTTGGTTAATTTCCGAAATATATCCCTAAATTTCTAGACTAACAAATCTACGTTAAGCGACTTTAACATTCCATTGCGAAACCTAAAGAAAAAATAATTACTACTTATTTTCTACAGACAGCTTATACCTACCATCTTCAGGGTAGCTGGGCGCCTTCTCATCGAATCGCAGATCATCCCTCTACCCTTTCCATAGCTACGCATTCTATGGCAACATAGGAACGGCGCTCAACTAAATCTTTCTCTCCCCTTCGGGTGTAATGCATGTACCGGAGCAAACCACGGTGTTCCGGTTCGTGAAATTATTAAAAATATTGTTCCGGTTCCTGAAAAACATTAAGATTTCCATTCCGGTTCATCCAAAAAAATAATATTTAAAAAATTTACTATTTTCATTTGAAAACAAAGACTGCTTACCCTCACCACTGTCATTTGCCATTGCGCAGTCAAGCAAGGTCATGTGATACTAGCGACAAGAGACTGCCCGGTCAGGTTAACTAATGGATATGTGATCATAGACGACGTATGTGATCATAAAAAAGATTCGTTAGTTTTGCATAAAGCAACTTGAATGTGAGAAGTTTTGTGGTAAGTTTTCCACTGAAGTTTGTAATAAATTGTAATTAAATTAGTTTTTGTTTTTGTTTTATGTTAGCTAACGAATAGCGAGCATGATTTATAAATGATGTAAGCGATTTAAACATAACGAGGTCTTCACTTCTTTCTGGTGGAATCAGATGTTTTGTATTTTGTAATTGTTACATTTAACAATATATCGTATTTTTGTTCGGTGAGATGTTACTAAAGTTTGTAATTGTAATAGAATTAATTTTATTTTTTGTAGTTATATTTTTCTAAAATATAACCTAAACAGGCCGACAAAAATGAACAACTTTAAAAACTGGTTGAAAACTGCAGTAAGCAGCGAAAATGTTCTTCGAACTGAAGCTACTCCACCAAGTAAGAAACCCAAAATAGATTCAGAAGAAAATTCGGTAATACAACATTCGAGTAACAAAATTGAAGACAACGACGAATTGCCATATTTTTTACTAAAGAACAACTAAAACGTTTAAAAAGTAATAATAATTGGTTAATTGTAGAAAATGATGCATTTAGGTTGTTTAGTCTACAGAAAAGTGAAAGATTTAGGAATATTTTCTGACAAAAATTTACGACTTTCTAAAGTATGGCAAGAATGTTCTGTTGTTCCAAACGGTAGTACTACAGAGTCACAACAATCCAGTTTAAGAAAAATATATATGAATATAAAACAGTGATGCACATAACAAAGCTGCGGAAATATTGTAAAAATCAACAAAAAAATAAATTGACAGTACTATCGAAAATATGAACAAAGAGCAATTCTTAACTACAGAAAGGGTTTTTAGGACTGTGTACAGAATTATAAAATTGCAGAGACCATTTGTAGAACTTCCAGTCGACATCGATTTACAAAAATTAAACGGAATATCTTTAGGAAATATTTTACACTCGGACAAAACATGCTCTGAAATCGCCATCCATATTTCGTCTGAAATGAAGAAAAAGATTTGCAATGAAATATTATCTTCAAAGAAAAAATATCTGTGTTAATAGACGAATCAACTGCATTAAGTAAATAATCAACTTTAGTTGTTGTCCTGAGAACATTTTTTTCTGATTTTCCTGGAGATGCTTACGTTTTTAATCTCGATAATCTCGATAACTTTCAGATACCTCAGCAAATAATATTAGTTTGGAATTGTTAAATTGTTTAAATAAGCATTGTTTTGACGAAAGTTTTCTTAAAAAATGTTTCATAGGCTTTGCATGTGCGTCAGTAATGTTGGGCAAAAATGCTGGGGTAGCAACATTATTGAAAGACAAATTTCCCAATTTAATAATTTGGCACTGTGCTAATCACCGGCTAGAACTTGCTGTTTGTGATGCAATTAATGAAGTAGCTGTAATAAATAATTTTAAAATATTTATTGATAAACTATATCGTTTGTATCACCAGTCACCAAAGAACCAGAGGGAATTGAAAGAAATAGCTGCATCACTTGACATTCAATTATTAAGAATCGGTATGATTTTCTCTGTGCGTTGGGTATCATCGAGTAAAAGAACGGTAAATGCTGTGATAAATAATGATGTTGCTCTCTGTGAGCATTTTACTCAAGCATCAAACGACTTAACAAGAGAATAAAGAGAAAGATGTAAATATAAAGGATTAAAAAAAATTTGGACAAACAGAATTTGTAAGAAATCTTCATATAATGGCCGATGCTTTGGATGAACTAGCAGATCTCTCAATGTTTTTACAAAGAAGAAATATCACACTCATCGAAGCTGATAAAGAAGTGAAAACAACAATACGACTTTTAGATTCTATGGCAAATGATTATGGTCCTCGGCTATCAAACGTGATAACTGATCTAAATTTGAACAATTTTAAAGGAGTTTCTCTTCATGACGCTAATATTAAAACTATTAATTTTAGCCAGTTTTTTAGATCGTTAGCTAATAATCTTCGGAATAGAATGATTACCACTAGATCTTCACATGTCACACGGAATGAGAATGAACATATAGAAAACGCGAACACATACAACAATTACTTGGAATATTTGAAAATTCTTGATCCCAAAACATGGCCAAAGAATGATGATGAAGAAGTAGATATAAAATATGGGGAAGAAAATGTTCGCGCATTGTGCAAGCTATTCAAATTGGATGAAAAAGACATCATTCTTGGATTTAGATATTTTAAAATGAATGATGGAAATGAGGTTCCAGAAGATTTGAAACCTCTCTTCAAAGCTGTGGCAACAATTCTAGTTTCAACCAGTGAATGTGAAAGAAATTTGAGTTCGATGAATAAAATAATGAGATATTCCCTGTCCATTAATACTGTGGCAGCTCTGCTATTTATTAATTCTGTTGGACCACCATTACATCAATTTAAACCAGAAAATTATATTCGTTCCTGGTTGGCAAAAGGTCGCCATTTAGCGGATGACACAAATAGCAGAAAAAGGGAATTAAAATGGAAACGACTTTTGAGTATATTTGGAAACTTCTTTAATTAATAAATTAGTGATAATTTTTTTCTTGTGATTTTGTAATTGAACGAATTATTTTTGTATAACTTTATATACTCTATATTATTGTATCAACCGGAATATTATGTAGACGTACGTTGCGAGTATATTTATATCGCATATATATATAATATATATATATACTTGGTAAGTGTCCGCTGGGCTTCCTTCAACACTTTGTTGCCACCCTCATCACTACCTTATCATTTCCTTAAGTTAATATATATATATATATATATATATATATATATATATATATATATATATATATATATATATATATATATATATATATATATAAACTGTGCTCTCTGTAACTTTTTTATTGTTCAGAATCTTCTTTGTTTTCTTCCGGAATCTGGAATTTATTTTGTTTTTGTTTGATTGAAAATAAATTTGTTTATAAGAATTTTAAAAAAGCATTTTCTTGTCATATTGGTTTTTTTTTAGTTGCACAATAATTTTGAAGTGGCGTTCCGGTTCGTGAAATTTTCCATTTCGAGCCCTGATTCGAATCCCAACTGCTGGCTGCCCTATCAATGTCTTCCGTTTGCGACTGGGCCTTGAAGATTTCTTTGCAGCATTTCCATTGACGCTTTTACAGACGAAGATGTCCCGCAGCAATAAACGTAACGAAAATGTATCAGGCGCTCCCCAAAGTAGACATTAAGACCATTATTGCGTTACTGGAATCTCGGATAGCAATTCTAGCTCTAGTTCGGATTATTATGCAGGCTTGGACGTTAGCTAGCGTATTAGTTCGCCAATTTACTGGAAGGGAAATTGATTCTCATCTCCTACAGCAGAACCACCTTCCAGATGTCACGATCTTCCAGCCTGAGGCTGGCCACGTCGCATTTCCAGCTAAGCTGCTAATGCGAGACTACTCTTGAAAACTAGCTTAGCGCACTTCAATAGCCCATAAATGGGCATATATCCCTCCCTACAAGCGAGGACGCTTGTTTGAAGGGAGAGCATCCTGCACATCAAGGCTGGCAATGGGCCGCTTGTAACGATCCCACCACCTAGCCCTGATGTAGCCTAGCATTCGCACCTCTTCGTGCGTCGATAATGCTGCCTTGCAGTAGAATTCCTTAGACATCCTCGGCAAGAGGATGTCCAGGGGTTCCACGTTTCCGTCTAAATGCATCCGGTCGACATAGTCGTATCTACCACGACCAAGTATCAACCGGAGTCCATTATTCTGCACTACCTGCAGCCTGTAGAGGGTGGTCTTGGACACTCCAGACCAGACCGGAGATGCATAGGTGATGATGGGCCTTAGTGTCGGCCGTCAAGACATCCGGGCGCAGAATCGGACGGATTCTTGATAACGCCCCGAGTGCCTTGCGGTGGACACTCTCAACCTGAGGCTTCCAGAGAAGCTTCCGGTCCAGCACAACTCCCAGGTATGTGACCTCTGGGCTCCAGGGGACGACCGTCCCCATCACCGACAGGTCGACTCCAGGCGGTGCTCCTCTTCCAGGATGGAAGACGACGGCCCTGGTTTTGGCGGGATTAATCGCAATACGCCATCGACGATACCAGGAGGACAGATCGTCGACGGCGAATTGTAACCTCTCCACAGCCGCGTACTTCTTGCTGGAACGCGACAGGAGCGCCGCGTCGTCAGGGCAAGACTGGTGTTACACCCAAAATCCCTGGGGGGATCCTGGGTGAAGATGTTGAAGAGTATCGGCCCCAGGACGGATCCCTGCGGAACGCCGGCGCAGATGCGTCGCAGTTCCGATCCGACCCGGAGCCAAAACACCCGGAACGTCCTGCCCTGCAAGTACGATTCAATAAGTCGCACCATCCAAGCTGGGAACTGAAGTCGAACCATCTTCAACAGGAGTGCTGGATGCCACACGCGGTCGAAGGCCTTCGAGATGTCGAAGAAAGCCCCCGCGACCGCGTGGTTTCTGTTGAAGGCGTCGGTGACGAAATGCGTCACTCTACCCTGTTGTTGGGTAGTGGAGTGCCCACTCCTGAAGCCAAACTGCTCGTCCGGGAGAATGTTCTTCTCCTGGAGAAAGTGCTGCAGCGGCTTCTGGATAAGACGCTCAAAGGTCTTCCCGAATCCGGCCAGGAGAGAGGTTGGCCAACCTCCGTCCCCGGCTTCTTCGGGAGACAGATGACCTTTGCCCTCTTCCAGGCAGACGGAAAGTATGGAATCCCGACACACCCGTTGTAAATGGCGGCCAGGAATTCTACTGCGGCAACAGGAAGCTGTCGCAGGACGATATTGGGGACGCCGTCGTCCCCCGGAGCCCTCCTCGTCTCGAGGCGACGAATCACTGCAATGATTTCGTCCCCGGCACATCCGCAATCTCGTCCTCCACCAAATCCGACTCAGCTGTAGCCGGGTTAGGACAGAATACCCCCTCCAGGTATTCCGCCATGAGGGCGGCTTTCTCTTCTGAAGACCTCGCGGCGTAGTCCCCCTGAACTATCAGGGGGTCGCGCCGCTGGGTTACGCATAGCCTCCTGCAGGTCTTCCAGATGGACTGATCCTCCAGGGAAAGCGTGGAGAGATGTAACTCCCACGTGTCCGAGCGCACGTCTCTCAACATGTCTCGGACGGTCCTGTTGAGGGAGTCCAACTGGATCCTGAGGTCCAGAGTGCGGTAGCGCTGCCACCGCCGCCGCACGCTGTTGCGCCAGGTGATGGTGTCCCTGACGCCACGGGGCAGGGCGATGCGTATACCCTTGGCCACGGGATCGCAGCGTCCATGGCCTGCTGGACGGTGGATGTGAGGTCAACCATTCGGTCTGCCTCCCCACGCGTCCTGGGCGGTGTAGGCACAACCGGCAGCCTTTCCGCGATGAATTCACCAAAGTGCTGCCAGTCTGCTCGAGCAAGGTCCAGACGCTGCGATGGTGGTACTCGCACAGGCGAGTTCCCCAGAAGCAGCAGGGTCGGATTATGTTCTGAGGACATGTCGTAGACAGCATGCATACTCAGGGATGCCCTGATGTTGCAGACAACGGCAACATCGAGGACATCCCTGGACGGCAGAAAGGTCGGCTCTGTCTGTGCGAGGACCGTGAGCACCTCTTCATCGGCCAAATTTCTTAGCCGCGCACCCCTCGGATTGGGGATCCTAGAATGACAACTGAGATGTTTGGCATTCAATTCCCCAATGACGATTGAGGGGCAGCCCTCCCCGACGACGTCCATCATCTCGTCCGGGTCCCACGCCCTCCTCGGTGGGTAGTACACCGAGGAGATCCTGACCCACCCGGTACAGGTCCGAATGTCGGCGGATACAGCCTCCATCGATCTGTAGTTTCGAACCAAGCAGGGACGATGTTTCACAGACCGATGGATGAGCAGGGCAGACCCACCATGCCCCGGACCCGTCGCACGCTGGCCGACTCTGTCCGAGCGATATATCACCCAGCCAGAGATCTTCAAGACGTCCGACGGGCGGAGGTGGGTCTCATTCACGGCGGCCAAGATGGCGTTCTTTTCTTTCAGGAACGCCCGGAGCTCTTCCGTCTTCTCCTTAACACCGCAGGCGTTCCATTGCACCATGACGCTACATCCCCTAGTCCCCATTATTGGGGGATGTGACGCGCTCCTTGACCAACTCCTCCAAGAGAGAGAGGAAGAGTTGGCCGGACGTTGAGGAGATGTGCTGCCTCAACGCCTTACAAATCATGGCCACCGTGCGGCAGAAGTCGGGGTCCTCATCGGACCGAGTAATTTCCGGCGCGCTGCTCAGCGGCGTGCTACATTTGGTGCCCTGAATCGGGGCCACTACGGTGTCTGCCGACCGAAATACCTCAAAATCCATGGGAGCGACCTCGGGAAGAGGCGCCGTGGCGGGGCCACACTCTCCACTACTACACCGGCCGGGGCGGCCGTCTCCTGCCGTTCCCTCTCAAGCTCTTTCATAGCCCTTCGCCTCTGCTTGCGCAGAGAGCTGGCGGAGGGTCTCTGAGGTACCGGCTCCTCCCCTCTGACGACGGGACCAGGAGTCGGCCGAAGAGGTGCTTCGGGGGCAGAAGACGGCTCCTTAGGGGGGTCCGCCTGCCTGCCTGGTTCAGCAGCAGGTTGCTGAACCGGCGTAACTACAGTCGCCGACGGGGTCGGCTTGCTAGTGCTCCCAGCTACTGCGGCATAGGGACGTGAGGCGTCCACTTTAGCCGATGGAGCGACCTTCATCTTGAGAAGGGCAGGCGCAGACTGCAAAGGTGCCTTCCCAGACGCCTTCTGCACAGATTTCCTCTTCCCCTCCTCGTACCTCTGCAGCGCTTCAAGGTATACTGGGCATTCCTTGAAGGAGGACGGGTGGTCGCCCTCGCAGTTAGCGCATTTTGCCGGTTCATCGAGGCTTGGGGCAGTCAGATCCCCTGTGCGGTCCCGTGCACAGGAAACACCTGGCGTCGCACCTGCAGGCGTGCCATACCGTTGGGAGTTGTAGCAGGTCAACGGTCCCCTGCTGCTCTTGAACTGCTCGATCTTAACCGAGCAGTGACAAATCTTTTTGATGGCCGACGCCGGAGGGGCCCTAGGTGTCCTCTCCAGGTTAGCAACAAAACGGCCGATGGGAATCTTCTTCCCATCCTCTACGGCCGTCATCTGACGGACACCTCGGACTATGAAGCCCTTGGCCGTGAGGTCAGCCGCGACATCTTCCGGGGAATAGCCCTTCCCAACGTTCTTCAACAGAAGACGCATTCCCTGGACAGACTCCAGTAGCTGGGTATGGTATTGGACGCCAGCTTCGTCCAAGATCTTTGTTGCCGCACGGTGGTGGTCTGGGGTGTGAACGATGATCCTGGTGGAGGCCCTGCGAACCTCCAGCTCAAAATCATCGCCACACACCTTAGCAAGGTCGGCGGCGATACACTTGTGGGAGAGGATCCCGTACACCGTGATCGGTGACACGCGGACCCTCGACTTTGCCCCCTTATCGGGGCGTTGCCCCGGGGCGGAACCCTTTCCCTCACCAGCAGGAGGGCAGGAAGACTTCTTCCTTTTAGCCTTGCGACTTGTGACAGGGGTGAAATCCCTGTCCTCGTCCGTGCTGGCAACGGCCTCAGCACCGAGGATCGGGGCCGAACGCGCTGCCAGTGAAGCTTCAGCTGGAGAGGGGGCAAGCATTTTTGCCGAAGCGGCCTTCTTCCGCTTGCCGCGGACACCCTCCGTAACTTCCATCGCTTCCTCTGAGGCGGTGGGTTTATGGCCCTGCAAAGGGCCGTTTACGCCAGTCTGCGCGACGGCGTTTTTTGCACCTTGGGCCGATATTGAAGAGGGCAAGACCTCTCCCGTGGCAACCGGGGCATCTTCGGGGCCACCCTGAGAGGGGGCGTGCTTCAATACCCGAACCGACGAGGGCGGAAGGGGTACTACCGCGGGTGTTACTCCGCAGGAGCCTTCGTAGGAGGCATTATTACTCTGACCCTGGGCAGATGAGATGGAGATTCGAAATTTTTTCTTAGGTAGGATTTTGTGCAAAACCGACTAGAAAAAACGAAAATCTTGAAAAAGTACAACAATGCGGCCGCTAAAAATTCGCAATTGTTTAAATAAATTTTCAAGGTTTATGTATTTTCAAATGTGCTACGGAGTTGAAATTTTTTTAATAAGTAGAATTCTTAAAAAAACGAAGTAGGGATTATACAAATTTTGATATTTTAATTTGTTTGGCAGTTAAAAATTCTTAAAATTTAAACAAATAGATAACTGTTTAGGTACTACGGGATGAGATAGGAAGCTAAAATTTTCAAATTATTTACAGAGTAGTGAATTTGCACAGATATACATTTTAATTTTGCAATATATGAATTGCGGCGGCCGTTAAAAATTATTTAAATTTAAACAATTAGAAAAATATTATTTTACTTCTAGAAGTGCTACAACTTTAAAATTTGGCTAAAATGTGTATCATTAGTACCTTATAATGAAGATAGTGTAAAATTCTTTAAATTGCAACATTTGGGGATTGTTTTAAACTAATATTTTTACATGTGGGAAAAACGAAAATCGCTGCAGAGGTGAAATCTTTAGAATTAAAAGACTATTTGTAAGGATGAAATGTCTGTCTGAAAATTGAATGTTTTTTCAAGGTGAGATGAAATGCTTGCAGTATGCAAGCACCAACTACTAGTATGTTATATCCTCCTCCTCCTCTGTAAGGAACGTCTATTTATAATGATAACAGGAGGATACTAATGTCCAGCCCAAACTACAAGAACTAGAGAGCTGAAAGTTTTAGTTTTTGTAGATATGATGGAGAAAACTTCAGATAAAATGAGACTTTTTACCTAAGTGACATGAGTTCGACTCCAGAAATTCCGAAATTTGCATTTTTTCCCCATAAGAAAAGCATTGCGCCATTTTTGTAAATTAATTTTTGGCACTTGCCGGTTAGCTAGAAAAATGAAATTTTTAGTGTTGCTAGATGGCCGCTATTTCTATTAGGAATCATTGTCGCTTTTGCTTACAGTGTCTTGGGTTCGACTCCAGAGACCCCGGATCTCCCCTAAGTTAGCATAGGAAAACGTAATCCACTGTGTAGACCAATCTAATAAGTTGAGGAAGCTGATTCTTCTTTCCTTAATTGTCAACCGGAAGTAAATATTGACAACGATCCCTGAGCTAACAACATGTAATTTGCCATATAAATATGGAGAAAGTCATGTGTTGCCCACATCAGTTTATTTTGTTTGCCGTCGCTCTTTTTTGTGCTCTCTGTAGCGTCTTTGGGGCACTGAATACCCCAGTGTGACGGAATCGTATGTTTTTTCCGAACCTGTTTCAAAGAACTTTATTATTCGCCGTAATTTCCAAATCCGATGCAAACTGTAACTCCACCGATCAGATTAGTACAAAATGCAACATTAAGACACCTTTTTATACATTGCATCGATCTTAAAACTCTTGCCACGGATGCCGATGTAGCTGTTTACCTCTCGGAGTGGATAATGTATTTTTTTAATTTTAAGATATATTCCTTATCAATGTCGTCTTTATGGTAGTAAAACATGTTTATAAAATAAATTTCACCCAAAAAAACTTTTAATGTCACACTTTGATATGTCCGTCCCCGGAAAGGATGACTGAATAGCAGGTCCGGGTCGATAGGTGAGGCCAAAGACTACTCCCCCTAACGGAGAGGCGACCGTCTCAGGCGCCTCTCGCAAAGTGGCGCCAAAGTTTGACCACAATGAAAATCACGATTTGGAATAAATAATACCCAATAATCGAAAAATCAACGCATTGTAGAGCCTACACATCTTCGAAACTAGAAACAAGACCAACAGTGATCTCGGTCCAATCTATGCTCTCCGTTATATTTCTTAGTAAAACGCATGACCCATGATATTTCTTTCTTTTCTTTCGGGTTCAACCCAGGCTATAAACCCTCCTCCCTCTCGTCCGACCACAAACCCTCTGTTCCCTAAGGCTTAAATACCTTCCCTTTCAAATTCGTACAACGCAGACTTCTATTTTCGCAGTTCGGTTTCTTTTGGTCTCCCAGAGCGCGAAAATCCTTCAGTGGTTCGTCTCTTTGAGTTTGCTAGAGCAGTGTTTCTCAACCTTGAGGGTCGCGGCCCGCCAGGAGGGCCAACAATTATGTTATAAGGTGAAATGCAAAAAAAAAATTACGTATAATAAAATTATATCAGAGAATTTTCGGTAATACGATGTTATAAAAACTATTAATAGTTATATATATAATGAAGAAATATGTATTAAAGTTTCATATTTTTACTCTTTTCATTTCAAAGGGGGCCGCGACAATTGAAACTTTAAGAACCACTGTGCTGGAGGTCCTTGAACCAGTTAATATTCATTTCGGGGCATGGAGTCGGAACTGTACTGTAAAAATCTGATGTGGCCACCACATGACTTTCTCCATATCTGTAATATTTCTAAAAATACCAAATAGGTAACATAATAATACTTAAATATTTTAAGAAACTGCGAGAAAATTTTAGACGTAACAAAGAACAGAAATAAACTCAGACCATAGCCTTCTGATATCGGATATAGCCACAAAGCTCCAACAATTAAGAAAAGAAAAAGGAGCGTTACTAAAACGTAACTAAGCGTCAATTGTTAACAATAGCCGTCGGTAGGAGGCGTGGTGGTGGTAGCTAAAAATATAAGATATCTCTTAAACAATGCATTATATGGGAAAATGTTTCAAACAAAGGTTGTAGAAAATTAAATTTCCTACAACTTTTATTCTAGTATATTTTTATATTTATCAAATATTACAAAATAACGACTAAGTGACAAGAGTAAACACCCACTTTCGTTTGACCGATTTTTACCAAAGACTAATCAGTTCTTGTTACTTTTATAAAAATGTTAAATATAAAATTTCGTGTTGATCTGATTAATAGATTTTGAGTTAGAGCACCCACAAAAAGGTATCACATACGCACAAGCATCATCGAGAAAATGGTCAAAACGTGTTCAGGGGACCCCAAAACATGTATTTGCGTTGAAATCTCGAAGTCGATTTTTTTCATGAAAACAATACTTGCCCCTCTACTACGTAGCAACCAATGTTAACAAATTTCGTTCCGTTATTACTTTCTCTCTGAAATGAGTGAATAGTTCCACCAAGCGTTCATATCTTATTGTTAGACGCATTGCAAACTTCTTCACAAGCTAAATCAGACAGACGGTGCGAGGCCATCTAGGCCGATTCCGATACATTTCGATACCATACAACCTTTACAGCACGTTTGAATAAGTGGAATCCCGTTTAATTACGTCGTCATTTGTTTTGACATCTGCGAAATGCTATTAGCCAAAGACTACACCGACTGATCTATTAGCCAATGTGAAAGCTGCATCATGGCCGATTGGTGACCTGAGTCGACCGCTTTGTTGTGGAAAAGGATGATTAATATTCTTATGATTATTATTATTATTCTTTCATTCCCTGTTATTATTTATGTATTTTTGATTGATTGCCTTATGATGTTTAATTCGTAGTTGTGAATTGCTTTATCTTATGTTCCATTTGTTGTAAAAACATTTGAATAATCGGGACATTTATCATCAACATATACAAAAGCGGGACAATTTTGCGTCCTCTAAAGCGGAACATGTCGCTCAAAAGCGGGACTGTCCCGCCGAAATCGGGACGTCTGGTCACCTTAATTGACTCTCAGGATTAAACTTTTAAAATCTTTGTTATTCTGAAAATATGTAAAATTGAAAACGTTTTTATAGTTTTTCATGTAAAGGTATTTCCTGAGGTTATATTAAATATGCTGTTTTCATATAAGATTTAAAATTCTTATTCATGGCAGCTATCTCACTATAGTCTTAAAATATACGATGGAGACCGAGAGACATATAGCTTTCATCTTAAATTTATCGCTTAGCCTTTAGTCTAAATATATAAGCTCAAAATATAATACGTCTAATAATTATGCAATAAAAATTTCACGAGTCAAGTGATCACAAATTAATCACTCAGAATACATATCAATCGTACCAATACCAAATGTTTGAATTAAATTTTATTTTTCCTTAATCATTCTAATTGCAAAATTTATCCGATAAAAGGTTGATTAAAAAAATTGTCACAACGTCTCTGTAAATATTATTTCCACCATTGCTACGTATATCCCATGCAATGATTCAGTACACAATATTATGAAAATTCCTCAATGTGGCTACTCGGAAATGACTTCGTAATACGAGTGCAGTTTGTCTGCGCATGGAATTTACGTGCGATAAGTTTTCCGGTTGGTAGTTAATGTACATTGAGTCATATTGTACCTTGATTAGAAAAGTTTTTACTAGTATATTATAGTTATTTTTTTAATATTTAATTTTGATATTGCTGCGTTCTGGCAATTTTCTAATGTCTAGTAATTTTTCTTCTGATCAAAAATCTTTACCTTATGTTATTTTGATATGAAAAAATGAAGGCTTCAATGTATATACACCGTGGAAACATTAAAATTTACTCTATCCTAAAAACGCGTTTGAGAGATAAACATCTTTATTAATCGGAAATGATGGACAGGGAGATAAGAAAGAGACATAATTCACTCAAACTGTCCAGCGATGTGGTTGAAGACAAAAATGTCTCTCCTCAAAAGAAAATTTCCAGTCAGTCCCTTACAAAACTAGAAGAAAAAGGTAGCAAATATGCTTTCAGTAACGTTCCTAATTTAGAGTCGGTGGACAGTAACAGTAACTGCGACTTTGACAGCCTCGTCAGCAGTACTTGCAGCTCTGGAGACTTCTATGACATCTCTGGAGAACTATTTGATGGTAAGATAGTTTTATGTGATGCAAATAATTTTTTAAATAATGTATAATCTTACAGTCAATCTGTATCCTATCGTATTTTATCCAACTACGAATATTAGCATATAAAAACAAAATTAGCCAAATTCAAGTAGCTCTACAGACTCCTGTAAATAGAGAATTGCTTCGTTCCTTGGCCCGCTCGGAAGGTGGTCTCCTCAACGGTAGGTTTAATGCCAAAATTTGCAAATGACATTTTAAACGTATATGAAAGTTTACACTTGTAGAAGTTAGCTCTACTTATATGTAAAATATATAAGACATTTGTTGTTTTAATTAGATATTATAAGAAGAAAAGTTTGGCCTGAACTATTAGAAATAGGAAACAAAACGAGTACCTTTTCGGCTACTGATGGTGACATAGAAAACCATAAGGAATATCATCAGGTTGTTTTGGACGTCAATCGTTCTTTAAAGAGGTTTCCACCAGGTAAGAACTGATTTCTGTTTTCTTCCATTTTTAACTCTTAATTACAACAATCTCTACACAAATTAATCTTACAACCTATTTATTGAATTGTTAAATTCACAAAATAAAATTGTTAGCTGAAACAAAGTATATTCTGCTGATTATTATATTTAACTGCAGGTAGCTGAAGGGGATACTTGCTCTTAATGACAATGCTTTTAATGAATTATTAAATGTGATGAGAATAAATGTGTATTGTTTTATAAGTCAAAAATATTTACATGTGAAATGTTTTTAGTTAAAAAAATCTTTTTTTACCTTTAAAAACATTTTTCATTCAAATTTTACTTGCTACATTTGATTAATAACTAATTTATTTATGCTGTTGTATTTTATAGGAATCTCTAATGCTGAGCGCATTATCCTTCAAGATCAACTTACCAAATTAATTCTTAGTATTATTGTGAAACATCCTTTTCTCTGCTATTATCAGGTATATATGTTTGAACAACTTGTGTGAATAACTTTTTCTGGTGTGTTATATCTACATAATTATGAACAATAATATTTTAGTAATGTCATCCAAGATGTCATGAATTTTTCAATGCACAAAGCATTTGCATGAAAATAAAACTTCATTTTTTGCTCAAATTAATCACATATTTTAATCAAAATATTATGTGTGTATATGGTTGTGTTAGAACTTAAATAGATGAATAATTTTGGAAATTAATTATTAAAATTTCTCCTTATATAAGTTGTTTTGTTTATAATGTATATCTAAAATGATCTAATTTTCAATGAAATGAGGAATATTTTTGGTATTTAGAAATTTCAACTGCTTCATGCGTTTTTATTTCAAGAATGTCTCATAATTTTAACAAAATCTCACATATTATTTGCAATTTTATGAGTGCAAATGCATGATAACAAGAAATTTACTAGAAAATGGTTACACTTGTGAGTTTCAATTCAGGGCTATCATGATGTTGCTGTTACTTTGCTGTTGGTGGTTGGAGATGAGAAATACCAAAGCAACTTGTATGATGAAGATGAAGCAGAGGAGGCTGGAGCATGGGGAAGAAGTTTGCCCGCAGCAGACACTGCTGTTGGAAATGAGGATCTAGATTTGCCTGCAAGCGAAGAACAGCAAAGCATTGGTGCATTTCCTAGTCCTAGTGAAAATCCATGTAAAGAGAGGATTGCAAAAAAGAGGACTTTGGTGCGTGAGAGAAGACCAATAGAAATTGATGATCGGAGGGAAGAGCCAAAGTGTGTTGAGTTTGAGGAAAAGAATTTGCCTCATGAAGACGGGAATCCCATAAACTCAAATGGCATCAGTTTACAAATGGCCAGCAAGACTCATATACTTCACAGTGATGAACATTCAAAGGTGACGTTGAATGGTGTAGGAAACAATGCCTTCTCCTTAAATGGAGTGGAGGGCGACAGGAGCGATGCTGCGGATAATGTTGGGGATGTCCCGGATGGGTATTTGGATTATTGGCATGAAAAAGAGTCTGTGGATAGCCCAGCCGGTGGGCATGTGATCAGTATGTGGTGCAGTTCTGTGGCCCTGAAGATGCTGGAGCATCTGTCGTTGCACCACTTTAGAGGGTGCATGGAACCTACTATGGATGCCACATCTCGTCTTCTGCACCACGTTTTTCCAATTGTTTCACGCGAAGACCACATGCTGTGCACCTTCTTAGACAGGTAATAAAAATATTCATCGCAGAGATTAGCTTGAATTTAGTTAATTGTACATTTTAGCATACCATTATTCCATTTCATCTTTTCAATTCAATGGTTTCATGAATTGTCCAACTTGCATGCTGTGCCTTTAAATGCACATGAACAATTCACTTATCTCTGCTCACTTTAAAAAAACTGGAAATGAAGCAATGAGTATGCCTACAAGATTGGCTAGTTACCAGAGTGAAGCCTTGAAAAGGAAAAATGTTAATTCCAGCAGCCATTTTACTAATTGCTTGTATTATAAAGAGTTGAAAGAAATTGGTGTAAAAAGGTTTGCTAAATTTCTGTGCCAATCAACAAACTAAGCAAGATTCATTGTTATACAAGCCTCCTCATTTGCACCACATATAACCATTAATGGAGAGCTATTTCGTCCGGCATTATTGCAAAATAGTTTGTGTTAATGTCTCAAATTATCACAGTATTGTTTGCTTTTTTGATTAACTATCAAAGCAAGCAAAAGCAAAATCTCATTTACAAAGCTATGGAACTACTCGTATATTGTTTTTCTGTGAGTTATTTGGCATCTGAGCAAACCATTCAGGAATGAAAATCAGCATTTCTATGCTAATTTCAATTTTTCAAATAAAAATATAATTAACTAAAATATTTGAGTGATGCTTACCCCTTGTACAGTGTAAATAGTAAGATACTAGAATATAGACAGATGGAATTGCAAAAACCACTCTTTCAGTCTCTAAAACATGATATAACATGTATTCATCAAAATCTCAAAGTTGAATTTTTACTTTTTCCTACAGTACTTTCTTTATGTACTTGTTACATGGAAAATTAAAATGGTTGTCACCTTTGCAATTACATTGCTTGAAATCAGCATTTAGTAAACGTTTTGGCTAAAGTAATGCAATATATTATGGCATATTTAAGGAGTCTGTCATTAAAGACAACTTATTTATTAAAAATTTCATGTTTATGAAATTATAGACAATTTTTGATAACTGTAAAATTGTGCCAACTCAACTGGGTGTGATTCTGAACAAAATTCTGATGATTTTATTTTCTATTGTTAGGTCTGGAGTTGGAACGGTTTATTGTTTACCTTGGATATTAACGTGGTATGGCCACAGCTTAAGTAACCATGACATTGTGGTTCGCCTTTATGACTACTTTCTTGCCTCTCCTGTTACTGCACCTTTGTATTTGGCAGCCTCAATTATTCTTTATCGTAGAAAAGAAATACTTGAAATTGAATGTGACATGGCTGCAGTTCATGGTTTATTGTCTCAGGTAAAATGTTATTTGAATATCTTTCTCATTACTAAGTATATAATCCTCAAATTAGTAGAATTCTGCATGCTATTAATGGAACTAATACCGCAATTACGTATTGACCCTTTTAGTTTCTTCACTAGAAATTATTTGCTGAAATTGCCAGATCAATTTGTATATTAATTTGTTGAAAACAAGTCATAAAATTTATTTTTCTAGATAGAAACATGATTTTTCTGCTAATTAAAGATAAAATGCATTAAAACATTAGGTAAATACCAAAATTGTGTATCATAAGGGTAAATTGTTTATTTATAAAATATTAAATAATATTTTTCATAAGTTTTGCTAAAGAATCATCAAGCTCATCTTAGGGCTGAAAATTAATTTCAGAATAAGCGCTGGAGTATTAAAAAAAAATGCAAAATCGGGTATGTACTTGTCTCTGGCATTTCAACCTTGTTATGGCTATTGGCTAAGGGAAGCGCTTAATTCTTCAACTGTTTATACTTGTGCTTATTCTGAAAAAATGTTACTTTTGTTTTAAGGCTTCAATCAGTATGCTATGTTTTATGTATGAAAATTTAATTCAATTGGAAACAAGTAAAATACAAATGTCTGCATTCCATACCTCCGAATAAAAATTATAGTGCCAAATTACCAGAGAATAATACTTTTTTAATAGCGCTTGGATAATTAAAAAAATAAAGCATTTAGGATCCAACCCAGGCCTATGCCATGCGAGGCAGGCTTGCTAGCTGCTCACCCAACATATCTACAATGAAGCCCATTAAATTGCAAACAATGTTTTTGCATATTTTCAACACTGATTTCTTGAACTCAAGGATTCATTTACAAAGACCCTGAGACACATCTCCTTATTGTTAATGTAGAATCACCTGATCATGTTTCATCAAAATATGGTAATAGCCTCTCCTTGTAAGAGCCCTAATAGTGTGGAAAAAATCAAGTTTTGAAATTTGTAGTGTATAATAATTATGTATTTTTTAATCTCAATGAATATTCCAATCAAACCTGTAGATGTCTGCCATTGTTAATATTTTCCGTTCCCTCTTCTCATCTCTTGTCTCTGCTCTGTCCTATCCAATCCACTTTTATCCAGCCCATTTTTCCTGTATCTCATATCGGTTTGGATGATTTCATGTTTTTCTGTGCAGTTGCGGTGTGATTTTATGTTTTGAATCCAATTTTCTGATCCTTGGGTCTGAGCAGAAATGAATCAAGTGGCTGGAGATATTTTATTGTAAATTATAAAAATAGATTACTTTTCAAGTGAATTTATTTTTAGCAAATGTTCTATGTTTTCACTTTCTTTTTATTATTTTTATGGTGTGTGTTGTGTGTGAGTTCATAGCTCATGGCCTGGATAAGCTTCCAATTCTATTTTGTCAGAGTTTTATTGTTATATCATTTATTGTAAATGGCAGGTATTCTTGTTATACATCCAAGGCTGACCTTTTCCTGCAGGAGGTATTCTTTTATCTTATTTTGCAATTATTTAATGATTTTTTCGATGATAATGATGACATTAGATATGATTTATCTCATCACCTTTGATTTTAATACTACGATTTTCCAAATTAAGTGTATTGAACAGTTCTATGCCAGGTGCCAGTAACCTATAGCCCACGGGCTATATGTTGCCGCAAGGTGCTTCATCTAGCCTGGAATATAGTGATGAAAAAGTGATTGGTAAAATTTAACAAAGACAATTTTATATTTTGTCTGTAAAATTAAACAGGATTTTTCTATAATCTATGTACATCAGTGGTGTCCAAACTTTTCAGCTCGAATGCCACATAGCCCACTTCTGTGCTCATCATGGACTGCACGCAGTCAAAAGTACGGTTGAAGAATTATTTAAGGAAATTAAAGTTTTATGTTGGGGATCGTTATTACCAGATGTTTTGAATTTATTTAACTATAATGGCAATAGAGAGGTAAAGATGAAATAGTTTATATAATGTCCTATTTTCATTGAACTCATCGCGGCCCGGATCAAAACACTCAGCAAGCTGGATGTGGCTTGTGGACCATAGTTTGGGCACTGCTTGTCTGCATGATTGGTATAAAACATTATCTTATTTAAAGGTGACTATTTCTTGTGATAATCATCTTGCTGCATTCCTCATTCTCATCAACGTCCATTAGATTCCTGATGATCTCCCTTTTGAGCTTCTGCTTTCCAGAGCATCTGCATTGTATGAAGCATACCCTCCAGAGAGTCTTCAGAAGGATGTTGAAGAAAGATCAGCCAGAGAGTAAGTATATCAGCCGAAAAAGTAATGAGCAACGTGGTCTTACAGAATTGTTTTACCATATACCAAACATTGCCAAAGGTTTGCATGGAAACAAAATTTTGACAAAGAATCTCATTAAGTGGTTCATTTTCAATTCAAATCATGTTAGAAATTACTTTCGGATACAGGGTATATACCAGGGGTGGCCAAATTGCTGCTCTTTTACATTAGTATGTGGCTCTATTAAATTTACACTCACTACACTACTACTACTTCACTACAGAACACAAAGTCATAGTGTGAATTGAGACGTATTGGGGATGCTTAAGGGACATTTATTATATCTGAATTGCTTTGGATACAGATTGTTTTACTGTTCGTAAATTTATGAGCACAGAACATGTCATGCAGCTCTTGAACTTCTGAAGATTATCGAATGCAGCTCCGAGAGTTAGTTTGACCACCCCTGGTATATACAGTTGTCATCCTTGATCATGGAAGCTGAACTGCTAATACCATTGTTCCCTTTTTATGAGAGGATTTAACAACTAGAAGTTCAAGCTTTTTCTCTCTAATTATATTAGTATATAATAATTTTAAGAAATCCCATGTTTACAATGATTTATTAATCCAGAAAATGTACAGAGTGATCTGTTTGGATATGGATAAAATAAAAACAGTGAAAATGAAGCAAGAAGTGGTACAGTGCTCATCTGTTGCATATTTGCTCATAAAACTTGGGGGTTTTTTTATGAAATATTCACTGCACATGCGCAGCATGAGAATTATGAGAAATCGAAGATGGCGGCAAATGCAAAACAATGAGCGAAGTGTGTCTTGTGATTTGCTAAGTTTGAGAGTGTAACAGCAGTGCAGCGTGAGTTTTTACATGTGTATGATGTTTGAAAAGCTCCTAAATATGAATCCATAATGCAATGGTATCACATGTTTGAAGAGATGGAGTCCATTGCTAAACCTCATGCTGGTGGTCGTATGGCCTGAGACAGAAGCTGCTATTGTTCTTGCAATGACAGGGAGCCACAGAAAGAGCCTGAGACAACTGTCTCTGTAGTTGGGTGTGCAATACACGATGTACCAGTGCATCGTGAGGCAGTACTTGAAAATGTACCCATATCGCATGCAATGTGTTCAAGCATTACGCAAATGGGACCACCACATTTGCAAGCATCATGTGAAAGCAAATGGAGTTCAACATGAATTTTTGAACAAGTGGCTGTTCTCAGATGAGGCGACATTCCATGTCAATGGCAGGGTGAATACCCATGACGTCATCATATGAGGCGCTGAAGATCCCCATGTCACATACGAACTTGAAAGGGCAAGTCCCAAGGTTAATGTTTAATGTGGAGTGACTCGTGACAAGGTGTGCAGACCCTTTTTCTTTGCTGAGGAGACAATGCGTTCAGGACCATACCTCAATATGGTGCAACAGTTTCTCGTGCGACAACTGCAACAGGAAAACGTGAATATTGTCGTTTTTCGGCAAGATGGAGCACCGTCACACTGGTTGGTAGAAGTCTGTCCTTTCCAGGCCGACATGTTCAATGATAACTGGTGTGGTTATGGTAAGTCCATTGCTTGGCTTCCAAATTCACCAGTCCTAATGCTGCCCGATTTCTTTGTAAAGAACATTGTATACACTCAACAACCCAAAGACGTTGATGACCTAAAGGCAATGATTGCCGCAGCTTTCATGCAAATCATGTAGGAGATGTTGAACCACACATGGGAAGAATTGGTCCCTTGTTATGTCTGCAACAGGGGTCATGTTGAGGCCTAATGAACTTAATCACAATCTCCCATCTTTGTCGAGAATGTGTGCCAAAAATTGCCTTGTAAAAGATAAATATTTCCATTTCACAGTGTTTTTATTTTATTCATTCCCCAACAGATCACCCTTTATTTACATAAACATTATGTATGTGCAGTAAGCAACAAAATTCAAATTAATTGGAGTTAGATTGTCTGCTATATTTTTAAAAAATACTTCTGAAAATAAGGAAAACAAAGTAATTAAATGAAAATTTTATTTTCGAGATAAAAATGACTACCAATTTATGAAGAGGCCCTTCATCTTTTAAATGTTTATTAATTGCTACATATAATGGCCTCTCATAGCTTATTTTTATGTCATTTAATCCAGTCTAATTTTCTCTATATATTTAGAGTGTAATTGAATAAAGAAGGTCCATTACAGCCAGGAATTTATAAAATATGCTCAGTTACTTCAGTTTTCATTATTTCCTTAAAAAAGATTGCAGGCTAGAGAGGAAAGAAGCTCCAAGTTGGGTGTTGCCAGAGTAAGCCAGTCAACATCCAACTCTGCACTCATTCCATGGCCATTGTTGGCGGCTATGCTACCTCCTCACTATGTCAACCGATTAGTGCCTTGGTTTTGGCTGACGCGGGGAAGAATGCAGTGGCTTGGTGCATGGGCCAGAATGATTCCCGTGAGGCATATTAATGGGAGATTCGTATTAGCAGCGATTCCATTTGCTATGTACTATGCATACTCTCATCTGGCATCAAATGCTGGAACTTAATTTAAATTTTGGAAGCAGGTAAAATCCTTTCTCTCTTTAAATTTTAACTCCTAAGTACAAACTGTGAATCTCATTTTGACTTATAAGAATTCATGTATCATAAAATCTTTGATCACGGACTAGTGAGTTAGTAACCATACTCGTGATTATTCATTTCTAGAAGAAACTTTCATAATAAAGAATACGTTTTCTGTAACATCTTGGTAGATATGCTTATGTTGTAGCAATGTTCAATCAAATATTCTAAATTTTAAAATGATGTGTTGAAAATAATTATTTCATTATAGTTTTTCAGGGATTCAATATAGTAAAAACCTTTCAAATCCAGCAACTGGGAAAGTGTTCAGATTTTCGTAGCTTTCAGAAATGTATGCCTATTGAATAGGTTTAGAGCAAATGCCGTAGGATTAAAATTTAACAGCATTGAATTAGGACATATAAATTATCAAATAATAAACATGTACAAGTATTGTGCAGGATGCTTTTAACTGACAAAGATGAGGGTGTGGTTACATGCCGATTGTATGGGTTGGAGGAATCGAAAGGCGGAGGATTTTCTTAAGAGCTGTAGATGGCTACTACCAAAAGACACGGTTTTGGGCTGCATTAAAAAAAGTCATGTGTTCGAAAGGAGATAACACTTGGAATGCCATTTCTGAGAGGTTTTACTGGTTGTTATATTTAATCAGTTAATTATTTTTTATTTAAAGAATTGTCTTTTTATTTAATTATTAAACTTCATTTTCACAATAATTATTATTATTTTTGTTTCCAGGCATCTACATTGTTATTTTCTGAAGATTGGCACCGGGAAAGAGATTTTTTAAGGCTGTGTTCTGCATTTCTTTTTAATGTTGTAATTGAGTAAATTATTTGGATTTTGGTGCCAACCAAGGCTCATTGGTGCAGGCTACTGTATCATATATAATTAATTATGCTAGTTACAAGATATAAAATAAAACTGTCCATTTCTAGAATTCAAAAGATCTTCTCAATGGGTTAAAAATTATTTATCAGTCAGATTTCTTCCCATTTAAATTATTTAATTTAATATCATTTAAAGCTTTTAATTTGTTCAGATATATCTTTGTTCTAGAAAAATTATTATATATTACGGTGCCGGTCTAATATGCGATCTACATGCAAATATCTGGTATAATATGCAATCTACAGTCTAAAAGGGATGCGTGGCTCGACATTACCAAAACTGAAAAATTCATTAATTTAATTTTTTTTATTTCCCACAGGCGTTTTAAACAAATATTTAACTTAGTATATCGCCAAAATCATTGACTATAGACTTATACAACATATTTCATAAATTGAATCAGAAGATCTGAGGAGTCTTTGCGATAGGCGTGCCAGCAGATCTGATCCAAATGTGACTGTAGATGGTGTATCGGCATGCCACATTTCTGTTTCAGGATCTTCACCTTAGCATCCAGCCAGCTTTGCTCAATCTTCTGTGAATTGGTTCCTGTGTCAGGGTTCATGAAGTTCTCCTGTTAGTTGATGGTGTTGTGAATGAATTTGGTTTGGCTAAGTTTCAAATATGCCCACCATTCATCTGAGTGGATATGGGCACCCACTTTACACACGCTGGATTATGGGTTCTAATGTTTTTCAGTCTCTTTTTGGCACAAAAAACATCCGAACCCTGTGAAAGACGAAATGCCGTTGGACCATTGATTCTTTGACCATGGTTTCTATGTTCGATGGCAACACTGTCAATTTCTTGAACTGTAGCACCTCCATGCAGTAGACGGCCTCGGTTATACTTCCGATGCCCAGCAAACCTGGCTTCATCAATTTGAATTGGTTCCTCTGCAGTTCTAATCATTTTCCCTCTTCTGTTGCAAGCTTCGATTAGCGAACATATTTCTCGGCACATATAGTCGATGACAATTTGTCTGGCATAGGTAGTCATGGTGGGATGTCCAACAGCCAAAACATAACAAGTTTCTGGATTTGCCGAAGTTGAAGCTTGCATGAGCACCTGCATCTTCATAGAAAAAGAATTTGTTCTTCTGTCGTACAGATCGGCAGTTCTGGTAACCTTGCTTTGGGCATTGATCCACGGGGTAACTGTCTCCTGCCTTGTTCCTACATGTTTTCCCATAGATTTCCCATAATAACCTTGTTTCATACTTGCACTGCATGACATCTGTACACCACGTGATTCCACAAACTCGTACACAGCATCTTTGCTGCAACCAAATCTCACATAAAACTTGTGCATCAAGATTTTCAGTGAATGGGCATTGAATGAAGAATATTTTTATTTATTTATTTGGGTATTCGGGAACCATCGAGTTGGCAACAGTAAGAAAGCTATTAATTCATCCTTAGATAGTAAATAGTGCTTTTTGAGGAATGTTTACCGTTCATAGATTACACCTTGCATGTGTAGATTGCATATTAGACCATGTAGATCACAGATTGTGTGTAGATCACATATTAGACCAACACCTATATTTCTTTTGTCATACTTTTCTTATTTAAATACACATTCTTATCTTTCATTTGTATCATATTAAGTGAATAGTCAATTATTGCACATATATATTTCATAAGTTACGAACATTTGTCGAATCATAACATTACGTTAATTTATATAAAAAGTCTTCCCTGATCCGGAGTTTTTCAGAACATTTTAAAGTTTAAATTGTGTTATCTTGTGAATTCTGTCATCTGAAATTATTATTTGTAAATTTAATTGCATTTAAATTACCAAGTCCCAAATGAGTGCTTGAAAGTAAAATGGCAGTTCAAAATTTTTCAGTTATACAAAAAAAATGTGACAGCCCTTTATGCTGTTATAGTTAAGAATAGATATATATAATCTTTAAAACTTTCAGATTCACCTGTATTTTGATTGAAAATTTTGCATTGACTAGGGAATTCAAAAGTTGGTAATTTATTGTACTTGTTAAAAACTTGTTGAGACTGTACATTTATTCTTTTGAACCTAAATGATTTCTTGAAAAGTTTTATCCAAAATAAAATTGAAAAGTATAATTACAGCAGTTTATCATTATAAACATTTAATTTCATGTTTACAATATTATCACTTTCTCTAGCTCAGTATATTGCTAAACTTTAAATATTTTTGTTAAATAGTAAGTTTTTTCAAATGGATTTCACATGGGCAATTTTTCAACTCGTCTATGATATGTTTACTGGTGGGAGATGGTGCAATAAGTTGTCTCGGAAGGTGTCTTATTTTTATAAATGGTTGAAGAAAGGTCTTGGTATGAGATTTTTAAAAATTTTGAGGGCGTCAAATGCAAACCATTAAAATGTTTGACAGAATAAAAACAGTTGACTTTTCTCTGCAATTGTAATTTTTTCCATGAACTTCTATAAAATTTAGAGATATTTTTGTAACCTAAAATTTATTTACCTTTTTTCTGTACCGTATTCATTAGAGTTGAAAACTGTTGGTTTGGAAATTTGATTCTCTCATGAAAATCAATGTTAATGAAAATATATTTTTTGTTTAAATTTACTTTTAGAGAGAGATAGAAAAAATCACAAGTTACTTTGGCTAGGTGCTATGTTATTTTGATTATGGCATACTTTATTTATTTAAAGAAACTGATGTTGTTTTCTAAAAATTATTTTTACAAAAAAGATATATGTACATATATATATTTCAATAGCTGCTAGGAAGGCTGCCCACTGATAGGTGATTTAACGTATAACACAGAAGCAATTCATCAGCTGTTCAAATTCTCTAGAAATGATTGCTGTTATTCCAGTGAGCATGACTTTGTACATTGCATTAATTTAAACAATTGATGGTTGCTTCTGCCTTAAATGTCTGATCACACATCATTTAATGTCATGCCATTTCAGTGGCCAACCTTCCTTGGAGTAAATGTTGTATAATTTTATAAAATGTAAAAGTTAAGGAAAATATGATAGCCTCAAAAATGGTACTTTGGTATGTATGTTGACCAAATGCTGTGCTTCTGTTGTTATTGTGCTATTTTATTTTATGACTTAATTATTGCAGTATAAAAAGTTGCTTTGATGGTCGTTTTTCTCATTTCAGAAAATTCCTTTTACAATTTTTTATTTTTCCTTAAATTACGCTAGTGTTCTTAAAACCTGGAAAGTTCTCAAGTCTGTCTTTTCAGTTTTCTATGCTATGAGAGTGTAGCATATCCAACTGAAAAAATCTGAAAATCTGTTTATGAATCTTGAATCGACTTCCATGCAAAAAGACAATTAAGACATTATATCAAAAGTCATAATGAAATATGCAGAAGAGAACTATTAAGAAAAACTACTTTGTGTACTGAAACTAGAAAATAAATTTTAGAAAGAGAATCGAAAAAATAGCCATTCAAAAGTTGAATGACTGGCAACTTATAAATAGGATTGGTAGAATTAGATTTAAATCGATAGATGTTGGTAAACATTGGATTTTAAAAACTTTTTAAATTCAACAAAAATGAATTGTCGTCGATAAATGTCGATTTTTCACCACTACATTGTCTACGAAATTATGCGTCATGATTTTTAGAGTTGGTTTACTACACTCAAACCTAATATATTTAACAACAAACATCCAAAACTGAAGAGAAAGTTGATATTTTTGTCATACCAGACGGCACACAACATTCGGAATTCATTACACTTTGCTTTTTAATGTCACTTATGTCAGACTTAAGAACATATACTGAGCTGCTGCGGAGTCCTAATGCAAGGGTAAGGGACAAAAGAATATGATCAGTTTATTGCTGTCTTTACCCTCAACCAGATCTGATAATCCCTATGCACTTTGGACTCCATTTACTGATTCATACATTTATATATATAACTGCCACTCATTTTAAAAAGACGTCAATTTCCTATCAGTCCAGCATTCTCCATCACAATCAAAAGGACAAACTTTTAATCATGTAGGTCTCTTTCTGATGAGCCAGTTTTTTTCACATGGGCAACCTTTATGTAGGATTATCAAGAACAAGAAATGGAAACAACATAAATGTCAATGTTAAGGATATAATGTTACAAGGAAAATTGAAGAATGACAACTGTCTTCACACTAAATGTTATATATAAAGAAACTTTTAATTCCTTATTATCTTTGTTATAAATAACTTGAATTGGAAAAAAATAAACCGAAAACTTAAAAACCTATAAGAGATTTTTAACATGTCATATGATTATATACATAATATCCTTACTATCTGTCCATCCATTGGTCCATCCGTCCATCTCTCTGCCGGAATGCTCTATAGAAATCCCCATAAGAAAACACTTAAAAATACCTTTTTACACTTGCAGGCTTTTTTTCTTTTGCAAAATTAAATTAGAAGTAATTGACCTACGATCTTTGGACCTGTACCATTTTAAAGAAAAATAAACATAGATTCCTATTCTTATTGTCGACATTTGCCTTCAGTTCGAAATTGCTCAAGTTATATGTTTAAATCATATTTATTGGAAAATTTTAAGCTTTTTAAAGATATGTTGTCTTGCCGACCATGTCATTGTTAAACCTCGAGATTGTATTGTCGTCCTTATACTATATGTGTAAGGAAAGTGGGCTTTGAATGCTTTAGTACGAGAAAGAGAAGGCACCCAAATTATTTATAATTAAAATCGTGTTTTTCATTAATTTTTTTTAAGTTAACTTCCTATTGAAATTTTTTGTAATTAACTATTTTTAGTTATTTTCATAGTTTTTTGCAGTGCATCTTATTATTAACCGGAGTTATAAATTTGCATCGCATATATGAATCACACAAAAAGCCATTCCTTAACATGCAGACCTTTTTCGTTTACATTAAAAAATATTTCAAGGATGCGAAGAGAAGAATTTAAATCTCATTCGTAAATCACCAAAAATTACGTTTTAATATGATTTTTCACGTTTTCATGCATTTTGCTTATATTGGACCACTGTTGTCCCAATTGTTGAATCTATTCTTGGCCTCATAATAAATGCTCCAATTTAGTTCTTTAACACGGGTGAGACTTTTATACATGGGTATAACTTATTTACTGAATCTATTAAGTAATTACAGGGAGGAAGAAAAAGAGAACGGGAATGAGCAGAAATGAGGAAGAGGAAGTGTATTTGTATAGGAATAAAAGGAGCTGCAGTGCAAAAATAACAAGAGATAATAAATTATAAAAAATGTTATATTATTGAATCATGCACCATTGCCAAATGGTGGGAATTCATAAAACTAAATATAGGTCACATAATTTTCAATGGATTTCTTTAACTGATAATACAGCAAATATTTCTAACCTAATTTCAAATAGGATTGAAAAAATAACATTTTATGACTTTTATTTAAATTTCTTTAACTAAAGTGATTTCTCTGAAAAATTTTCAAAACTAATATAGTTAAAAGAAAAGTGCGGTCTTAAAATATACCTAGTTAAAACTCATTGCATTTCATGTAAGTCGCTACACAATTTTCCTTTGATAGTAAATTGACAGTTCGTTCACATTTTATCCTGTTTTTTATGAGTTAATAATTCATTTATTAAATTAAATTCTATAAGTTTAATAACTTATAATTTGCTCAAATATTTCAAGTAAATTTCAGCTACTTATTCATGCATTATATCTTATTATTTCGATTTTCATCTTATTTTCAGCAAATATTTGGATAATCATTTGCATGAAAGCCAAACCAGATCATGGTATATCTTATTGATTTTTCATATCAAAATCATATATATTTGGAATACTTTTATGATAATCCATCATATATGACGGGCAATAATGCTGGTAGGTGTATATAATCTAGTATTTTTAATAATGCTATTCAACCAAACTCCAGAAAACTAATTTCATAAACAGGAAATATGGAAATTGAGCAATAACTTTGAACTTAATCCATGCTCATGAAAATTCAAGTTCAAAACAAGCAGTTCCCAAAAGGGAAGTAACACCTGTGGTATATTTTAAGTGACAGGACTAAGAGTCCAGAATTTAAAGATTTACAGTTACAGCATAGTTAATGGTGCAAATGCCTCTGAATGTGGCTGCCAAATATCTCTTCTATGTGACAGAAAGAGATTATAAATACAACCTAAGTAACAAGCATCTTAAAAATTTTACTTAACGTTGGCATTAGCAAAATATTTTTGGAATACTTGTTATTTTATAAATACCAAATTTTTCTATAAATTTATTTCAAACTAAATACACCAAATTTTTCTATAAATTTATTTCAAACTAAATACAAGGCTTTATCAGTTCCATTACAAAACATGCACACAACAAAAACAGAACCACATAAGAATACATTTATAAGAAGTATCTTTTTAAGCAAATATAAAAATGAGTACAATTCTTTTGAGAAAAAAACTATGCTCTTGAAAAATTTTTCATTCTAAACTAAATTAGTTCAGAATAACAATATATTAAATGCTTACATTACAAATGACTGGCTTCACATAGAAATTCTCAGAATTTATTCACTCTTATTTTTATGGTATTTCTGTAAAAATACATCCAGAGACAAAGAAGGATTTTTTGTCATATGAGTATTTAAAGAGTAATTATGTATTCATCTCAAAGATTTAACATTAACTATTTATTAACATTCTATGAATTTCGGTTTCATTTAAATTTTACCAACTCGACACTTTTGTATTGGAATTAATATTTCAATTTTTTTCCTGTATGAAGAATTACTTGCAGCTCTTGTTCTCACAGCTATAGTAATCAAGTTTAGAGAATTTTTAACAGCACAAAAATTCTGTTTTTCCACTCAGTTATAATAATGCTTCTAAAAATAAATGTTATCATTATTTGTAAATATTTCATCATGTAAACTAATTAACTAATTTGAGCAAGGCAAAATGCAAATTTACCAAAAGGGCAATTTAGTAGCATAACAAAACAAAAGAGTTATACACAGGAAAGTCAACAAATTGTTGTTCTATGGCATTCCACGCTAAACCTACATATCACACTTGTACAGCATTATGAAACTGCTTGCTACCAGCCATTTATCACCACTTTAAATCTATATATATATATATATATATATATATATATATATATATATATATATATATATATATATATATATATATATATATATATCACCATCTCACAGCCACACATTGACTCAATTCCCTTGCAGTTTCCTCCATTAAGACAGCTTTCTGTGAGACCCTGACAGGAGGGATTGCAAATAAGAAAGCACCCTGCCATCAGTAAGGATACTCATGTGCGAGGCCCCTGGGAGGGGTTGGTGGTAGACCTTGGGGCCACTTGGACCTTTTTGGGACCACTTGGTGCACCCGTTGAGGCTTATGCTGTTGACCGTGCCATCACCATCTCCGTAAATTAAAGTTGGATAACCATCTGGGAACTTTCCTGGACCATAGTCTAACCTGACGTTTGAAGATGATGAAAAAGATACTTTCATAAAAAGTAACACTTGAGGTGACTGAAAAAATTAATCATCTCTGTCATCATTAAAAATAACGCAGAATAATCTTGAATTAGGTAACTTCTGTAGACTATCTAATTTGTACATCGTTTGTCTGAAAAAACCAGTTTGCTACATAGTATATGGCATTTACCTAATAAGTAGGGTTAGCATATTCTGAGCAGTAAAACAACGAACTTTATGGAATCATTTTTGCAGAAAGATTGGAATTTCATCATTCATGTATTATGAAATAATGTTTCGGTATCTTCAGAGTAAGAAGTTGTCACGCATGCTATTTGTTCAACAGTGGCTGCCTCATTAAACTTGTTTAATTTTATTTTCTGGCCTAATTTTGTTTATTTTTGCTATTGATAATGAATATGATTGGTAATTACTTTTTATTATTTGTTGTAACTAGTGTAAGAGAGTGAGCTAGCACACCATCTTACCATCTTCTGTGTGTTATTACGCACCAGCATCATGTGCTTTGTTTTGGAATTGTGACATGACATCGTATCTGAAATTCTCGCGAGCTTTATCCCCCAATATCTGTGTTTATCCTTGTCATCATGTTTTCCGTTCATATCTATGTAATTCTAAGTTATTTTCATTTATATTAAGATTAAGCAATGTTCAGTGCAATGTACTGTCCTGTATATTAACCCATTCATGACCGGAATACCCATAAATGGACTTGTTTTCTTAGTTTGGGTGTCATAGGGCACAGTGGCAACAACTTAAACCTAATCTCCCTTATTAAACGAAATCTTATGAGAGAGAAATTCCTCTTTTTTCATCACATGAGTGATTTTAGTGGCGAATCGGAACATAACCCCCCTTATATAAATTTTCATGGGGAAAAATTTCCTGGTGTTTGCTGTTTCATTATCCGCAGCCATTTTCTGGTACATAACCCCCATGAATAAGGGGGACCCACTCTATTAAAAAATGAAATATAAGAACAATAGCTGGATCTGATACATGCTTTAAATTCCTGGAAAATTTCAATTTTTCGTAATTCCTTTCTGATATGCCAAAAATGAGAATATTTTGATAGAGAACGCAAAGTGTTTTAATTTTCATTTAATACTTTGTTCATGTATACCCATTATATTTGATGGGCAATCACTCCAGTTAATTATAATGTTACTATTAAATGAAAAATTTTAACACCTTATATCCCAAAAAATGAATACTACTGGTGATAGTACACACACACGCACACACCTATTCCCTAATTTCCCCTACTCAGGATGAATTCATTAATGTAAAAATGTACATCTATGGTTATAAATAATTAATGGTGTAGTTGTCTGATTTTCTCTGTGTGTGTGTGTTGTGCATGCACATGAATCCCTGGTGAGGAATCACTTTCCCGCAAACTCACACGCATAATACTTCGGTTCCTGGAGGGAATTAGTTTTCCGTAAACCAGATAGGTGTGTCTATGTGTGTGTACTATCACCAGCAGTTACTTATTCACTATCAGCCCATTGCAGATTTACCTTAGAGAGGGAAATAATGATACATAGTCTACCCCTTGGCATTTTTAAATTTTCTGCGATTTTACAGCAATGTATGTATTAGGGTAATGTCGTTGACACAATGTCACAGTTACTCAATGTTAGTCTTAGTGTTAGAGAAAAAATAACTGCAATGTTGTACTTCATCAGCTCTCCATAAATATGATTAGCATTTACAAACATCTGTTATTGTTGGACAAAAAATATCTGCACTGTTGTATTTCAATTACAAACATTTTTTTTGCTAAGTCAGTAAAAATCCTGAATGTTTAAATGTTATTTTAGAGAGGAAAATCTTAAATACCAAAAATAATGATATACAGCATTTATTATCCAAGTTTTATTAATATTCTCCTTATCATAAAACTGCAAACTGATGCATAGGCCTATTTGCATTAATAAACATTAAATATGTAGACTATAATAATTTTACTTACAGAAAAGGTATTATTCCAGTATTGAAATAAAGAAAGATTTTTTCTTTTAGTCAATCGTTTAAAACACCCTCAGTCCACACGCAGTTTACTGAATAATAATTATCTGCAATTATTTACATTGCAATCTATTACGTTTGACGTTGCTACAACAATAATTTTGATGCTTCATATAAAGCGCGAAGAGATTAACGCAATTCTTTCGTCTATTTGAAGACTTAATAGACACTGATTGAATGGGGGACTGTCAAAATATTTAATTGTTTCTTTTAATTCTTTGTAATTGACTTAATTACTCCCTGTGAACATTTTTTTGTTAAATCATCTTCATTATGCAAAAAATATTCAAAATAACTCTTTTAAATATCCTGCGAAAATGGCCTCCTGGTTGGAGAGAGAATAGTAAGGGGTACGTGATGTCATTGCATGCCACTCATTTAAACATACGGCCATACTGAAAGCATGCCGTTTTTCTACTTCACCCTGTTGCTTTTCCTGATATCGTAGCTAAAATGGAGAATATGAAACTTAAGAAGGGTTATAAGTATTGTCTGGTACCTCACTGCTTAAATACAATGATTAAAACCCCGAGAAAATTGTTCTTCACGCTACTGAGCTCCTTAGGAAGAACTAAGAAGCGGAGAATATAGTGGTTGAAAGCCATGAGGAGATACGCATCTGATATATCGGAACGTACAACTGCATTTGTCTGCGAAGATCATTTTAATCTAATATAAGTACTAGTTATATGTATTTACGTCATTTTATTGCTTTGCATTTTAGTTTATGACTTATGTCGGCATTACATTGACATGATGCATATATTTCTGGAGAATGTTGAAAGAGTAAATTATATTTTTGTTTCAAAGATTAGCATATATATTTTAACAAAATCTCCATAATGTAATATACCTATTCTAAATATGTAAGATCAAACTTATGAAAATAGTTGGGCTATGGGTTTATTAAGCAAATAATTACTGTTGCAATGCATATATTTAAGTACCAAGTATTTAAGCAAATACTTTTATAAATGTTACATATTAAGTTAGTTCTGTAATTTAAATATTTTAATAAATTTGTTCCCATAATATCCAGGACAGCATGGTATTTTGAAGGACCATGTTATGCTAAATAAGGGCAGTTAGGACACTCCACAGATGTGACTAAATCGTCTTCATCATCTACAACTACTCACTTCATAACATCTTTATCTTATTCTGTGTTCAGGGCAAATCTTGCCATTAACAATATAAATTTTTCCTTCTCACTTCAGTTTAAAAAAATCCAACAGTATTACTAACATAGTCTTTCCTCACTGACCTCAAAGGGAGAAAAAAGCCATAAAAGCAACGATGAAATTCGTCACATATACAAAAGAGACATCCAGTTATGACAAACACTTCTACAGTTTTTCTTTTCACAAGTATAGGTAATAACTAAGGCAGATAGAAACTTAAAACAACAAACTTCACCACATTTCCTATAGACAAGACACACGGAAACTACGTTGATTCACATTAATTTTGAATAATATTTGTCAATATTTGACCTGATGATTCTGTAAAGGCAGACGATGGTGATTATTCACTGAAACCGGTCGTGTTTTACTTCATATATTTTGTGGAAATTAGCAAAAGTTTAATATAAATAAAAATACCATCTAGCATTGTTCATGTTATTTTATTGTGGAATTCCACGAAGTCTCGGCCTCATCCATTACCTTTTGTATACTTATCTAACTATATTTACTTACTAGATACTAGGACAGCATGGGAAATAATACATAAATAAATATTCTATAATATTAGTTAAAACTAGAGTTGTTTTATTCATTTAATATGGGTAAGCTGTTTTAAGACGTCAATCTATCTTTTATATATCTTCTGCGTTTCAGTCGAAATAATAGTACCTAGTATTACAATAACTGAAAAAAGCGCTACATCGAACTTGTTTTATGAATTAAATGTAATACAAACCTATCCGCCTTCACTCCATGCATTTCAACATCTGAATATTGCTCCCTACGACTTCCAATGTACCGCAAAAGCATGTACGAATCGACATTAAGCAAATTATCAGATCTGGCTACACAAAACCCTTCAGATGCCATTTTGCAAAAAAAAAGCGAAATAAATGCAGGAAGGTGCAGTACTTCTACCAATATTTCTTCTAAGACGGAGTATCGAGGAAAACAACAGAATTATGTCTTTCAAGCTTCTACTTCTATATCGGCACAATGGCTTCTAGCACGGCTAGCATAGGCTAACATGCTTGTGGCATCCACTGATGTCACTAAACACTCGGCAAACTTCGGCTATCAATTGGATGTGATCGGGTTCGGTATTAACTCGTCCGTTTTAAATTGCTTTTTTGAAAATATGTAAAAAATTTAACGAAAAAACCTTATATTTGCCTATAACAATGGCCATACAATACAACTTCATAAAAATTTTGGTAATTCCCGATATATGACAGTCCCCCATTGGAGGCAACAATGCGGGTCGCCTTGGCAACACCCAGAAAGAGTATGAAAAAGCCATAAAATGTCGAAAAGAAATGCATATTTCTGACAAATTCTTCCGTCTAACATAAAAACATTGCAAGAATAAGATATTTTATAGTTTTAGCCATTGAATAAAGAAATATGGAGAAAATTGGTCCATATTTATGTATTTTGATGAATGAAAGAAAAAAATCTTGCACCTTGAAAAATGGAAAATCCTATGTAAACTTATGTGAAAATATAATCATCTCCCAGAGTCGAATCTGGGACTTTTTCCGGGATGTTTGATATTTCTAGGGATCATCTCATGGGGGTTTAACGATTTTGAAAGTTTCAGTTCTTAATTCTATTGTGAAATGTCCAAAAGTACCATGACTGACAGACAAACAGATGGACACTTGAGAATTATTATATAAGGATTTTTTGGTGTATCAAGGTGTTAAAAAAATTTCATTAAACTTCACACCAAAGGTAGCTCGCATATTTATTTTTACAATGTTACTAATGCCTGACAGTGACTGACATAAATGTTCTTAGGTTACCTGTTTGAATTCAACTTATACAATATACCATATTTCCCAGTCTATAAAATACACCAACATTTTAAAGCAAAGAGTTCAGAAAAAAATTTCCAACACATGGATTTTCGCATATATTATTTATGAGTACAAAGTAGCAATGCATCACAATAAAATAACCAAATTAAGTTTATTTATCATAGAACCTGGCCTAGTTCCTAAAATCTCAAGCTATGCAAAATGCACCAACAACACATCCATGAATGAGATATTGCAGTACGGGTATTCAACAACACCCAAGGTGCAATGCTAATTGAGATTTAAGTGCTAAATTTTTTACAAATAATACTCCTAAGCAAAGCCAAATCCCATTACAATACCACTGATATGCAATAAGGTTATAAAGTGACGAGTCCATGATGATGGTTATATTGTAATTGAAATACAGTATAGGACCCTTTATCTGGCAAGCTCGGGACTGGACCTATGCCGGATTTTGGGCACTTAGCTTAGTATATAGTTATATTATATTAAAGAAGCATTAAAAGTAAAGAATACAAGGGTTTTATTCATTTCCCAAATCATTGTGTACTTTTGTATTTACAAATGAAGGCCTATTATACATATTTTCTAAAAATAAATTGAAGTCACAATTGCATCTTCATCCTCCTCTCATAAAACCTGCTACACACACTGTATTTTCCCATCAATAGCGCGCATCTAGTAAATAAAGTGCATCTTAATATTTTTAACGCTGTATAAAATGTATACATAGCCTTGAACCTTGAAAACTCAACTCAGGAGGCTAATAGAGCACACAGTAGTCCTTTTGTTATTATATATTGTCCCTATGAGTTATCTAACCTTTTTGCATACTTTTCATGTTTTATATCTTTCTTATTGTTATATTAATCTTGTCACTGGGTCTAGATTTGTAGTCAAAAATATTGTTGAAAAATAAATAATATAACTGTGGTAAAACTCGGAGCTTGAATGAAATGCTGCCTAAAAGAATACACATTGCTTCGCCAACTGCTGATTTTTTAATATGTGTTAAATCTCTCAGGAAATTTCTTTTAAACTTGAAAATATTAGGTTTTTAGCGGTAAAAAATTGTTCGACGTCATCTGATTTTTCCAAATTATGTACATTCAAGCTGTTAAACACGATGAGAGAAAATACCGTGAATCTTTTGACAAAAGGACATAAGAATTGAAGGATCATAATAATAAGCATAAATAAAGTGTTTTTAAAAAGTGACTTTTTATGTGTTTACTTTATTTCTTATATTTAACACGCACAATCATTTTTACTAGTTTTGGACTTTTGTATGGATAAAACATGCCTTATCTATCAGAAAATATGGTCATTTTATTTTTTATTGAACTCCGATTATTGCTATGTATTTAGATAGCAAATTAACAGAAGTCAACAAATACAATTAAAAATCCCAGTATCTATGTAAAAAATGTAAACTCGAAAAAAATAAGGGAAAAATGGGCGTTTTTTGCCATTATTACGTATTTTTGCAGACACTTCTGAGCTTTAGTTCCCATGGGGCCTCCCAACCTTGAAAAATTAAAAAAAATCAGGAAAGGACAACTGAATATGTTTTCTTGTACGAAAATGTGAGAATTACTTCACAATATAGTGGAAACACATACACAGAAAATGGAGTGTTAAAACAGTAATGCTGCAAAAACAAGGCCCCAGGTCAGACAAATAGTCAGCGCACTAATTTGGAATCTCCGAATATAGCCAGATTTCAGGTCCTGCCGGATTTGAGGATGCCGGATAAGGGGTCCAATACTGTATATACAAATTGATGGAATAGAGTGATCTTCAGATCCTATGCAGACAGACATAAGCTGTCAAGATGGGAATATTTTTGAAATGGAAAAAAATTCTACTATGACCAGGAATTGATCCCAGGTCTTTTACTTTACAGGTGGATATTCTACCATTGAACTATTGTAGCAGATTAATTCTTTCGTTTCTGAACGTGGATGTTTTCTTAGAAATGGGAGAATTAATCTGCTATGATAGTTCAATAGTAGAATATCCACCCGGCAAGTGGAAGACTTGGGTTCGATTCCTGGTCATAGCAGAATTTTTTCCCATTTCAAAAATATTCCCCTATGAAATATATACCTTTGTGAAACAATTTTGATGTTTGCTTAGGATTTCTTTCTTCTATTTTCCTCCTCTTAATGAAATACTACAAATTACTTATTTCATCAGAATATAATATTACTTCTATATAATACTTACTCACAAAAACCATTTCAATCATCAATGCCAAGAAAGTAATTTCATGTTTTGCAACCTTCAAAGAGCAAAGACCACCACCACATTTCTCTAGCTAGTGGCAGAGCTTGTTGGAGCTAATCTGCTCTTGCACAGGGAAACTGAGTATCTTTGGACTACATGATACTAATCAATTATGAGCAACTTTTTCAAGAAAAAAGTACATCTTACAGGGCTGCAAATATGGTACACTGTGGCAATAAATACTGCTTCAATAGGAGGGGAATGGATAGAAAGAGGAATATTTGCACTGGTTCCATGATAAAGATTCTTCCTCCCACTTGACTCGGCACTTGATAACAAATTATGACAAAAATAATTATAAACCAGAGTTTCTCCATAAATATGTTCATTCCATTCATTCCTCCCTACTGAAGTTGACAAAAGTTTACACATTGATATAAGAAGATAAAAATATGGAAAATCTTATATCTTGTTTTCAATTTTCGTTTCCATATTTAGATGTCTGAAAACATTATTATATAATGAATACCTTTCAATTGTATCAACTCCATATCCATGAAGGCAATGCACTTCAACACCAGGGTGACTGAAATCAGCGGCAATAGAAGATGTATCTTTTCTCATCTCCCAACCAGTTGGATATTGAATTGCCCTGGATAAATTACATCATCATGAGTTATTTGGCTTCATCAATGAATACTTTACATTGTGAAAGAAACATTTAAGTGGATATAAAATCTACAAACTTGCAAAATCATTCTGTATAATATAGGAAATACTTTAGAGGCAGACTAATCAACCTCGAAACTTCACACCTATCAATCAACTCATAACTTTAAAAAATATGAGCCACATTCCATCAAAAAAATTCAAAGTTATTAAGGCAAAAAATTATGATAATAAAACATTATGCCAATAGCAAACTGCTTCTTGCCTGATTATTCAAATCATACTATATAGACAAAATGAAAAACTGGTACTTTTGCAATAACCAGGAGAAGATCACGACAGCAATGCCAGCACTGACAGTGTCAAAAAATAGAACTACTACCCCATTGGAACTTGGTTGGACCAGGGAAAGGAAATTTGAACATGAAGGAACAGTGTACTGGGACCCAATGGGTTAGGTAAGTTAGGTGAAGTGTTTTTGGTTCCTTCCCATGTTCACTGTGTTCTCTCCCTCGGGTTGGGTTGCATTCATTTTCATATACAGGGTGTCTCAAAAAGATATATACACATTCTAATAAAGAAAAAAATACCCATTACATAATTCAGAAAATGTCAATATTTGGTGTGCAGAAGCAATAATTTGTGACACATGGTGAACTATCACAGATGTTCAAAATTACCAACATTAACTTCTAGGCACTGTTGACAACAGCGAAGAATTGAGAGACAAACATTCACCAAGGTATCTGCTGGGATGGCTGTGCATGACTGTTCAATTTCTTTCCTTAGTTCTTGGAGGGTTGCTGGTTTTATACTATACACTAAATCATTCAGGTAATCTCACAAGTGGAGTTAAATCAGGCAAATGTGGGGGAACTCAACACTTTCTCTTCGGCCTATCCACCAGTCGGGGAAATTGTCCTCAAGATAGGCCCTGACATCACGATGGAAATGTGGGGATGCCCTGTTTGGTAGTAAATTTCCTCATCTGCGTACAGCTGATGAATGGCAAGCACAATGGATACCTCAAGCATGTTGAGATACTCAGCACCAGTAACTGTCCCTTCAAAGAAGTATGGTCCCACAATACCCCTGGATGACACACCACACAAGACTGTTAAGTACTGGTAAATTCACTGCCTTGTCCTCATGAATGATCAGATTTTCAGAAGACCAGTACAAACAATTACAGTTTTGAAGTTTTCATCCAAAAGAGTTCATACATATTTCCGTCTTTAAGTATACTGTTCCTGAGTAACATCGTATAATCTGCTAAAGCTAAAGTGAGTGCTGTTTTGAAAAGAAAGTTCATATTTCTGCCTCTAGGGGCGCTGTTCCTACTCTGCCGATGTTTTCGAAGTCTTCATCCAAAAGTGTTCTGATTTTTTTGCAAAGCTAAGCCGAAAAATGTTAAAAACTGTTGAGAATCACATGCTAAATTCTTTTAAAAAATCAGAAATTCTAACGTAAAATGGTGCGAATAGTGGGCAAAATTAAAATGAAATAGTGTAAATATAGGGTTTTACTTACATTGGAATCATAGGAAAATTGATGGGACCTAAAAAAATGTTGTAAATAGCAGGAAAACATACATTCCGATAACGTAAATATAGGGTTTTACTGTATGTTGGTTCACTGTTCCATTGAGCTTGGATGTTGCCTTATCAGACCAAACAATCATGTCCTCAAACTCTTTATCTTCATCCACCTTCCTTTAAAGCCATTCATGAAACTCAGCTCTGTGATCAGGATCGTCTTCAATCATTGCATGTAACAGCCTCGACACACAACATTTCCACTTAGCAGTTTTGAGAATACAGTGTACACTTGCCCTGCTGATTCATCTCACGAGCACATCACCTTACAGATTTTTTTGGTGATTGTGTGAATTGCTGTAACATAATAGCAGAATTTCCCCCACTCATTGATTAGCAAAGTCCCCCAGATCATTCCTTGCACACGTCTTGCACAGCATTGTCAGTCTCAAATTTATCACGAATTATTGAAATTGTTAGTCATGTTGGAGACTCAGCTGCAAATTCATGTCTCCACCATCTCTGCACTTCACACACATTCTTGAATAACCAGTACCACTTCAAAATTAATTTGCGTTTTTCGAACATCAAGCGAACCTCCACCATTTTGTATTACACTCTGAATCATGAGTAAGGTTTTGCAGTTTTTCATTGGGACTAACGTCATCTGGTAAGTGCATACCACACTACTTAGAGGCACATTAAATTTTAGTTCCATCTTGAATACATGAACAGATATTCATTATTAAAATGTGTATACATCTTTTTGAGGCACCCTGTATATCACTCGAAATGCCTCTAAAGTACCACGAATTGCAAGTCAGCGAAGAAGCTTGCATTAAGTTTCTGTGATTGATATATATGAAGATGAATACTACCCAACCCAAGGGGAGGAAACACAGTGAACATGGGAAGGAACCAAAAACACTTCACCTAACTTACCCAGCCCATTAGGGCCCAGTGCAATGTTCCTTCATGTTCAAATTTCCCATCCATGGTCCAACCAAGATCCAATGGAGTAGTAGTTCCATTTTTTGTCTCTGTCAGCACTGGCGTTGCTGTTGTGACCTTCTCCTGGTAATTGAGAAAGTACCAAAAAATTTAAGTCTGGAAAATACAAATTCAGCATAACAGAAAATAGTGTACTAGTTAAATTCTATGCATAAAAACTTGAAATGTCACTATGAAAATCTGCATGGGGGAAAAGTCACCAGTTAATGTTAAATTTTACAATGCGATGGAAAATGTTTAGCAGCTAACTGACAAATATTAAAAAATTAATACTTCTTACTGAAAGAAAGCTTCGTAGTCATTTACGGTAAAATTGTTGGCATCTGCGGTTGAAATCAGAATATCATGAGGCTTCCAGAACAAAGGAGAAGGCATCAACCATGCCAAACTTGGAGAAGTTCGCTGCTCCTCTCTCAAAACTTCCTCGCTCAGTACAAAAATTCCTAAGTTGTCCCCTAATAAAATAAATAAAGAATTTCCTTAAATTATGTACTGATCACATCAATGAGATTTCTATAAATAGGTTAGGCTTCTGATCAAACACTGAATCATTTGAATTTTACTGTTTATAAGCAACAGTATTTTTCAAACTGAATGTATGAAAATAAAATGGGAGAGACAAGTCACTTCATAATTATAGCTCTCATTGCCACATCCCCTATCCCATGGTTTTGCTTAAAATGTTTTTTTTTTTCAGCTTCATGAAAAATTTCATATATATCCCAATTTTTAAGATTTAAAGTTGTTTACACAAGCAAAAAATGCTACATTTTGAAAATACAGGACTCAACCCCTTGGGATCCAAGGGTGTCCTGTCCAGATTTTTGCACTTTTCCAGATTTCAGGTTAAATGTTCTAGCACACTTAGGGCCGGCACAAGGCAGTTTGGCACCCTAGGCAAACTTTTTAGCACCATACTTCAATCCAAATGATACTAAAAATCTAATAGATGAAAATTATTTTTAATAGTAATTACACAATGAAGACTATAAGCACTGGTATTACTTAAATATAATATTAATAAAAGATTGTTTTTTATTATTAAATAATTTTTTTCATAATTACTTAAAAAAATGTTTTTCCACATTAAAAAATCTTCATGGTTAGCAATAGCAGTAAAAATGGGCATTAAGAAGAATATTTTTTAGCAAGAGATTAAGCGAATCATAACTTTAGGCTCGTAAGTAAGTTGCTACGTCAACATCTTCAAGAATTACACATTCTCCAAATCTTCCTCAGACCACTAGTTTAAACATCTTATAGTTTTAGGATGGGTGTAGTGCCACTGGCGAATCCTCCATGGAAGCAAGGGAAGCATTGCTTTCAAATTAGAAATTAAAATAATAATAACAGTAACAACAATAAAAATGACTTTCACAAGTGTAATTTTAGAAGCACACCTTCAGGTAAACCGTGCGATTGCGCGACATTTTAAAAATCCACCTTGACAGCTGGTGCCACACAATGGCCGAAAATAACACTAATAGCATACTAGGAAGCAAGAATATTATTGCATACATGTTGATGAGCCATTCGCTGTAGTAAAGGAGCAGAGACTAGGCATCTGGTCCAATTATAATAGTTTCAATAAGTCACAATTCTGATGTTTCAGGTGAACCTTCATGCTTATAGAAGTGTTTGTGTTGTAGTAGTGCATTAACAGATATTATTTCCAAAGATTTTGGCTCAGATAGGAAGAATTTCGTGTTTTTTCCTCCGCGTAATAAAGTACGGAGTGGAAGCAATTTTAAAATTACAAACATAGGTGAACCGACCACCTCAAATGCTTCTGTTGTGCTTCAAAGCAGCTCTGGTGAGAGTTCATGTTATGAAGTGTGTAATTTGTTAATGAAATTTTTTCGTCAAACAATTTTCAGGCAAAGAGTGAAAGTATCCAAATTATCCTAAATTAAAATATAAAAATTAAATCATACACAAGACATTTTAACATATATATTTATAACATTGCCGAATGGTTGACTGGATGTGAGAGCAAAGCAAAATTATTTTGTTGGCCGTGCTTACTTTTTACAAATGAAATAAATGTTTGGACTAAAACGGGATTTTCTGATTTAAATAATCTTCATAAGGTAATAAAGAGACATTTGATAAGTAAAGAACATTTACAGTCAATTCTTCAAGAAAAAACATATGGAAAAACTCGAATAGAATATGTTTTAAATAAGCAGTTGGAAATTACTCATCGCCAGCATAACGAAGCTGTAAAGAAAAATCAGGAAATGTTAAAATGGCTTATTCATATTGTTTGTTTTTTTTGGGAGAGAATGAACTTGGATTTTGTGGTCATGACAAATCCAGTGACTCTGTAAATAAAGGTAATTATGTGGACTTGGTCAAATTGGTTGCTAAATACAAAGAAACTTGGGGAAACCATTTGGGACATTCTACAGTGGTTCGCGGCATGTTCAGTGCAATACAGAATGATTTCATTTCTTGTGTTGCCCAAGTCCCACTGTAAAAAATTAAACAAGATGCGTTCGATTCCCTCAAGAACAGTCACAGAAATTATTCCGACATAGCTGTTTTGCGTTCTGAACTTTCGGTTATATATCAAATAGAAGATATTGATAAAAACAGCATTAGCAATTTATATCATTTCATTAAAGAAAACGGTTTAGACAAAGCTTACTCTCAAGGGGAAAAATTATGTGAATTAGTATAGGCAATACCTGCGACCAATGCCTCAACTGAACAGAGTTTTTCAGCTCTCAAATATATCAAAACATTCGTGAGGAATTCTTCAAATCAAGAAAGACTCTAAATTATCAGTTCTATCAATCAAAAAAGCCCTCATCGAAGAACTTGCTCAAAAACCTGTGTTCTATGATGATGTCATTGCAGAATTAGCAAAGAAGGAATGAGGAATTCTTCTGCATTTAAAATAACAAGGTAAGATCTGATTTTCATAATTAATTGCTTCCTTATCAAAAAATCTCAGCATTCGCCTCTGGGTAGTGCACAGCATAAAAGAGGAATTGAAATCATTTTGAATATAAAGGTATATACAACACAATTACATGTGAAAAATATAACAAAACGAATCAATAAAAGATGAAAGATAAGTATAAATTACTTTTTTTTTAAATACAGATACACACATACAGTGCCGTGAAATCAAAACATTGGCTCTTCATGGCGCCCTAGGCTGTTGCCTGTTTTGATACCCCGTTCCGCCAGCTCTGAGCACACTTATATAGTACGTAATTATTAAGTACACCAAATGTACCTATATACTCAAGCTAATCAATGTTAATAACAATAAGAGAAATAATAACAGTATTACTTTATTGAATAATTTTCCATTACAGTTCATCGGAGGACACCTGTGTGGTGGTCGGCTATCAAATGAGTTGGATTTAAAACACAAGCGCATATTATGGCTGAAAACAAATTCTAGAATAAGAACTTAAAGATATGGATTATTTTGTCAATTTTTGACACTCACATGCTTATTCTTGAATTCATTTTGATAGTAAAATTAAGTCTAAATAGTTCAAATTTGTTTTTTCAACTTTCTATATTGAATACAAGCATTATTCATTTATGCCCATCTCATTTCAATTCTTCTCCCTTATTTTATGTCACAATAAATAAATTGGGGATTCCCCTGGAATGTTACTTCAGTTTATAACATTGTTCCCATGGAATATTGGGCTTTGAATAAGACTGTTTTGAATGAAGCTAACATTTTCAATAAATACATTATTTAAATAAGAATAGTATTTTTAATGTAATGCAAGTCAACCAATACATTTCATTTACGAAAATCTTTATTTTTAAATCAGCAACTTAAAGTCAACTGACATACCAATTAAACCAGTACACAGCCAAAAATAATTTTAGAGGAAAAATGCGTAATAGCAATTAGCGTACATTTCAGTTTTGACCAAAAATTGTGGTAAGGTATTAAAGAGCTCGGCAAAATATTACCTTATAATAAAATATAATTTTTTGTTAGGTTGTCTATGATAACTGCCTAGCTACAAAATAATATGGAATTCTCAAAATCCAATTAAAAATTACTCTTACTGTATTTACTCGTGTAATGCCTGCACCCCCAGTTTTAGAGCTAAAATCTGGAAAAACTGGAATTCGTGTAATGTCAACACTTCCAAAATTTTGATGTTGATATTTTACGACAACATCGGTTGAACAATCTATAAAAAGCAGAGTTTGATGATACAATTACCGCAAAAAGCAAATATTTAAGAAGTGACTTCTAAAAATGATTTTTAGTACTTTTTTAACATACGTAATCATGAAAAATTGGCATCCATTGCCATTACATAACATGGAGACAACTCGAAAACCTATTTTGGAGTCTAGCTCCTAAATCTAGCAGAAAGGTTCAATTTTGAGCTGTTGCACATTCTCAAGTTATTTAATTTAAAATAAGTATTTTTTGCTAATTTTGCGAAATTACGCTAACTCAGCCATTTTTCACCTAGAAAAAGAGCAAATTTTACAGAAATAAATGTAAACCATTCCTGCTCAAAATAAATCTCCTAGACACCACACAATGCCATAAATAAATTTGCCATTAAACGCAATATGACTCGGTTACATGGAAGCGTTTCTCATGTTTCTGCGGATGAAATGTATCACTTACAGCTTTCAGAAAGCACAAATGAACAACTACAACAGCTATTTAGTGACACATTTCCATCGCAAGATTGTGTTCTTTGCTTTTATACAGAGTAATAAAAGTATATTCTTTTAGGATTGCATAATGCAAAAGGAACCCAAAAAAATGCAGTTACTGTAAAATGTGATTTGAGCATGTCACGAATTACAAGACAATCTAACAGACTGCGATTGTATTTAATGAAAAATATATGCAATTCAGTTGTTAATTTCTCTTACATCACCTCATCTACGAGAATGAACTCTGTCTGACACTCTTCTATTTACATAAAATATTTACGTGATTTAGGTTTACAACTGACAGCTGACAAGGAATTTAAAAAAATACCTGATAAACATCGTGCTTATTATATTATTCTAGGCATTTTAAAAAAATACCTTGGTTAAAAATCGAGGAAATAAAATACATGGCATATTGCGTCTACCGGAAAAAAATGCATTCTCACACCAGGTGTGCAATATTGAGTAGGTGTGTCACGGGTGGCCTATGCTCAGCTGATGAATGGGCAAATCTTGTGTAATGTCCGCACCCCCTTTTTTGATGGAAGCTTTAGGAGAAAAAAGGGCGGGTATTACATGAGTAAATACGGTAATTAAAAAATTAATTCCTATGACCAAATAAACTTTTTTAAATACAAAAATACACTCATACTTCAATTATCAAGTACTGTTACATACATACCAACAGCAAATACTTTGAGAGCTTTGACAGAACCTCCCCAAGGAGCAGAAAGAGAAACAAGAGCACGAATGTACTTCTTTTTCCATTTTGATGACTGCAGCTGCAAGAAGCGAAGGCTAATAACTCCACCCATACTATGCGTTAGAAGTACAACCGGCTGCTTTCCATTGGTCAAATATGTCTCTTCAATCAACAACCTCAGCTGTTTGTAGTAGTCTTTTTGTTCATCTATTGATGAAAAATTACCAATTAATCTGTTTCAATTAATATAAGGAAATGTTGAATTGCATTTATTGATAAAGGTCAGCACATTAAGGAATGTCAATTTAATGCAAATTAGTATGTATGTGAATAGGTGTACACTCGGGTCTGTGAATGTACATGACTATACATGTACGTATATATAACCATTTCATTTCGATTCAAAATGCTGAAATATAAAAATTTAAACATAAATAACTACTTTTTCAATTTACCTCAAAACTATAGCACGCTTTTTAAAACAAAGCTCTTTCATCCGAGCAGTACCATAGCAAGGTCAAAGTGCAAAGATTAAGAATCTTCCAAAAAATTATTAATAGCTACTTTGAAATGGTAAATAAAATATATCTTCTTGTATAATGTATAACACAAAATAAAATTGACAAGGTTTCTTACTGAGACCACTCCATCAGAGGGCTCACATCTAAAAGGTGAACAATTATTTCCGGTCTTCATCAGCAAAAGTGCCATTTTTCATTTTAACAACTAATATGAACATTTTGAAATAACGAAGGGATAAATATAAAAAAACAGTATAAATGTCTTTTGCCAAAAGTTTTTGTAGTATCAACTTCATGGGTTAAAAAAATATGGTATTAATCCTTTAATGTGCTATCATTAAATTTCAATTAACCAATAAATACTTAAAACTACGTATACAGGTAGAAAAAGTCTTAAGAGTTGGGAGGGCAGAAATCAAGGTGTCAAATTGTGATAGGCGTGCTGAGTTACCTCATTAAGAAAAAATTATACCTTTTAATAGGGTGATCAGAAATACTCTTTTCAAGAGTATTATACTCTTTTTAGGCCCTAAATAGTATGCACTTATTTTTTCTTAATTATGTCAATATACTCCTCTATTAATTTTAATAAAAATGTGGTTTTTTGTTAAAAAGTAATCAAATAACTATAATAGGTAATCGATATCAATAACATATCAGATGATTTGTATGGATGTAGATAAGACTTAATTTTTTGTCTTTTCATTGGTTAACGTAACCTAACAATTTAGTACAAAATTCACATCTGTCGGTCTGTCAAAAGTGTCATGGTTAGTATTTCACAAGTCAGTCTATCTAGTTATATGATAAGTGGTGATAAATTTCTAGTACACCACCTTTTTGAACTTCATGAATAATTGGTTCCGGAAAACTGACGTGAAATGCAAATTTCCGAAGTGCAAGTCCTATTTTCCCATAAGACGCAATGTTATTTTGGGAGTATGGTTCCCAGCCAACCTAAAAAATTCACTTTTTTATCATAAATAATGCAGTTTAACAGAAAATAAAAGAAAACGTTACAGCAAATGAAAACCTAGTATCATAAAGTGAAAAAAATTCTATTATTTATCTTCAAAACGCGTAATGGCAAATGAAAACTCAGCATTACATAGCAATTACACTTCTTTTGGCATTTGTGCAATTTACTTCCAGCGCATTTTTGTAAGCGATTTTCAAACTTCTTTTGTTCATTCCAAGGAAATCCTATTGATGAACTTCTGAAATGTAACGCTGAGTAGGTATGTGATGCATAGATGTATTCTTGGATTCTGCAACAAACATTTCCAAGCCGCAAAAAAACACTAACATTAAAAAGTGATAACATTTATTTTATTAATTACGTTCAAAATGCATAATGGAAAATCAAAACCTAGCATAAGAAAGTGATACCATTTCTTTTAATTGTTCAAAATACATCACAAAAAATAAAAACGAAGCATTAAAGTGATAACAAATAATTAAGTCGAGTTGGTTTACTTCAAAAATGCTAATAATGATCATTCTAGGGTGCCAAAGTTTAAATTGAACTTTGAAACAAAAAAGAAGAGGAAGTTCCAGTTGTTGGCATCACAAACGGATGATGTGAAATGCAATTAAACGGTGCGAAACAGAATTAATGGTCATAAAATATTTTGTCACGAAGTGCAAATTTGCAAACTGCAAGCATGTGAAGTTCAAAAAGGTGGTGTATTCTAATTCTTATTATGATATTAATGAGTATAATGACGACATATTAAAAAAAGCTGAAAAGATTAACCCTGTGGTGAGCTTCCCCCACCCTTTTTTTTCAACATACTCTTTTTGCTTATAGTTTCTTCGCTGTGTCTGTCTGTCCCACCCAATTAAATTTTGAACCAGTACACTGATTTTCATGAGGCTTGGTGGAAATCTCTTGCTACTGGGACCAATCTTCTGAGGACAGTTATTGTTGCAAGGATTGAAAATCCCGGGTTCGATTCCAGGAACTATCCTTCCCATTTGATTTACATGGGAAATCTGAAATCCATTGTTTTGTATGGAGCCGAAACATGGTCACAGGAAAAATTATATACGGTACTTGAAAAGCTTCAAGATGTGGCAATGGAGAAGAATGCTGAAGATAAAATGGACAGATGGGATGAAAAACGAGGAAGTGCTAAAAAGAATAGGAGAGAAGAGAATGATTATGCAGACTGTAAGAAAGATGAAGGCAGACTGCAATGGGCCTTAGGAGAGAGATAATACGATTAAAGACATGTTAGAAGGAATACTGGAAAGAAAAAAGAGAAAAAGGTCTCAGCTGATAAACGACTTGAAAGGGAGAGAGAGTTACCATAAATAAAGAAGATTGAGGAAAGGAGTATATGGAGATCGCCACTAAAGATGGCTGCATTGCAGCCAAAATGCGCATCAGATTTTTCATAACCTTATTAAGGCTATTGAAGCTTCCTTAAGATAAGTACACCCTTCTCTCACCAACCACAGCCCTTGCTTATACACGGTCTATATATTGAGCACCAGGCTTACCAACCATGGGCAATTTCCTTGTGAATCCATGGTTCTGACTGCAGAAACATTTAAATAGGGCATAGCTTGTCCACCATCTTATGACTTTGTTGTCATTTTGACTCACTCATGTATCCCCTTCATGCACCATGTGTCACAACATGCCAGCCAAGGCATTCAGTTGCATATTGTTCACATTAGCATGTGCAAGTGATTTCAGCGTTCTCAAGAATATTAAATTGTTTTGATATTTTTTTTCATTTGTACAGTACTAAATTAAGTACAATCATGGCCTCTAAGCATAAGATGAGTTGCAAAAAGGGCAAGAAATGTGAAGAGCTTGGATAAGAAAGTAGAAATATTAGATAGGCTTGCATGCAGAGAATCTTGTGTGTCAGTGGGTAGGTTAATGGGTGTAAACGAGTCAACCATAAGTACATACAATAAGAAAAAGTGAAGAGTCGATCAGTACAAGTGCTGCAAGTTGAACAACTATGAGTACAAAAGTGTCAAAGATTCCTCGGGATCCAAATATTGAACAAATGGAGAAAGCATTAAATATTTGGATTGAAGACCAAACTCGGGAAAAGCTACACTGAGTACACTCATCATTCAGGAAAACGCTGGGTGCTTGTCTGAATGTTTTGTGTCACATTCAAGAGAAGGCAGTGATAGGAAAGGATTTGCAGCAAGCATAGGCTGGTTTGAAAATTTCAAAAAGCAATACAGCCTTCATAATTTGAAGCATTCTGGTGAAACATCCTCTGCCGACCACAAAGCTGCAGCAGAATCTGGAAACCCTGAAGAAGACTATTGAAGGGTTACTTGCCAAACAAGTCTTCAATGCTGACAAAACGGGACTTTTTTGGAAAAGGATGCCAACACAAACATTCATCTCAAAGCCCAAAAAGACTGCGCCACGATTTAAGGCTGCCAAAGACTGCATTTCCCTTCTTTTGTGTTTCAATGCTGCTGGTGATTTTATGCTGAAACCTATGCTCCTGCACCAAGTGCTGAACCCCCGTTCTCTAAAAGGGAAAAATAAAAATCACCTTCCTGTATATTGGCAGTCCAACAAAAAGGCTAGGGTAGATCACAAAATCTTCATGGACTGGTTCCATGACTGTTTTGTTTGTGAAGTTGAGAAGTAACTAGCCTCCAAAAATTTCGCTTTTAAAGTGTCTCATATTGGACAATGCTCCTGGCCACCCCAAAGAACTTTGTGCATCAGAATACTGAGGTTGTATTCCTGCCACCCAACACAACCTCCCTCCTCCAACCACTAGACCAGGGTATCATATCTACCTTCAGAAGTTATTATACACAGCACACCTTCTCTTTTATATTAGATATGATGGCGAATCAAGATTCTCTCTCTGTTATGGATTGCTGGAAAACTTTCAACATTGTCAACTGCGTGACCATTATTAAAGAATCACTCAATGAACTCAAGCCATCAACTCAGAATACCTGCTAGCGTACACTATGGGCGGAGGCAGTTAACGATTTTAAAGGATTTCCTGAAGTTGGTGATGAAGTTAAGCACATTGTTTCCCTTGTGTGGCACCTCAAAGGAGAAGGGTTGGAAGACATGCAGCTTGTGGGTGTTGGGGAGCTTCCAGACTAACATCGTGAGGAGTTAGGTGAGGAGGAACTTGAGCAGCTTCTCACCACTTAGAGTGAGCAGCAAAAAAAGATGGAGAAGAAGAAGAGCACCAAAGAGTGATGATGAGACTGAACAAAAAATTATGACTATGGCATTGGAATTATCTGAATGTGTTGCTGACATTGATTCCTTTATAGAACGTAGACTGGTTTTCAAGAGAGGATTACGAGAATTATTAGGTCCATATAAGGAGATGCAGAGGGATCTGCGAATGAAAATGAGCCAGTTGACCATCTTGTCGTCATAATATATTAATAAGGCACTTATCTCTATATAGTTATATGCAAACATCCTTGACTACTGGGATGTTTATAAACAATTGCCTTAGTTACCTTAACTGTTGACTGAACTTAAGATATAAAAAAATATAAGTTAGCAAATATTTAGTGAATTTATAGTATTGATGAACATTTCTAGAAGACGTTTCTTTAAACCATACACATTAAAAGGTAATTTTATTTCTTCTTATAATAGTGATAGTTTATATGAAACAATTATAACTATTTCTCAACCAAAGATAAATTAATGTATTAGCTTAGACAACTTATATTTAGTGATTTCATTATTTATAGAGAACGTACTCAGAATTTCATTCATTTAAAATATACTTGGTAAAACATTATTTTATTGCTTCTTATAATAGTGATAGTGTATTACGACAAATTATCTTTAGTATTAGTGAATGTTTTTCAGAAAGCCGTTATTTTAAACTTCACGCATTAAAATGTGATTTTATTCATCTTATAATAATGAAGATACCTTACCTTTTCCTTAACAAAGTAGTAAAAATGTAAAAAAATATTTATCAGGATGTTTTTTAACTGAAAGTAAATTTGAAATAATAAGTAAAAATAAATTTATTCATTTTCAATCTTCAGTTAACACATTCAGTGCAGGAGCAAAATTGTTTGCCATTCTCGGTGACAGTATTTTTTTCTAATTGTCGCTAGTATAGATGTTAAGGGGCTATAATTATCATAGTTATATATGACATCCAAAAAATCGGCTGGCAATGAAACGGCTGCTTCGTCTGCGATGGTTAGGGAACAACTAAGAGCGTCACAGTGAGAAAAGGTCACTCTTGAGTGTGCTAGCACCCAAACTAAAGGTAAAAGGCGTCCCTAGACCGATGACTTCATATGAAGTCACCTGCACTGAATGTGTTAAAAATATTTTGTTATTAATTTAAAATTATTAAAATGTTTAAAGTCAATAGTCAATTAAAGCAATTTTTAAAAAAAATCGTGTTTATATTTATATTAAGTTATTAAGTTACAGAAACAAAAATAACCAACATTTTTAGATTAAACTAAGCCTTAAAATATTTTCCGACGAGTGCATCAATCATGTAAAATTAATATTAAATTCAATTACATTTAAATTGGGCACCTTACTTAAAAAAAGCCGTGAACTTCTGGACAAAAAACATTCTTATAATTTCTCAATATGGAACTGATGACATCAAATACGAAGGAACACCGTCGACGAGACTATCAAAGAAATTATACAAGGAATCGACGTGCCAATGAAAAGTCAGGGGCAAACTTTTCACCATGTCGATTTGCTATTGAAAAATCAAGTTTTCATGCATGGACAACTCTACGTGGCCATGTCAAGAGTACAAAGGCAAGCTGCAATAAAAATGTTATCAAGTAAACAAAATAAAGTAAAAAATATTGTTTATCAAGAAGTTTTTGTAAAACTTTTATAAATTGAAATGATATTAAAGGTTGTCTGAATTTTTAAATTAATATGCTTAACATGAAGTACACCCAGACCTCGCTTTGCATCATTTCGCTTTGCGTTGTTCTCAAAGTTGCGTCGTAGAACAATTAGAACCAAAATTTTGCTTTGAGTCATAAAATTCTGCATTTGCGTCATTGTGGTATGTTTAGGGTTACCACCTTTTTCTGGTGTCATTACTGAACACTTACTCGATTTGAAGAATCGATTCAGGTAATAATTGAAATGCTAAAATTTGATAAAAACTTTTTTGATAAATTTTATAGAACATTTCTGTGTTCAGTTTGAACAAATAATTTGATTGCCGACCTGTTCGTGTGAAAACCGAAAGGGTGATAACTCTAGGTATGCTTGGGGATTCCCCCACTGTTCATGGACGGACCGTCTAGAGTAGGGATAAGCTGGTACACGTGTAACAGCCAGTCAACTAGCTGTGTGACAGACTATGACATTTTCCGATCACCAAAAGATCAAGTGGCTTTACTAAACTTATACTGAGACGTGGCTTTGTCATTCATTCGTAAAAGGTATGTAAAATTTATTAGATTAATAAATGTATGAGCACGAGTATTATTTTGATTTTACATTTTTATTATTTATTTATTTTTAACCCAGTCATGAGTGAAAAGTGCATAGCTGCTGGTAGAATTACCAAAAAGTCGAAGAAAACTATTACACTAGAGATGAAATTGGAAGTGTTACGAATATTTAATGCTGGAGAGAAGGCTGTGGATATAGGAAAAGCCCTTGGTCTGACTCCTACGACGGTGAGAACTATTCGATATCGTGATGGAAATAAAATAAGGAAAGCTGCTAATTCTGCAATTCCTTCAGATGCTAAGATGATGACCAGTGCGAGAAGTGCTCTGATGGTGAAAATGGAATCTTTTGTATACAAAATCAGGTTGCACAGAGAATAGTGTTAAGCAAAATGGTAATACAGGCAAAGGCAAAAAGCTTATTTGATGATCTTAAAAACAAGTTAACTTGCGATGATAGTGCAGGTTGTAGTGCTACCGATAAGGAAGAAAAGTTTGAAGCTAGTCAGGGTTGGTTTGAGTGGTTAAAAATTCGCACAAATCTACACAGCATTTCACTAAATGGTGAAGCAGCTATGGCAGATACTGCAGCTGCAGGGCATTTCTTCAAAGAGCTGAAAGCGATAATTCGTGAAGGTGGCTATACTTGGAAACAAATCTTAAATGTGGACGAAACTGCCTTATTTTGGAAACATCTACCAACTAAAACTTATATAGCTAAAATGGAGAAATCTGCACCAGGAGTTAAAGCTAGCAAAGATAGACTTACTCTTCTTTTAGATGGAAATGCAGAGGGAGATTTTAAACTTAAGCCACTTCTTGTCTACCATTCAGAGAATCCCAGAGCTATGCAAGGGTATTCAAAGGATTGACTTCCTGTCCACTGGAGAGCCAACAAAAAAGCCTGGATTACAGCAGTTTTATTTAAAGACTATGTTTTGACTAATGCTATTCCTGAAATGAATGACTACTGCACTAACGAGAACTTAGACTTTAAGACAATAATTCTATTAGATAATGCTCCTGATCACCCAGTTTACCTTGATGACTTAGTATAAAACGTAAAGTTTATATTTTTGCCTCCTAATACCACTTCATTGATCCAGTCAATGGATCAGGGAGTAATTTCAACTTTTAAAAGTTATTAACCCCGATGTACATTTAAACAGCTTCTAAATGCTACTGATGGACAAGATAAGCCTACTATACAGAAATTTTGGAAAACATTCACCATAGTGAATGCCATAAAAAATATTTCAGACTTGTGAAATGATGTAAAATCTTCATTTATGAAAGGTGTATGGCACAAAATATGGCCAGAATGTGTGCACAAAGAGAAAGACAGCAATGGTGCCATTTTAGGGGTCGATGAATTGCCCAGGGTTCTTCAAGAAATAGCTAACTTATGTTAGCTAGAGAATCTAACTTCGAGGGAATGGACGACAGTGACATAGATGAATTGCTTGCCTCACATAAACAATAAATGAGCAACGAAGAGTTAATGCAACTAGATTTACAAACAGCTAACGAGCAATACAGTTCAGAAGAAATTCCTATGCAACCTACTTTAACTTTAAAACGAATTTCCAAAGTCCTGAGTTTGATCGACGATGCTATTGAGATTTTTACGAATGACGATCCTGACAGGGAAAGAAGTTCAAAAGTAGCACGGGCGATAGCGAATGATATCTGTTGCTACAAGGAAATTTACATGGCCAATAAAAGGAGGTATTCAGTAAACTTTAGATAAATATTTGAAGCTAAAAGAATAGGAAGGTGTCTCAACCTCAAAGCCTACAGATTCAGAGTCTGAGCAAATTAGTTCCTCATAAAATCAAGTTTCATGTAATCTGTTCTTTTATATTTATATGTTAAAAAATAAAGTTTTTTCTATTTATTTCAATTCATTCTTTAATTTCATAATTGAAAGGGCAAATTAGGATTAATTTACAATTTATTAAAATATTCTTTCTTGAAAATTGTAGTGCCGGTACCTATCTTCGATATTTCAATGGTTTCTTATGGAAAATTATATTTTGATTTGCGTCGTTTCAGCTTGCGTTGTTTTTTAAGAACGTAACCCTGACACAAAGCAGGGTCTGGGTGTACAATGAAATTACTTCTGACGCATGGCATCGCATGCTGACTAGTTCTTTAATAAACAAAAATCAAGTGGCAAAGAAGATAGTGAAGCGGGAAGTTCACATCCAGCAACTTCAGCAGTATCACTTAGGAGGGATGTTGATGACCCAGAGGAGGTAGAGTATTTAAGTGAGAAATGTGCAAGTTATGTTAGCGATGGATGATAGTAACATGGACCGTGGAACCCTCCTATTTCCCATATACATACTTAAGTATTTACCAACCATGGTTTTGCCAACCATGGGGGTTTTCAGGAACCTAACCCCCGCAGTTGGCGAGGGAAGGGTGTATTTACTTTTTCAATTTTTTATATTGAAGTGCTTATTCTTAAATTAGGTAACTATAACCAATTATAATCACTGGCCTGTCTACAGCCAGATTACCTATGATGATGATAACTTATAATAATTTACTTAGCTTATTTGTAATTCTAATTTACATGGCACTCCTTGAAATACTTTCTGGGATGCAAACCCGGATGACTGGAACATATTTCACAGAAGTATCATGTCTCTCTCTGGCCATTCTTTACCTTCCAATTGCTAACAAGGGTGTAAAACTTCAAACACAAAAGAATCAAGTATTTTGTGGGTAAAGAACATGTATGTTGAAGGAAGGGGTGTGTGTCTGCTTATGATACAACCTTTTGCTTTGAAAAAATAAAATCTTCACAACTGACAGAAATATGGCACTTGATTTTTAACACTTAACCTGCTCTGATTGTATATATACGATCTGCGTAGTAGACTGCTCCCATTGTATATATACGATTGCTTCTTTCCCTCTGTTGTTTGAAATGATAGTTACTTCAAACTTCCTAGAGAGGTCCCTAGGTACCTTCTGAAGCCCGCATAGCCTTTTCTCCACAATATATTTTTTTATTTGCGTTCCAGCCATGTCTGAAGTACAAACTGTGTCGATATCATGGAGCAGCCATCAGAGAAAACGCGCACTTCCCCCTCCTGCTCTTGACGAGCTTAGTGAGGAGGAGGAGAATATTTTTTTTCGGTTTCTGAGAGGGAACACAATAGTGAGGACGACTATGAAGAGGAAGAAGTGACAGTGGGAGATTCGAATATCGTATTTCCTTGGACAGATGGAAGAGACTTCTCACAGAGTGAACTGCAGTTTCATGGCGGTAATTCTGTTATTACTAGTGATTATGTGATTCCTGATTATTACAATGTATGAGACTGTTTTGAGGCATTCTTGAATTTGGTGAACTACATAGTTACTGAAACAAATAAATACACAGCACAGTGCATCGATACAGTCGCTTTCGCCCTATTCCCGGATGCAACGCTGGATAGATGTATCGGCTAACAATTTTTTTTCATTTTCAGTTTTTTTTATCAAAATTAGAGTTTTATTTTGAATTTATTTAATTATTTTAAATTCCTTAACATATATTTAAATTTTATTCTTGAATTTGGTGAACTACATAGTTACTGAAACAAATAAATACACAGCACAGTGCATTGATACAGTCGCTTTCGCCCCATTCCCGGATGCAGCGCTGGGTAGATGTATCGGCTAACAATTTTTTTCATTTTCAGTTTTTTGTATCAAAATTAGAGTTTTATTTTGAATTTATTTAATTATTTTAAATTCCTTAACATATATTTTTATTTTTAATCGCTTTACTTTGATAAATTTTAATTTTAGTTGAATTTACAATTACGTCTTACAGATGAGAACAAATAAATGACATATTTAAGAGAATATCTTTAAAATATTTGATTTTTATGTGTATTTTCCATATTTATATGTTACTATTAAGCATTTGGGAGAACAATTTTAAAAAAATATGAACTTAAATTTTTTGCGCACAGAAGTAGGCAGACTTTGGTATATTTTGAGCAGTTTAAGGGTTAATTAGATTAGGAGTATTGGTTAGGGAAAACATTCTGGTTTTATTAAGTGGAAAAAACCCTACTACCTGACAAAGGAAAAGAAAGCAAACACTGTACTTGATGATATAGAAGATGAAGAAAAAATATATGCAATTAGCCCCAGTAAATGTTCATCCTGATGGGATTGATTCCATGCAACATGAAGAAGTATACAATAGAGAAATTTGTGAATATAGGTCACAAAAAATATCCAAAGAGAATGCACAGATAACAAAATTAGGAAGGATACAAGATATACTTCATTTGCTGCATTGTTCTGTTACATAGAGATAAATGCTTTATTTGATACTTAACCATAACAAAATATGAGTATCATTGATAAATAAAGCTTTCAAATTTCATTTAAAATTATGAGAATTAAATATGTTATGATATTTTAAAAGCATTACTGTCATATTAAGATGTGATCCTATAAAAGACCTGGATAACAGGAGTCAGTTGGTACTTAAATGCCCAGTCACCAATGTATTAAAGAATGTGACTATCATAAGAAAAGATAAAAAGAGAAGTTAATTGCTGTATGTATACACCACTTGTTCATTATTGTGTTCCAACAATGCAAAGGAGTTCATTGAACATAAAAGCAAAAGGTAGTTTAATTTGATGTTGTATTTCATACTAAATGTGTTAATGGGCCTCGAGTTTCTTCTGGTAAACCAGCAGTCATATGAATACACAAAACATATAAATAAAGAAGGAGATAATTCCTCTGCTGCTCTTTTCAGAGCATTCAGACAAACCATCTTTCCAATAGAGAGTGGAAGCCATTAACCTTTAAACACCGGATTTATTTTGAGGTATTTTGTTCATTTTATGGAAAATCGCATATCTCATGAATTATTTGTACTAAAATGTTCAAATAAAAAGCATTATATTGTAGAAATAATGAAGAATCGCATACTTCTGTTTTTAGGGGAAAGAAACATGTGGAAAAATATACGTCTGTGAGCTGTCGCATTTTGTGTGCCCATACGGGCACATTTGGCATTTAAAGGTAAAAATACTTTTGGTACTAATTACATAAATAACATATTACAAGATAAATACAATGCAAACTAACATTGAAATCCAAACCCAAACTTGAAAGTTTTCATACAAAGTCTTGCATAAAAAAAGCAATTGGAATATAAATTTAAGGGATGAAATGATATCGTCCAAATTAACCCTTAAATGGTTATTTGGATAAATCAGAGAAAATTTTTTTGACTGTGGCACTTCAATTTACTCCATATTTTAAAAAAACTCTGGAAGATTGTTATTGTCATATATTTTGGGCTAAAAGAAACTTAGGCGAGAATAAATTATGAAAAAATCAACTTCCAATTATTTGCACAGAATTGGCAATTCTGAGATCACCACTCTTAACTTTAATTATGTGATTAAAGGGTTAAAAACAAGCAATCAAATAAATACCAAAACAAGCATGGGGATCATTGTCCAAAACGGACTGAATCTGTGCTTTTTCATCACTATAATTGCAGAAATAATCTTTGCACGTACCTTTCTCTACTGACTTGCACTATCTTCTTTCTTTCCAAAATCATATAATGGTTTAAGGAATGCATAAAATAGACATGAATGAGAAAAACCTTTTTAATAAGTCATTGAATTAAAAAGTTATTTAATAGTACTTTCTAAACATATATAGAGAAGAGCTGAGGAAGAACAATATAATATTTTCACAACAACCACAATGTGTTGAGCTTAATTCAGCATTTTTGTTTATGATAAACAAGATATTTTACTGATTTTCCTAGCATGGGCATCATGATATGATTAAGATTGATTTCTATTCTGTAACATTCCCCGCCAGATTATGGCACTGGTTAATGCAAATATAACTAGTTCTTACTAAATATGACAAAAATTCCACAAATCTTCTCCTTAAAAAAAGTATGTACATAGTATTAAGAGTCGAACAGGATACTTTAAATCTCATTGATAACCCATTTTATTTTTATTGAAATAAGCAAAACCAAAACCCACTTCTGTTGTGAAGTTCATTTTTTATACTCAATTCCTTGTTTTCTGACAATACTGCATGTTTAATGGTTAAATTTAAACCTATATTAGCAGATAAAAGGACAAAATATGATAACCTAAACACACAACTGGAAAGTGAGAAACATCTGAAACAATCAGTGGAATCACTTACCAGAGACAAATGATTTAAGATAGAAGTAATAGATGACGCACATCAGGGGAATCACCAAACGCATTACTACTAAAAGGGAGCCATGAGCCAGTGTGGGCCACATGCAACATTTCAAATGGCTTATGTTATTTGTAAACTTTTGAGAATTTCTTTTATTGTTTTACTAGCAGAATTACCCGGCGTTGCGTGGGGCGGGGGGAGTGTACACATTAGAGAGTTATAAATATTTTTTTAATTTCTAACAATTGTCTAGCTAAAACATGCTAAGCTTCTATCTGTTCTCATTTGGAAAAGAGTTTCGAACTGCTTCTTGTCGTAATCTCTGTTATTCTGTGCGTCTCTCTGTGAGTTCTGATGTTTCTGATGCTGTCGAAGCAGCCTTTCTTTGCGCATCTGATTTGCTGCCAGTTAAACATGGCTTTTTTATTGGGTGGGATTGCATATCTAAAAACCATTAAAGTATTACGATTAAAATGAAAACAAACTAACCCCAACAATTACAAGTAACTATGGTGATATTCTGTGAAAATGCATAAAAATCCATGGAATTTTTGTACTCAAATGTAGTTTTTGATCGTTTTCAACCAAGAGATGAAATTGTATGACCTGAATAATATTACTTATACTATTAGGAGTAAATCAATATGAATTTTATGACTCGAGGTCAATGACTTCATATTTTAATGTTCAAATTACAAAATGACTACACCTATTCCTGTATTACTCCCGTGCGAATGTTATGGAAATGCTATTCTGTGGACACCATGAGGTTCCAAACCCCACCTAAGCTCTTCCTTTTGGTCCTCTTAGATAGCATGCCTAGTTTTGTGGCTCTAGGATCAACCATGTGGATTTGTCTAGCAGGACAAACATATAAACCAACAAACTACAGTAGAGGATCGTTTATCCGGAATTCTAAACAACGGAAACATCCAAACAACGGAATTATTCTAAAAGAATTTTATCACGGTCCATTTTTTCAGTAGCGCCAACTTAATACATAATTGAAGAACGATTTGCCATATTAGTTCCGAAAGCCACCACCACCGCTTGTTGCTTTCTAACCATGTGCGCGAGAGGTGTTAAAGGTGTGTTTACAAGGTGTTAAAACTTTTTTGTTTTAAGTGGTAAACAGCAGTTTTGCAAATATTTTATTCATCCTGTCCCTCAACCGTAATAATGGAGAGAATACCCAAGAAGACGCATCCAGAAGACGTTGGAACTGGAACAAGTGCCGGCAAGAGAAAAAGACAGAATCTCACTATCCAGCAAAAAGTGGAGGTTTTGAGAAAAATAGATCGCGGCGTAAGTGTATCTCAACTTCGTCAGGAGTATGGTGTAGGACAATCTACAATATATGACATAAAGGAGCAGAAGGATAAAATTTTCCATTTTGTTGCGGAATCAGATTCAATGGCCGGTATCTCAAAAAGGAAAACTTTACGTGGTCCCAAGAGTAGTGACCTAGACAAAGTAGTGTATGAGTGGTTCCGCCAACGTAGGAGTGAAGGGATTCCTATCTCAGGTCCTATGATAATGGAGAAGGCAAAATCTTACCACGAACACCTAAAAATCAAAGGAGAAGGTGATTATTCTACGGGATGGTTGCAGAAATTAAAAAATCGCCATGGTATACGGTATTTAAAAGTTTCCGGTGAAGAAATGTCAGCAAATTATGAAGCCGCGGAGGAATATGTTAATGATTTAGCAAAGTTGGTGGAAGAACATGGACTTAGCACGGAGCAAATATACAATATGGACGAGACAGGTTTGTTTTGGCGTTGTCTCCCACGGCATACTTTTGTTTGCATTGATGAAAAAGCAGCGTCGGGAGTAAAAGAGTCTAAGGAGAGACTTACTGTAATGATGTGTTCCAATTCTGCCGGCACACACAAGTGCAAGCTCATGGTAATAGGAAAAAGTGCAAAACCTAGAGTCTTCAAAGGCATAAAGATTTTCCCCGTGATTTACCGTGCAAACAAACGTGCTTGGATCACTCAAGACATTTTTGGTGAGTGGTTTAATGGTCATTTTTTACCTGAGGTAAGGGATCATTTCAAGAAGGTTGGCTTACCTGAAAATGCAAAAATATTATTATTGTTAGACAACTGCCCTGCACACCCTCCAGTAGAAACTCTCGTCAAGGAGAATGTTTTTGTGTCGTATTTACCTCCAAATTGTACGTCTCTCATCCAACCAATGGATCAAGGCATAATTAAAAATTTTAAATGCCATTATCGAAGTGAATTAATGAGAAAAATTGAAAATTTTGAGGGATCTTTCAGCTACGAACGGTTCAAAAAGGATGTAACACTGAAGGACGTGGTGTGGTGTATTTCACGTGCATGGAATAAAGTAACACCCTCAGTTTTAAAACGGTGTTGGCATAATATTTTGCCAGAATCAAAATTTAATGAAGATTCCAGAGACACAGACGACTTTCTTGGATTTGATTTATCCGAACTTAATGATGATTTTGTAGAATTTGTGCAATATACGAGGGGAATTAATGCTATCCCAGACCTAACCGATAATGAAATTGAGGGATGGATTGAATGTGATAAAAATGCTCCTATTTGTCAAACTTTTACTGACATTGAAATTATCGATGCTGTTATTGGCCCCATGTTCAATGAGAGTGAAGACAGCGAGGACACTGATGTGTTAGTTGACGAGGAGAAGAAAATGACTATGTCCGAGGTTATTGTATGTTGTGATAATCTTACCAAGTTCATGGAGCAAAGGTCCTTTACAACTGAGCAGGAGGTACTCCAGATGTACAGGCTGAAAGAAAAATTTGAAAAAGAAGGGCGTAGCAAGTGCAAGCAGATGACACTGACAGATTTTTTTAAAAGAACTGTTTCATCATCCTCTCCTTCAGTTTCTGCAGATGCTGTTACCACAAATCCTACTGTTAAGTGATTCTCTACATCCCTATCTGCAGATCAACAAGGATTTCCAGGTAAATAAAATTTCAATTTTTATTTCTATATGCTTCTTTTTTGCGGTTTTTACGGAAATGAGTGTGCTTTGAAAATTGAGAATTTTCTTGATAATGATTATTATATATATGTAGTATAAAATAGTTATTATTTTATGTACGAACGAGTATACCGATCATTGTAAAATTGTTTTGGGGTGTTTATCGCATATTGACAAGCGAATTAGATGGCTTACATCCAGATCGTGTGGGAGTACGCACACAGCATGGTATCCGAAGTGAAATCTATTTGCATGATAGTAAAATAATATTAACCAGTTATGTATGTCTACTTCAAATTATGTAATTACGAATGTTTTTGTCAACTTACGTTGTAACACATATTATTTTTTTCCGTTTTCAGATATACCCAAATACGTCTTCCATTGCTGCAAAATTGACGACGATATTTAATACATACATTCTCAAATTCATCGCATGAAAAGTTTGCATTAAATTAAAGATTTTCTAAAACATATACTCGTTTATTTCTTACCCTACTTTAGTCCCGTATTACGTATTATACATATTACGTGCTTAAACGTCTTTTTTTTATGATTGTGCTCTTTTGTAGTTAAGCTATCTAAACAGTGGAAATATCGTTTATCCGGAAGAGGTCAGGTCCCAGACATTCCGGATAAACGATCTTCTACTGTATCTGAATTATAGTAAACATGTGTCATACACTAACATTAAAAGTATACCACAAACTTGAAATTTTTGTTTAGATTTCATAAATGAAATCTAATGACACCTCTTGCTGGCAAATAAACAAATATGTCTTAAAGAAATTGACTAGGTATAGACAGCTGTATGAAATCAATGGGCTGGCCTGGTATGGCCCACGGGCAATAGTTTGGGGATCCTTGATATAACTGTAGTCACCATAAAACTATCACACTCAAACTTTGTAACGCTGCAAAATTTAATGAGACAATATTTTAAGTTCAAGCAATCAAGCTCAAAAATTTATATTTGATTTTTTCATTACTGTTCTAAATCAGCATTAACATCCACCAAATAAAAACAACAATCATTTCTTAGCTTCTCTCTTAATCAAAAAATGTAATATCCCACCAATCACACAATTATTTATAAAATATTAAAGTCAATAAAAACAAAATTCGTTAATACTAACAAAAAATAAAATAAACTTTTGTACAAAGTAAGAACAAGCTCTATAAGGCTTTGACAGCAAAAAAATTATGAATTTGCTTTGAAGAGTATAGCCTTCTTTTAACCATCATCCAGCATTGCCACAACAATTAGTAAATATTTCAACAAAAATTAAATAAATATTAATATAATTTTAACAGTTATAACTAAGGAAATTAAAATAATTATAATGTTTACCTGAAATAAAATAGTCCTTCATCAACCTTCTTTCATCATCAAATCTCTTGTTACCTCAAGTTCAAGATAACAATACCTTAAATTTGTTCTACAGATTAAAACAGCATAGTAATAATATACCTGTGCCACTGTTTAGAATTGCAGTGTAGTCTCTTCAAGGACATTAACTGATTTTGGATGGAGCCCTGAATTTGCTGGGTAACTGCACTCTTCCATTCTGACTTATATCGTTATACTAATATACTACATCAAGCCATGAAATTCTGCATGCCTTTCTTTCAATGTTGACTTGTTTTCCAGATGAATTTTTATAGAGTAGAAGTGGCTCAACAAATATTGACAATTTTTCTTGGAAAATGGCCTCCAAGAGACAATTTATTGATCAGAATATATTAGATACATTGAATATTATTCTAGATGATGGATTTACTGGCGACATATCCTCAAATGAGAGTGATGAGGATTTTTTAGCAACTGATGTTCTAATAAATAGAAGAGGAGACTATGGCAAGTAAAACTGTGAATTGAAGATTCGACTTCGACCATAAACAAAAAGGAATTTAGCATGAAGAACAGAATACATATTTCAAGAGCCAACTGCTGTCGAGTGGGGTGTGTCGGTTGGCATTCGTGAATTTAAACCATTGTCTGTTGGAGAGAAAGTGAAAATGGGTGGGAGAGGAGTGGGAGGAGGGGGAACCATTAAACTGTAGAGGGGAGAGTAAGGTACCGGGCCGCAATCGATATTCATAACGGTTTTTTTAATTGGTTAATAAAAAGGCTCTCATAGGCATCTAATTTGTTTTCTTCAATCAACTCCCCAACATAAAAAATTTCCCAATGGCTCAATGAACAATTGAAACAGTGACCCCTCACACAAGAGTCGAACATCAAAAACAACACCCACTTCATAAACAGGATTAAAAACTCAAGCCTCAAAGAAAACGAGATTCTGGTCTCCTTTGACATAGTTTCCCTCTTCCCTAGTGACCCTATAGAAGAAACTTCAAATTTTCTAGAAACATGGATTACAGAACAAAACCTTACACCGGAAACAGGGAATACGTACGACTAACACGCCTTTGCATGAACCGAAATTACTTCCAAATCAACAACAAAATATATCGTCAAAACCATGGGAAACTCCCTCTCTCTCTTCCTAGCAAACCTCTTTATGAATAACTTTGAAAAACAGTGCAAAGACACTTTTTCCTATTTCCTTGAAACATGGTTAAGATACTTTGATGACGTCTTTGCAATTTTCGACACATCCTAGATTTACTCATAAAAAGACTTGGCAACTGGCTAACATTTAACATCTACTGGAAACCCACACATACGGACACATACATTCCACATAATTCCCACCATCACATTGCACATAAGTTAGCACCATTTCACTCCATGATACATAGACTCCTGTATGTCCCACTTTCCAAAACCGATTTTCGTAAAGAACTTGAACACATACAAAACATCGCAACACTTAATGGTTACGACAGTCATATAGTAGAAAATATATTATGAAAACATAAACACCAACTCCATGTCAAAAATCAGACAACACTCACAAATAATAATACCAAAAATTCAAAATACATTAAAATACCTTTCGCTCCAGGCATCACCAATAAACTCGGTAGTATTTTTTCAGAACGCTATTTTAAAACTGTACAAGTCAACAACAATAAACTTGCCAACCTTCTTCACAACCCAAAAGACACGGTAGCGCCTTTGCAAAAATCTTGAATTTACAAGATTTCTTGCGGAACAAGCGATAGGATATATATAGGACAGATAAAACATAACTTAGAAACATACTTCAAAGAGCATTTAGGACACTTTAGACATAACAGGATTAACAATGCGAGCATAGCCATCCACATACAAGAAAACAATCACCCTATCACCATCCAGAATTTAACACTGTGAAAATCAATATGCGAAGAAAACAAATTAGATGCCTATCATAGTCTTTTCATTAACCAATTCAAAAAAACTATTATGAATATCGATCGCAGCCCGGTACCTTACTCCCCCCCTCTACAGTTTAACGGTTCCCCCTTCCCCTCCTCCCCCTCCCACTCCTGCCCACTTTCACTTTCTCACCAACAAACAACAGTTAAAATTCACGAATGCCAACCGACACACCCCACTCGACAGCAGCTACTGATGATGAGACCTTGGCTCTTGAAATACGTATTTAGCACGCTGTTCTTCACACTAAATTCCTTTTTGTTTACGGTTGGAGTCGAATCTTCAATTCACAACTGATGTTCTGATAAAAACCTAAACATTATAACTTCTTCATCATCAGATATAGATGGTGCATTTGATTGTGAGAGGGATCACGATGCGATGCTTCCAGAGATAAGAAACCTAAATTTTCATGGATTCATTGGGATGTGCTAAGTCTGCCAATGATACTCCTGTGTTTCATCATGGTCCTAAGACAGTTTTAGATTATACAGTATCTCGATTAGATTATCTTTTGTTTTTGCAAATAAAATTCTGGACCATTATTTGAAGCATATCAATTTATATGCTGCACAAAGAAGTCTGCCTTTCACAAGTGATGTCACAGACAGACTTGTCAATTTTAAGACATTTTCATTTGGGGGAAAATTCTCGGCAACCAAAGTAAGCCAAATTTTGATAAATTGAATATTAGTTTTCAGGGTACTGTTCTATTAAATCCTGCCCCCGCCCCCCTAAATACATTAATACACTGAAATATAAAAAGTAATGATTAAAGGAAATATTAAAAGTGAAAAAGGTTTATTGCAGTTCCATATCTTGCCTGCATCTATATCTTTCTTTGAATGGAGATTGAACTGGTATTGGAAACTTACGGCATCCTTTCTAAACCAATGTCATCCTCCACGCCAGCAGAGATAGGGTGCACAAAAAGTAACGTATACTAATTCTCCTTTTGAGTTGAAGTTTCGATGTTAGCAATACATAGTTTGAATATATGTGCTATGTATTTGGAATGGACATGTAGACATTCCCTCCACATAGATGTCATGACTACGAAGTACATTATTCGGGCGCTGGAGGCGTTAATAACTCTGGCTGTTGAATAAACAAGGCTAGCCTTCTTTCACCCCCCAAACCTCCGTAATTTAAAATTTTATTGAAAATAAAAATAAGAAATATAAAATCAAGGGGGTTTGGGGGCAGGGCCCCCATAACAAAGAAAGAAATACAAATCAGTGTAGTAATGTATTGGGAGAGGGTATAATAGAACAATACCATTTTCAGAGCCATTAAGAAAATTCAGAAGTACAAGTTGTAGATGCAATAATGGCGAAATTCTCACTGCTCATCTATGAAACAATATCTATGATTGAAATCCATCAAAAGAGGTTTCAAGTGACAGGGAAGAGCAGATGCTATGCCTAGTTTTGTGTTTCACTGCATATAGGTAAATTCAACCTCCATAAAAATGACAGGTTTAGGAGGAAATGTGGTAATGAATCTAACACAATCTCTCTTTTGACTTAGGTGCATAATCATTTGTGACAGATCTTTTACATCACCTAAACTAAACTAGTTAAGAAGGACTTGAGGGCCATATGGACTGCAAATACAAACAGCAGATTATCCCAAGGAATTGATGAACATTAAAAGGGTTTGGAGAAGAGAAAGTCAAGGAGAGAGTGAATGATTCTCAAATGAATCACTTGCAGTCACTGCATGCCATTATAAAAAATATTTTTCTTATCTAATGGAATAAACTCTCCAGAATTTCTTATGGTGTATAAAAAGAAAACAAAACATAAAGTTCCAAAATGGATGTCTGTTGCCCAGAAAGAATATTGTTGTACAACCAGTACGTAGGAGGACTGGATAGAAATGATTAGCTGTGCACCTATTGCTGTCTGAAACTTCCAACAAAGAAGTGGTGGCATAGACTAGCCTTTGACCTGATGAGCAGGACATTGATGAATTGATGCATTTATTATAAGGCAGTGGAAAATGATGGCTCGGAAACTTTTATCTAGACCTCATTAAGGAGTTGATTGAAGGCTTCAGCAGCAAAAAGGTATAAGGAAACAGAGTTTCACCCCTCCACAATTTCAAAGACTCATTGCCCTCAACTAACCACAAGAAATGAAAAGAACATTTTCATGCAGAAGTAATGTGTTCACTGTAAAAGCATTGATGTAAAGAAAAGAAGTAGTTATATCTGTTCTGCCTGCATAAAAGGGTTGTGCATGGCACCATACCTTGGATTCTCTCTTTGAAATCACAACTTAAAGGTTTAAAACAATAACATACATTATGTAAATAGCTAAATAGATATTCTACCATTGAACTATTGAGACAGAGAATAAGTCTGGCTTCCTATAGTCCAACATATGCCAGAATTGAACATCAACTTTGTATTCAAGTGAGTGTACGGAAAATTTTCCTCAAATTTAACTTCCCTTTGTTTCCAATATACTGCAAAATCAGCCATTTTCTGCTTGAATAAATTTATCTCTAATGAGATAAAATGTCACACAATAATCAATATTTGTACTTCATATAAACTGTCATTATGTTAACTCTATAATGGCCTAGAAAAAGCATCTAATGTCATTTGAAAAAATTCCAAGATCAACTTATTCATTATTTCTCAGAGCTAATCAAATGGAACTCATATTCATTATCATTGTCATGAACACTCCTGAAATTTTATATTAAATCAATTTGCTACTTCAATTCTTCCCATCCTTCCACAAATACAGTAAAATCTCTGAGTCCCAATGATTTTGGTCGCTTTGAGAGGTGGTTGTTTAAGAGAATCAAAATTAGGCGAGAACAGGAAATGACATTTCTTTATAGAGTTCGAATAAAATAATAAATCATTGATCAAATTAATTAAAAAATTAACTTAAAAATTTACATAAAATTATATTAAACCTCTATTTTTTTAAAACTTGCTACGTACAAGTCAAATTGTCAAAGAAAAAAGAAGAATAAATTTTTAAAACTATATTTTAAAGTAATTCTGCAATAAAGATTGTCTACTTATCTTTGATTTTCACTGCATAATTTCCTTATCTAGGACTATTTCAAATTCATATAACAGATCTAACATGCTTTTATTTCCAAATTTATGAGATAAATTTTTTAGTCAATCCATCTTATTGGGACAAAAGAGAATGAATCCAACCCCAACCAGCCAACCCAACCTATTGGAACAAAAGTGAATGAATATAACTCCCAAACAACCAACCCAACCTATTAGAACAAAAGAGAATGAATCCAACACCCAACCAGCAAACCCAAACCATTGAGACAAGAGAGAATGAATCTAACCCACAACCAGCCAACCCAACCCAGGGGACAGAAAATGGATCTAACTCCCAACCAGCTAAGCCAACCCATTGAGACAAAAGAATGAATCTAACCCCCAACCAACCAACCCAACCTATTAGAACAAAAGAGAATGAATCCAACACCCAACCAGCAAACCCAAACCATTGAGACAAGAGAGAATGAATCTAACCCCAACCAACCAACCTATTGGAACAAACGAGAATGAATATAACCCATAACCAACCAACCCATTAGAACAAAGGAGAATGAATCCAACCCCTGCAGCATTTTTCCCTCTGACAATTTATCAAGTTCCCCATCAGTTTTTCCTAACTCCAGCAAACGACGCACCCCTGCAAACGTACGCACTTCAGCAAACGCTCATACTTCGGCAAACACGAGTACTTCAGCTTTATGCGTACGTACAGAGTTTCTCCTTTTATAGCAACAGACATTAGCCCAGAAGAGAACGCTACCATCGTGCGAACCAATAGACTTTCACGAGTGCTGTGCCCTCTTTTCGCAATACAGTGCGAACTAGGGGACTTCCGATCTGACAATGTCGCAGATGTGCAGCCAAGAGAGAGAGGGATGGAGAGGGAGAGAGAACGAGGATTTCTGCTTTGTATTATGTCACTCCGATATAGTTGTAAGCATTTCCTTATAATTTTGCCAGTGCATTATATTTGATTTCCTGTTGGCAGCAGCAGTGTCACCAAAGGGGTATCATATCGTTTTTCCATTTCAAGTACTTTGAGAATCATGAGAGAGTAATGTAAAATAAGACAGTTGCGTCTCACCCCCAACCAGCCAAGCCAACCCATTGGGACAAGAGAGAATGAATCCAACCTCCAATCAACCAACCCAACCTATTGGAATAAAAGAGAATTAATCCAACCCCCAACCAGCCAACCCAAATCATTGGGGCCAAAGAGAATAAATCCAACCCAAACCAATCTGGGAGACATTTCATATCATTCAGGTATTCTGTAGTATCATATCTCATCTCACTTGAGGTGCCACTGTGCCATATCTCGTCACTTCAGGTTTTTGGGGTCATAACGGGAAAGAACCGACCTTTTTTGGGGTATTTACCTAATATCATGCACCAATTTCCATTTAAATGGGTGCCGTACTTTAAAATTCACAGCACCAAAATTACTTTTTGTTGCAAATAAATGATATGGCTAGGCAATTGTTATGGAAAAGAACTGCAATATACTGGGATTACCAGTTAGTGATAAGGGCAGCATATAAAGGAGGCACGAATACTTAGATAACAATTTTAGCTATTATTTTTTTCTTTATATTTCAAAACATATAAAATAACATTATTATTTAATACTCACTTGGGGCCTTTCGAAAATCATAAGGAGCTCCTCTGATAGACACTCCACGTTCATAACCAAGGGCTACCAAAGCATTAGTAATGTCCTTGAAATATGCGCTGGGTGAAGCCTGGCTTGGATCAAGCCATTCTACAGTCGAAGTATTTCCAAATCCTGGTACGCGTATTTCCACCCCTGGAGAGTTAGAAGTTGTGCTTGTTTTGTTATCATACACAAGTTTCATATTATCTACCTGTAAATGACAGAATCACTCAAAATCTGACATAGAAATAAAAACAAAATAAAATTAATATAAATTACATACCCAACAATCTATAACCATGGGAACGAGAAGCTCAAGATTAAGCCATAAATCAAAATAGTCGTTCGTTGTTTTCGCACAGAGATAATGAACGACTGAAGTTTTATTTAATTTAGCTTCTATTTGACTTCCACCATCGCCAGGAACTAATATTAGCAAAATAATAATCTATTATTTTAGATCATGAATAAAACTCTAATTGAATAACGTCCAAATATCCAGCGACCAGCTGATCGATTAAAAATGCATTTACCTTACCAATTACTACATCACATACCTAAAATAATAGGAGGTCCAGTTTTAAAAGCTCGTGTGCATAATGCGAACCAACATAAAGCGAAGAATATATTGAAAGGAAAAATTTTAACCATCTTCCTACCATAAACGGGCGATAACTCTCCTTACGCAATAGATAACCTTATGACCATTTCTAACTAAAAATTTTGCGTCATAAATGTTTCTCGTTAATTATTGTATCAAACTGTAGGTCATTCGTATAGTATATTGCATTTCTTACACAAACGCTGACAAGGTATAAAATCATTTCCTAGGAAGCATAATACTTTCAAATTATTAAAACATCTGATCTTGCGCCATCTTCAGCTTTGCGTGTTTGCGTTGTTTACAGAAAAAAGACAGCCGATAAAGAATAACTGTCGCGCGCATGCATGCGCATGCTTGGTGTACCATTATGACGCCGTGACGAGGGTTTCGTTCGTTTCGGTTTCGTCACGTTTATTTGGTACTTTTTACTTCAGTTTTAAGTCATCTGAACCAGAATCACATTTAGACATGTCAACTGATTTCTATATACGGTATTATGTCGGCCACAAAGGCAAATTCGGGCATGAGTTTCTTGAATTCGAGTTTCGTCCTGATGGCAAATTGCGGTACGCCAATAACTCAAATTACAAAAATGATACAATGATTCGTAAAGAGGCTTACGTTCACAATTGTGTAATGGAGGAACTTAAGCGTATTATTCATGATTCAGAGATAATGCAAGAAGATGACTCGCTGTGGCCTCAGCCTGACCGTGTTGGCCGTCAAGAGTTGGAAATAGTGATCGGAGACGAACACATATCTTTCACCACGTCAAAAACTGGATCTCTTGTTGATGTAAACCAATCAAGGGATCCTGAAGGACTACGGTGCTTCTATTATTTAGTGCAAGATTTGAAGTGTTTGGTGTTTTCTCTAATTGGACTTCACTTCAAAATCAAGCCTATATAAATTGCATCATTGTGATTTTGTGTACTGTTTTGCCATTGGAAGTGTAGTTGTTAATTTTCTGCGAGAATTGGCACCTTTGTGTTGGTTTTTACAATGAAGTATTTCATTGAAAACAGCTTTATTTTTTGGCGCTTCACTCTGTCATTAGTTTTAATGTGTCATAACAGGCCTTTTATAAAGAAAAGATGTTATTTTCATAACCAAAAATGGTATTTGATTCTCCTAACGGGCTTGTAAAAAATTTATCACTTTTAATTATCAACATCCGTTGTACTACCATGGTTGTATGTTGACCTCTTATCAATACAGTTTTCAACTAGAATGTGAATATAATGTTTCATTTTAGTAAGTAATATAAGAAATTATAAGGAAATGTATTTCTCACCTGGAATACCAACGACCTGCCTGGAGAATTTTTTATGGTTACAACTGGTAAAGATTATATTATATCACCCAGTAACGAAATGATACAATTTATTGACTTAAGGTGCAAGATGCATAATCCACTGATTCTCGAGTTCAAGCTGTGAACCACCTAAGCCTCTTGGGAAAACAAGAAATTGGTTGAAAGCACAAGTAGGATTGTAAAAATAATTATTTTTTGTTTAAATGTCCTTATTATCAGCGATAGCATTAGATTTCATTCATCTGCATAAGAGACTTGTGTTCACCAAAGTATTCTTTTAGGAGTTACTACTATTTGTAGGAAGCTGATATCAGTCCCAAGAACATGCTTTTGCAAAAATACTAATGTGCCATACAATAATTGAAGGGAATTATTCTTTTAGCAATTTCTAACTATTACTACTATAATTTTTTTGCATTTATGAAAAAGGATAGGGGTTTGGTCAGTGGCGCAACTAAAAATTTGGTTTGGGTGCAAATACTTAAACACATTATTATCTAAGAATTTCTTTATTGATTTATCTGCCAGAACCTAATAGAAGATAACGAATAAAGGTACCGAGTCTAATTTGGATGCCTTTGATCCTCCTTATTTGCATCTGACTCTCACATACTCGATGCTTACGTAAAGATTATATCTGATCTTGGGGGGGAGGGCAAATCCTGGTTGCCATCAGCCAGGCTGTACCACAGGGTATGTCATACTTCCAGAATAAAAGCCCTGCTTAGGCCAAACATTATTTCCATGGCTTTTGGTTTAATTTGAGATGCTTTATGAGGCAGTAATTTCAAGGTTTTTTTGTCTGCTAAGGCATGAGTATTTTATCATTCACTAGACTGTAAGAGACTTGGATTGAATGTTCTCTAAAAAATGCTCGGTAAATATTAACAAAAATGTATTTTATGCTTAGAGCTAAAGAGCATGATGACAATGTAACTATGCAGTTTCTATTCTACCACTTTTATTTAATAATGGTAATTTAAGTGATAATTATTTTCAGAAACAAGACATTCTAATCCTGACAATGTTTATACTGAAAATTTTACTGAGAGCACATCATGGAATGTCTCTATATACATATTATGATTTTCAAGTGTCCATCTGTCGTGCATTGTTCTTAAACCTGCAGAAGAAATCAAGAGATGGTAGGTATTTTTATTTTCTCTATTTGATAAAGATTTTAAGGTATTAATTTGCATTTAAAAATAGCTAAAATCAAGATATGAAATTGGCTGTTGAATGCCTCTGCAGGAAAGAGAACAAAGCTAATAGAATTTAAATCCATTCCTAATCACCCAATATTGGTTCTGAATCTGAAAACGCAATTTTCAAGACTTCCGTAGTCGTAGAAATTTTATTGCTAATGACCACTTCCTGTATTAATTCATTAGAGCAGTATTTCCCAAATGGGGACCGTGAACCCCTTCAGGTCCCATGAAAGCTTGCAGGGGGTCCATGACACTTGTAGAAAAAATACTTTGTATTAATTTAGAGAAGTGATAAATAATTAGTAATAATTTAAAAGGAGTCTATTGCCATGGAAACATTGCTCAGCTGTCAGGTCTTTCAAAGCAAATTTAGCATGTGCTCCCACTCCTCAATGTGTTATCCAATATCAAATCCACTTGTTTAAGGGATCTGTGGGATTTTAGATGTTCCATTAGGAATTAGGTTGAAAAAGTTTGCACTAGAGAATTATTGAGTTTGTCTTATGACTGAAAACAAATTCAAGAATTGGTGTTTCATTGTCAAAAAAAACTAAAAAGTAAGTACGTACAGTAGTCCCTCATCAACCATGGTTTTCAGTATCTACGGTTGAAAAATTGTACCTAGCTTTACCAACCGTGGTATCCAGTCTTGAGTATCCATGGTTCTCTGCATGTCTAGTTGGCTAATTTTACTAATATGTGTTAAAATTTGTGTCATTGAAAAAGCTACATGCTAAATAGTATTTACCAAAAAGAGGCATGGGAAAGAGGATTTTTAGTTCCCGATGAGTTAGGCGGGAGTTGGACGTTTGAGGAATTCCATGGATGCTTCGGTTTTACCAGCATTCTTTGAAGAATAAGACAAAGGGGGATGCTCTGCCATCATATTATTAACTAGAATTTTAGTCTGTCAGTATGATGGGAATGAAAATTATGCTATTATCCAATTTTTTTAACCCAATCTTATTATTTGATTAGAAATCAAATTTAGTTTCCAAATCACAAAATACATCAATTATGCAAAGAGGTTTATAGGGTTTATTTAGTTTCAATGCTGCAACAAATACCCTAAATAAATCCTACATTCTTTCAAAAATAAAATGTATAACTGCTGAATTCTGGTGAGTAATATGTTTCATTTTCTTTCATGCACATACTGTGTTTCATAAGAGAAAATAAGCAGAAAATTGACATGAATGAAAGCTAAAACTAAGAAGGAATATATATAAATCAGCAGATTTTTAATTTTATAAATATTTTAAATTTATTAATCAATATAGTTTAAACCAAATTTCAACTTAGTGGTGGACTAAATTAAATACAAGTGCTAATGAAAAAATAATAGTAATAATTATGTAATTGCTCTTATTTTAACGAATGGCAAAATTCATCAATTAACAGGCAAAAATATTATGCAAATGAGCTAGGGTTTGTTTGTTTTCGTTGCTACAACAAACGGTTGGGTCAGGACAAAAATACAAAGTAGGCTATTATGCGATATATGTATAGTACTTATTGGTACTTTAAAGTTATTTTCTTTTGTATTTTTGTATGATAAACATGTTTTTAAGTATAGCATACTTATTTTTATCATTGAAGTATACATAAGAGACTAGGTATGTTTCTCAAGGATCACTCCCCCTAATCCCCAATTTCCCATAAGCCTTGGCGCTCCCCAGCCATAGGTTGGGTCAGGAAGGTAACCTCCAAGGCTGGCTTCAGACTACTTTACTTATCTTAGGTGTTTCCGATAGCCACATCAAGGTTATGAAAAGCCAAATTCTCATTTCCGCTACAAGTCAGCTGCCATTAAAGGTAATTCACCGATAGCCACAATAAGAGATCTTTATGGGCCTGATTTTCTAGGCCCATACAAATTCGGACCCGCCCCGGCCTATACGTTGCCGAAGAAATTCTAGGCCCTAAAGCCCCTCAGCTCGAAAAATGTAATTATTGTATTCCAAATTTTCTACCAACGCCTGTGGGCTGTTCAATTATTTTAAAAGGATTTTTTTAATCCACATATTTGTATGCCTTGGAAGACCACAGACAAAATGAATTACTACACAAATATAATTATAAAATATACTAACCAATTCAGTATGGAGGATGAGTCACAGTCCTTCACTAACCCTAGGATATTTTACTATTTTCAGAATAGACTGGTCTGATGAAAATTTGGTGGATCTAGGAGCAGCTCCTGGGGAATAATTGACCGACCTCTTTGTTTCCGCATAAGAAATACATGATATTGGTGCAGGGGGTTAAAAATTTGCATATTTAATTTAGTGAAAATTAAGATTATAGCTCAAGACATGAGCAGTTATATAGTTGAAAGACTAAAGTTCATATTTTTAGAAAACAATTCAAATGTGTCAAATGAGAGCAAACTTGTTTTTAACAATGGTAAATATCAACTGCCATGGCAACAAGTTCACATATAAACTGGAAGCAACCATTGATTGGTGTGATGCAGAATAAAATTCAATTGTTAGTTGGAAAGACGGCAGCTGATAAGGAAGCCTAAGTCTGTTACTAATGCACAAGTGCGAAAACAACAGAGAGTAGGATTTCAGCTTAAACTTCACAATCAATTCAATGTACTAGAAGACCAAGAATACTAGACTGCTGATGAAGAAAAGAAGGGAAGTGACTAATGACCCTAAGGAAACGACCCACTTCGCTGAACTAAACAAAACTAGAAGGAAATCCATCAAACTACGTCTTCCTAAATAAGAGTAAATCTACCTTTTTGCAGTTTCACCCACTGCAGACAAAAATCCTGCATTATCCTCAACTAAATTTTTTTGATGGTTTTGTAGTTAGGTCAATTGCCTATAAATTCTTAGGAGTTCAAATCAGTGATACTCTAAACTGGGACCCTCACTCAATTCATTTTGTAAAAAAGTTGCATCTGGGTGTTTCATGCTGAGAAGACTTATTACTGTCACAAATGAAGAAACTGCTCTTGCTGTTTATTATGCTTACATTTATAGTAGGCTTAAATATGGAATCGCTGCTTGGGGACACTCTCATCATGCTCTGTGACTTTTTAAGCTTAAAAAATCTGCAGTTAGAAGTATTGCAAAAGCTAAAAGCCGAGAAAGCTGTAGAGGGCTATTAAAAAAATTTAAATGACGTTCTCTTCTTAGTATTTATATATTTTATTATATTTTGTTAATAAGGGAAAATTATAAATTATTAGATATTAAATGTAACATGGTTGTTCATAGTTATAGCACAAGAATAAAAAAGGATCTAACCGCAAACTCGCACAACCTATAACAATGTATGGAAACAGTCCTGTGTATATGGGATGTAAATTATTCAATAAGCTCTCTCTTTCAATAAAAAAGAGACCAACATACCTAAGTTCAAGAGAATACTTAAAAACTTTATTTTAGATAAATGTTTTTAATCTATTGCTGAGTTTGTCAATTCCTAAATGTTTTGATGTATAAGGTATTCTTTGATGTTAATGACTTGTCCTATCTTTGTATGAATAAATCTCCAGAATGAATAAAAATTATTATTATTATGAACTAATCTAGAAAACAATAGAAGTTATAAAAAAATAAAAAATCATCTTTCGGTTGGTAAAAGGAAGCTGGTGGTGATGATGTTAGAAGATACTCTTTTCTTCCAAGTCTAGCATTTTGAATACTTCCTCTAGAGCTGCTGTGAATAATTTAGGAGACATGGCATCTCCTTGCCTCACTCCCTTTTCTGTCTTAAAGGCAATTGTATCTTCCTGCAGCTGGACAGATGATGTTGTGTTTTTATAGATATTCTTGATTAAAGTAATGTATGTTTCTTCAGTGCATTCAACACCGAAGAAGTTCAAATAGAGTCAAATGCTTTCTCGTAGTTGAGGAAGCACATACAGAGGGGCAATTCAGACATTTGTTCATCTGATTATCTCTCTGATGACTTGAATGTGGTCCATCGTATTATAACCACTGCAAAATCCTGCTTGCTGTCTGGGTTGGACATAATCAAGATTCTGTTGAAGGTGCATAGTGAGAATCTTTGTGAATACTTTGCAGACTATCTATATTTGTAGATTATCCATAGCAGGAAGTTAATTCTGAAATGAGTAAAAGAATTCTATACGAAACTGAATGAAGATCCATTTACCAATGAAGAAGGAAATATGCCCACCGAAGAGGTCCCAGATATTCTTCCAGAAGATGTGAGACATGCAATCAAAAGCATCTGGAATTAATGGCATAAGCAGAAATATTCAAGGCAACTGTATGGACAACATCCTCTCCAAGACTTTTAGGTCTTGCTTAAGGAAGAGGAATATACCAGAGTCGTGGAACCACACAAGCATCATACTTATGCACAAGAAATGTTGCAAGGGAGATTTGAATAAATATCGATCAATCAGCCTGCTTCCAGCAGTCTACAAAGTATTCACAAAGACTCTTACTATGCACCTTCAACAGAATCTTGATTATGCCCAACCCAGACAGCAAGCTGGACTTCGCAGTTGTTATAATACAATGGACTACATTCAAGTTCAATATTTATTGATTCCGTTAAGGCCAATACAATTGGCATGGAATATGTCAAAATACAGTACAAACAGCACATACATAAAAAGACAAAATATAAGTAAAAATAAAAGTAAAGTATACAATAAAAGGAGAAAGTATACAGTACATAATATGATGGCAAAGAATCACACAATTACCCCTCATTAAAAAAAATGCCAGCAAATATTTAAAATCACCCATCCAGGAATTCATTAATACTATAATAGCACTTGTTTAACAGGAAATGTTTTACTTTTTTTTTAATACATTTGGGGAGAAGATTTCTTTCAATTCCTTAGGTAGTTTGTTGTATATTACTGCAGCAGAATGATATGGGCCATTGAGGCATAAAGAATATGAGTACTGATTGATATGTATATTATTTTTGACACGAGTATGATAGTTAGCATTAGTGGGAAATTTATCAGAATTATTTTTAACAAAAACAGCACATGTAAGAATATATAGTGAAGGAAGAGTAACAATGTTAAGGGTTGAGAATAGAGGCTTGCCATGTGTTCGGATAGATACTCTGAATATAGCTTTCATAGCCTGTTTCTGAACAGAGAAAACTTTCTTGGCTAAACTCGATTTACCCCAGAACATGACTGCAAAAGAAATGTATGAGTGCATCTTGGCATAGAATAAAGATCTTAGAATGTTTGTTGAAACAATTGGAGCAAGTTGTCTGATCATGAAGATCCCTATAGCAGCTTTTTTTACTAGTGCATTGATATGTACAGACCAGTCTAACTTCTCGGTAATATGGAGACCATGAAACTTAACGGAAGACGAGTTAGGTCTACTTGGGTCAACTCATTACTACTGACGGATCACTTCTTGGGGAGATCAACCAGAGAGTGAAAATGGCATGGAGTGCTTTAGGCAGAAATGCAATCATCTTCAAATCAAATAACCCAATCTTTCTGAAAAGGAGATTTTTACAACCAATGTGTTCTGCCTGTTTTGACCTATGAATGCGAAATGTGGAACATGAACACCAGAATAGTCAAGCACATGCAAACAACACAGAAGGGCATGGAAAAATGTATGCTGAGATAATCCGAAGAGACTGCAAAAGGAACGACTGGATAAGAAAGAAAACAAAAGTCTATGACGTAATTAGAAGAAAAAAGGCACTTCAGTAGCAGTGAGCAGGTCATATTGCTACAAGAAATGATGGCATTGAACATCTAGTGTCATAGAATGGATCCCAAGAAAAGACAGATGGGATAGGAACTTGTGAAGTTCTTAGGGCCTACTTGGAGGAGGGAGGAAAGCTGGAGAATTTATTGATGGATGAAGGCCTCCCCTAGACTCTTCCAGTTTTCCATATCAACTACCAATCAATTAGTCCTGATTTGGACTTATTGTTATATTTCCGTTTCGACGAGTTTCTTCTATTCAATCAAAATTTCTTCAGGCTAAATTGGGTTGTGTTGTTCTATAGAACCTATAACCTGCAAAATACCACGCCTACACGAAATCATAATTTTGAACGGACGAATATATTAAATTTTAATTCGAAATTGTTTTTAACAGAATTTGTTTATTTAGGGTTGGCAAGGTAATTTAAGAAATAAACATCTGTTTGTGGAGCTATTTTAGGGGGCACACTTTCTCCGTTTCTTCATATTCAGTTTGTTTGGGGCCTGTCCTATTCTTAATATACATTAACGATCTTGCATTCACTTTTAACGAAATAGAAGGTGCTAAATTGCTTTTATATGCTGATGATACCAACATTATACTTTCTGCCTCATCACGCAACAGCCTTGTACACAACTCAAAACTAGTTAGTCTCCATCTTAGCAACTGGTGTCAAGATAACCTCCTAAATCTTAATGTACAAAAATCCCAAATGATCCATTTCTCACAGTAAAAAGTCAACAGAAAGTCTGTTAATAAAAATTGATCAAAAATCTATCCAACAAGCCTCTACTAGCAAATTCCTTGGTGTTCACCTAAATGCTAATATCTCTTGAGAATCACACATTGACATTTTATCTCATAAGCTAAGCTCGACATGTTACCTGATTAGGCAATTGAGAGAAATAATTAGTAGAGATGTCCTCTTGGATCTATATTATGGCACATTCTATTCCCATATCACAAACAATATTATCTTCTGGGGTTCTTCATCTCATTCCATCAAAATCTTCAATATTCAGAAAAGAGCAGTTAGAATCATCTCATGGAAACCATACGACTCTCCTTCAAGGCCCATTTTTATGACTTTGAAGCTTCTTCCCCTCCCATGTATTTATATTCTGTCAGTAGTACTGTTTGTGAAAAATAACTTAAATGATTTCCCAGTTAATTCTGACCATCATCACTATCTCACTAGAGGACAATATGATCTGCATTTTAATTCAATAAGGACCAAAACTATAAAATTAGGACCTAGAGAAATGGGAATCAGACTTTTTAATAAACTTCCTCCATAACTTAAACTTATCCAAAACTATGATTCCTTTAAAACAAAGGTGAAAAGGTTTTTACAAGGTAAAATGTACTATTCTGTTAATGAATATTTAAATGATAGGTCACTGTAATTATGTATGACAGCTAATTTTATATTAACTTTTTTTGTTTGCATTTTTGTACTTTTAGCGTTATTTTACTGTATATTGTCCTATATCATCTGAATGTATGATCCCTGGACCAATAAATTTGAATTTGAAATTTGAATTTCCCGCTATTGATTGATGAGAATTTTGGATCAAAGTAAAATGTATCATTTCCTACCTGTACACATCATAATATGTCTATTAAGTTGTAGGTTATGATAAATTACGATATAATTTAAATTATTCAGCGTAATTACACGGTTAAATACCTTATATTTCTCCCAATTTGCAATAAAAAACATTTTAACACGTTGCAAGTGTCGCTATCGATATATCGTATATAATTTATCGCACGTTCATAGTCATTGTTTATAGTGTTCACTTCCGCTCCTCCGCCCCTTCCGCCTTTTTGAAAGAGCTTGTTATTAAATAGAGTGGGTTTTGTTTCTGCCGAGCACTGCCGAGTTAGTTACACTCATACCTCAAGGAATAAATGATGTTGAAAGCGGAACGTGTCCCTCGTATTCCAAAGTAAATTTCTCACAGTCTTTATCACTTCGTTATAATTTCTGTACCAATATTAGTATTAACATTATTTCGTAATTTTTAATAATAAATAAATTTGTTATAATTGAAATATTATTCTTCAGTGAATTACAGGCAAAATTTGTTTTAGAGAGAGTATTGGCGATTGAAAAGAATTTTTCCGATCTTTGCTCAGCTTTTGCGGCATACTCAAGAAAAACTGCGCGTTTACGTGATAAAGGGGACGAATTAGCAAAAGTAATTTTAAATTTTGGTGAATCAGAAATATTAAATAAATCGTTAAGAACTTGTCTTATGCGGTTTTCGAATTCTATATCAGCAGTAGGAGATCTACGGTAAGAAACTTGAAAGAATGATTCCAAATTATTGCATACTATCTGTGAGCTGTGGCATGTTCTTTAATGAAAGCACATGTTTTGAAACAGGGACGTATTCGTACATCGAATCGAGAAAAAGGTTGTTTCTGAATTGTCAAGCTATGGAAATGCATGCCAACTAGCGAAAGAGGATGTAAAAGAAGCCATTACATCTGCTGAGCGGGAGCAGCAAAGGAAAAAGCAATTCGAAAGAATTCGGGAGAGAAATCCCAGAAACAGACAGCAAATTGTAAGTTTCTATAAGATGATAAATGTGTAACGTTAAAAGCTCACTCAATGGGTGCCTTATATATAAAACCGAATTAATTATGGCTTGAATCCAAGTTTAAACGCCCATCTAAGTTTCAATTTAAGTTTTCGAAGGAAATATATAAAACCCTTGACCAGGTTACAGCAGTAATGTTTTACTGTTTTCAATGTCATTATTGCTAAAGATACAACCTTTAAAAATTCTATCAGTCAAAGTAAAAAATTAATGTTTTGTCTAGGGATTCTTTGTTAATTGGATTTTAATAGCTATATTTGTTTTATATTTAAAGTATAGCCACTTTACAAGAGTTTATTATAGAAATTTGAAAGCGATTATATCATTTTTAGCTTATAGAACAAGTAATCTGCAAACATCTACTAGTGTTTGCACAGAACACTTGATCAAACAATAATTTGAAAGAACCTTTAAAATCCTTATTCTATAGGATTCTTAGAGTACTATAACTTATCCCAGGGTTACTTATAAGTTGGATTTTTATTCTTATGAAATAATGAGGGCTTTCACTGCTTTCTTATGAATTCAGAATTTAAGATAGTGTTTTTTAAAAAAATAAGTTTTTCCAAAGATGTTCTTCTAGAATGGCAAAGCTTAAGAATTATGAGGCATACTTTTGTGGATTAGGCGAATAATACAGTGGGAATGAGCAGCTGTTGATAAAAATGTAAGAAAGCATAAAAGGGAGCTTCAGAACTTTTTCCAGATATAAATCATTGAAGCTTAATTAATTCTAGGCAAAAACTTTTTGGATGAAATGCGAGGTATGCAAAACTTTTGTAATGATAAGAAGAATAGCACAAAGGAAACACTTCACTATTTGTTGACTTAAACAAAAAGTAATAAAAACAAACCTCAAAGTGTAGTAAAATTTATGCACTTACAATCAGTCATTCACTTGTTATTAAAGTCTATATACTCCAGTTCTGGAAACCGCAGATTTGTAGTAGTGGGCATTTTAAAGTAGAGGTTACAAGATGATATGTAATCAAAAAGAAAGCTTAGAACAGAATTACTTCTCTGCCAAAAATAAGAGAATTCTATTGAAGAATTTCATGAGTAATCTTATTAATGTTTTCATACTCTCTTTCCAACTAAAAAAATTCCATTTTGTATGACAGTTAAAAAACTTTCTTAGAAAAATAATGAGCTTTATTGGTTCGCCTATTTAAATAATGAGCATAGAAATCCGGTCACGCTCGACTAATATTAACTATTTTAAACACTATTAAAAATACAATTTTTGAAGATAATAAAAAAATTTGTTGTTGTGACTGGTTGCTGTAAGTATATTGATTTCTATAATGAAGATTCAGCAATTACATTATTTAGTTCTCATTAAAAAAATGTCTGTTGTATTCTATGTAATATTGGATGTTTGTTAATACATTCTATTAAAATTTCACTCATATGTTGTTTGTGAAATTTGGATTTTATGGTTGTTTTCTTCCACACAAGTCTTAAATGGAAATAATTTTTGTGAAGAATGTCTTGGTCAATTTTTGATTCATGTTTTCCTTCAGTCAAAAGCTGAATCTGAATACCAACGTGCCAATGCCGATGCTGTGAGAACTGCAAGAATTCTTGATGAGAGGGCATTGGCTTTTGAAGAAAGAAAATTAGTGGATATAAAAGAAATTCTTCTGCATTTTACTAGGGCTGAAGTTGCCTATCACACAAAAGCACTTGAAATGTTTACCCAGGCCTACCAAGATATAGCAAAACTGGAAGTAAATGATGATCTGGAGGTGAATTTTCATTTACATATAATTTTTATAAAGTAATTTTTTTAAGGCATAGTGCTAACTTTTAATGGATATTCAAAATTTTGCCAAGCTATAATTGATTAAATTATAATGGTCATTTTCTGTGAAATATCTTGCAAGTAAATTTGTTTCATGTTGTTGTCTAGAAAATGCATTACCTTTCTTCTGACTCATAGCAGACTGTGAATTTGGATTTAAATTGGCCCACACAAAACATTCAAGTACATTTAAATCAAAGGAATTTGGTTACTAAAGTTAAGAATAAAATTTTTGCTTTGGTAGGATAGGAGAAGACACTATCTTGAATTATTGGTTCAGATACAAGCAGAGGCCTATGTTTCCAAATGTCAACTTTTTTCTTGATTGATCCAGAGCTCAAGCAACTATTAAATTAATCCGAAGCTTAAGTTTTTCCTTTCCTTTCATGAAAATATACAATGTGTATTTGGTGAATATTTCATATTTCAACCAAAATGATTTAAATTAATGTTTTAGTCAGAATCACTTAATAGTCTTTATACTAATATCTGCAAGTCACAGGATTGGTCCTTTCTTAACTTGCCTACCTTTCATATTTTTTATGAAGTCGTGCATTTAATCCACTAGTACATTATCAACAATGATTCTACATCAGTTACTGTTATTTCAAAGAACGATCATCATTATAAAAATATAATCTCCTGGACACCAATTTATTTCTACGATATGCAAAATCCAAAGATTTCTCTGCTCTGTAACCCTGACAACTGCAATTAAAGCCTATGAACAACCTATTCACTGGATTTTATGTGCATGCATGTTCATAGTTATGCCAAAATGTGCAGTGAATTTGCAATTCTCTTTTTATGAAGAATGAAATTACAGGTTTTTATTTTTAGATGTTTAAATATTAAATTAATCCAAAGTTTAAGTTTTTCCTTTCATGAAAATTCTGATCAAACAATGCATTCTTGATAATGTCTGAATCAGACATACCACTTTTATGGTTAAAAAAATGTAGTTGTTGCAACTACCATATTTATCCAAATATAAGAGAAGGTATTTTTCCTATTTTTGTATCTGAAAAATGAAGGGCTGTGTTATATTCGCATGGTCAAAGACTCGGCCACCTTACAGGTGATATGAAATCAAAAATTTTGCAATTATATATGGACCTTGTGGTCATACCTGGAGGTATGCTGTTAGTACTTGACATTGTTGTCAATAAACCATTTAAATACTGTCTATATATCCTTACCACAACATAAAGAAGCCATGTGAACCCTAGTTTGGAGAGTGGATTAAGCAGGGCTGTCTTAAGGCATTTGGAGGCATTTCTCAGGCCCCCTCCCATTTGCAGAGCACGTCTTATTTATGACATTTTTGCATCGATTGTAAAATATTGCAATGGTTCATAGAGAATAACAATATACACTATTATGCTATTTAGGGGGTGGGTGGCTGGGGGTATAAAGAAATACTGGAAAAATTAAAATATCAAACAAACAAAAAGTGTAAACTCACGATTTCATATTATATATTTATTAAAAATTCAATATAAAAACCAAATAGGCTATTTTTTCTGTTTCTTTCCTCATGTCTAATAGTTCGTAAGTATTTCTGACTTTTGAGTCTGTTTTATTTCTCCTCTCTAAATTTTGAGGCCCCCCTTTAAAGTGAGACCCTGGGCCAAGGCCCATGTGGCCTCCCTCTTAAGACGGCTATGAGGTTAAGACTGTGGGGGACAGTATCTACCAGAATCATCATCATTCTCGGTTTCAAAAAATGTTAATTTCAAATGGTATGGATGAATCAGAAGATGACATTCTATGGAACCAGAGTGATGAGAGAAGTGATAGTGATGAGGAAAGAGAGAAATAACCTGACTGGATGTGGGATTTCTTGGGTTATCACTTTTTATTTTTGTAATTTTGATCCTTGAAGTGTGTTTTATATGGTGTAGTTTAAATAATATATCTTGAAAATTCGTTTGTATGCAATTGAAAATTCTGCAAATGGGTCATCATCATCTTATATTCAGATAATTACTTTTTTCCTTCTACAACTGCCAATTTTTTGGGGATTGTCTTATATAGTTGTCTTCTGTTTGAATAAATATGGTAGTTGTGATTTTCTTTATTCGCATGCTTAGTATTTTTAAGGGAAATAAACTGAACAGGTATGACCTCATAACACTTTGGATTCATAAATAGTGATGAAAATTTAAACGAGCTGATTTTTCCAAGGAATTCCATAGTGCTCTTCGGACCCCAGGAGATTCATACCCTTCACGCTTGGAGGTCGTCAAACGGACAGCCCTCCGGGTAAATCCCTCCTCTTCAGCACCCACCCTTCTGGCTGGCCTCTTTGGTACTCCTTCTGTGAGCAGGAAATCCTCTCAGTCTTCCCTTGCCTCTTCCGCTCCTGCAACCCCACATTCATCTGCAAGATCCATATTCAAGAGGGGATCTTCAGAGGCAAGTTATTTTACCTTGGTGGAATTTCTCACGAATTTTTTGATACGTTTGAGAGCTGAAAACTCCATTCAGTCAAAGCACTGGTCGCAGGTATTGTCAGTACTAATTCACATCATTTTGCCACTTGACAGTAAGCTTTGTCTAAACCATTTTCTTGAAAGAAATGATATAAATCACTAACGCTGTTTTTATCAATATCTTCTATTTGATGTACTAGTAGAAGGTACTTGCATTCTGCAAGCATTTCATCTCACCTTGAAAAACATTAATTTTTCAGAGAGATATTTCATTATGAGAAATATATTTTTTAATTCAAAATATTTTGCCACTGGACCAAATTTCGTTCTTTCCTTGTGGGAAAATATTGGAGTAAAACACTACCTAAATTTGTAATTTTAAGAATATTATCCTTTTTTCATTGTGGGCTACTAATGCCACACCTTCGTGTCAAATTTTAAAGTTATAGCACATCTAGAAGTGAAATAATATTTATCTAATTGTTTAAATTTAAAATATTTTTATCGGCCGCAATAACAACTTCATGGAGATATTCAAATATTTATTTGTGCATTTGCACTAAGCTCTAAATATCTTTAAAATTTCATCTATTTGTATAAAATTTAAGAATTTTTAACAGCCAAACAAAATAAAATATCAAAATTTCTATTCTCCCCATTTCGTTTTTTTTACAAATAATACCTTTAAGAAAAATTTCAGCTCTGTAGCACATTCGGAAATAAATAATTTAAAAAAATGTATTTAAACAATTGAAAATTTTTATCGGCCGCATTGTTGAAAATTTTTAAGATTTTTGTTTTTTTTTCTATATAGAATTTGCTACAAATGTTTGCGAAATCTCATAGCTACAACTTACATTTTCCGAGACAACTTTAATGTACAAATGGGATAAAAACAACCCCTAAAAATTAACAATTTTGAAATTTTCGATTTTTCTAATTGGTTGTGAGCTAAATCCTATTATCATGCAAAATTTCAGCTCCGTATTCCTTTTAGATTGGGCTACACATTGGAATTCCTTTTCCTCATGTTAACTTATGGCAGATTTTACTCTAATATTTCCTGTTTTTTTATTTTGACGTCGTTATAAGTTTACGCCGTAGCTTTAAATCAATTGCATTATAATACAATCCACTGATTCTCTTTAGAAGCACTAAATTAAAGCTATTATTATGTACAGTTCATTAATCCCCATAATTGAAAGGAGTAGCTTACTTCTATTTGATAAAATATATCGTGTTTTAAAATTATGACATCATCATATGTATACGTCTTTGGTTGAAATCAATGAGACAATAAGAATTTCCCTATTAAAAAGCATTAAAGCGATGCTATTATAACACGGATTGCCAATTCCCATTGAAAAGCATTGTCCTGGTTGCTATGGTAGCTGAAATTCTTTATTGTTGAGCATTGCTTTTTTCCGATTAAAAACATATTTCTTCATCAATTCGGCACCAATTTGAATTTAATCTTCAAAAATAAGAAACTTCATTCTTTTAGCTATAGAAATGTTTTTGTCCCGAGATTCTATTTGAATTATAACTAATTTAAAATGCAAATTTGTGAAACTCTGCACAGATTTCCATGTTTTTCTTATGGAGTATCAAAATTGAACATTAAGGTCAAAAATACCCCACTAAAAATTAAAAAAATTGGAATTTTCGATTTTTCTGGTTGGTTGTATGTAATCATTCTGCCAAATTTCAGGTCTGTGGAATATTTAAAAGTACCTTAGGTTTTATATCATATATATATATATATATATATATATATATATATATATATATATATATATATATATATATATATCCTCTGTAAGAAACAGCTATTACATTATAAATAGCTGCTTCTTACATATATAGGATATATATATATATATATATATATATATATATATATATATATATATATATTAACTTCAGTAAAAGAAAAGGTAGTAATTAGGGTGGCAACAAGGTGTTGAAGGAAGCCAAGCGGACACTTGCCAAGTTGAGGACCAAGTTGGCAGGATGCTAGGGGCGTCGAAGAGACACACGTAAATAAACATGCACACAGATAAAACGCAAGCTTATCGGGCATTTAATCTCACCTTTAAAAAAAATTAATTTTTCAGAGAGATATTTCACCATGAGAAATATTTCTTTAATTCTAAAGATTTCTCCTCTGGGCGGGTTTTTGTTTTTTCACTATGGAACAATAATGTAGTAAAAATACACTAATTTTTTCAATTTTCGAAATATTATACTTTTCTCACATTGAGTTAATAATGCCACACATTTCTGCCAAATTTTAAATTTATAGTACAATTAGAAGTCAAATAACATTTATCTAATTGTTTAAATTTAAATAATTTTTAACGGCCAAAATAACGATTTCTGGATAAATAGAAAAGTTTATTCGTTTACATATACTAACCTCTAAATAATTAAAAACTTTCAGTTCCCTAACCTGCGGCATAGAGTTTAAGCATTTAGCTATTTGTTTAAACTTTAAGAATTTTTAACTGCCAAACAAATTAAAATATCAAAATTTCTATAATCCCTATTTCGTTTTTTTACATATCCTACCTATAAAAAAATTTCAGATCCGTAGCGCATTTGAAAATACATAAACCTTGAAATTTTGTTTAAACAATTGCAAATTTTTAGCGGCCGCATTGTTGCACTTTTCCATGATTTTTCGTTTTTTCTAGCCGGTTTTGCACAAATCCTACCTAAGAAAAAACTTTGAATCTCTAGCTCATCTGGAAGTGCCTGAACATAAGTAACATAATGTATATATTTACATACCCTACTTCTAAAAAAAACTTCAGCTCCGTAGCACATTTGGAAATACATAAACCTTGAAATTTTGTTTAAACAATTGCGAATTTTTAGCGGCCGCATTTTTGGACTTTTTTAAGATTCTTTTTTTTTCTAGTCGGTTTTGCACAAAATCCTACCTAAGAAAAAAATTTCTAATCTCCAGCTCATCTGGAAGTGCCTGAACATAAGTATCCTCCTATATGTTAAATGTTATATCCTCCTCCTCTGTAAGAAACGTCGATATATAATGATATATATATATATATATATACTCGATAGCTGAAGAAGGGCATAGGCTCGATAAGCTTTCGTTTTTTTGTTGTGTGCGTGTTTTTTTACGTGTCTCTTTGACGCCCCCAGCAGCCTGCCAACTTGGTAAGTGTCCTCTGGGCTTCCTTCAACACCTTGTTGCCACCCTCATCACTACCTTTTCTTTTCCTTAAGTTATATATATATATATATATATATATATATATATATATATATATATATATATATATATATATATATATATATACACACACACATATACAGCAATGTGCTGCCAAATTCTTAACAACTGGCTCGCTCGTATCGTTACCCCTGACAGTTATGTATCCCATCTGCCATCTAACTGATGACGTTTCTGATGGTCCTGAGTCTGCATTATCTGTTCTTTGAAAGAATATGAAAATATTTCCATATAAACAAGACAATATCGTAAATACAAATTGAATATTTATTTTAAATATTTTAATAACATTAATGATTATTATACTGTATATTTAATACATTTGTAACCAGCGGTGTGCTGGTAAATTTTTAACCACAATGAATGCATATAGGTAGGGTTATCACATTTTTAATCTCACTTCCCGAACAACAGAACACAAAAACTCGGACAAAATCCGGACTTTTAAAATTTAACGTACCTGACCAATTTTAATGATGTCAATTTCAATTTCTTTAGCTACAGTTTCTAGCTCGGTTTGATTTTTATTAGATTGTGATAAATACTATAAATTCTATCTAAAACTATTTTTAAATGATTAACTTGTTTTATTTCGGATATTGAATCGTCGAGTGATAATTGCAATCGATGATTTAAACAGTGCCAAATAACGATTTTAGGAAAATCTTTTAACAACTTAGTAGCTACTCCAGACTTTCTTCCCAACGTTGTATTAGCACCATCAGAACAAAATGCGATTAAATTAGCTTTCAAGTATTCGTTGTTAAATCCACAATCATTTAAAGTAGAAAGTAATGTATTAAAAATACACTCTGCTGTGGTTGACACCAATTCTTTTAAAGCGACAAATAACATTACTGGTGCAGAAGCGGATTGAACTGCGCACTGGAGATAAATCACTAGAGTGCTTTTTTCGAAATTGTAGATGCTTCGTCAATTATGATACATATTTTAGCATTCTCTTCTATAATATTCTTAAATATCTTCATTTTTATTTCTTTTGCGATATGTGCTGCTATTCTTATTGCACTGTATCATGAATGCAAACAATTGCCTATATCTACGCCATTTTTTTTGTAATTCTAATGCTGCCTCAATATCCAATAAAGGCCTGTTATGTTTTACCAAACTGTAAACAGTATTGAAAATTTTTAGGGTAGCATCAATATTTTCATTATTTAGTTTATGTACTAAATTACAAATTGAGTCATTAGCCGATTCTTTTAACAAATCTTGAATTTTAATATGGGCTTTAGAAACATCGTGTTCCCTAATTTTTTTTCTTAGAGAAGCTTGCCTAGTACTTTTATTACTACCATTTGGGGTTACTAAATATGCGCTCCATTCCTTCGACAGATGGACATGCTTTTCTGCTGTCACTCCTAAATGCTGAACTGTTGAACAATTCTTACATCCTAATTTACCTTCCTTTACTTGAAGCCATTTGTACTGTTCTATAAACACACTTGTTTGTTTTTCGTTCTCACAATCCAGGAGGGCAAGATTATCTATTTCTTTCATTGACGAACATGATGGTTTTTCTTCACTGACTGGTCGTTCAACTGGTTCGAAATTTGGTTCCGTTGGCTTCGACGCTCCACAATGATTTTCGTTGCTATCATTATATTCTGCGTCTGTTTTCACCGTCTTCTCATTTAAAAACTTAATAGATTACCCTGTCGTTTTGACATTTTTGGGATCAGGATCTGAAAAATTATTTTTGACTAATTTCAATTTTTTGATGCGATTAATACAGTAGCATTTTGTAAATTAAAAGTACGACTTCTAATTTTAATTATGTCAATTTTAACAAATAATTTCTAACGATTAAGCAAAATTTTTATTATTGTTCAACATTTTAACGTCAAAATTTCTGTTAATAATTTCTTTGTATAATTTAAAAAATAACAGAAATTTTGAGCTAAAACACGTTATTTTTCAACTTACACCCATAACTTCCGCTATATGAAGAAATCAAGATATCATGACAACACTTTTCCAGAAAAGCATCGCAACTTACTGGAACCACACTTACAAAAACACTGATTTACTCAGTCACTATATACAAGCTTATCGCTCAAATGCCCCTCAAAACAGTTCGTTCTGTGGGCGAAAAGCCGAATGTAGTCGGGAAAAATAATTCATACGCATTTCTGAACATTTGGTTTAATGTATCATTTTTATCTATGAACTCCGATGCAATTGTATGACAAATTGCACTGTTTCTTGACAGAAAATCACGAGTTGGTTACAATGTGTGAGCTTAGAAGGTGAGAAGATAACAAAGTCCCGAAATACTTTTACTCGTGCGTTGAAAGCTGGAGGACATTACTTTGTATTGGGAAGGGGGAAGACTGACAAAATTAATAATGAGACACGTAAAGAAATTGCACCTTTCCTAATAATAATGTACTGCGACTTTGTCAGGTCGTTCTCAACAAGAAGCGCCAGCGCTTCTTCTCCAGTGTATAGTGTGGGTAGTAATTTTGATGATTTATAAGCTTTTTTAACTTTTATAGTTCAACGAGGAGTTGTTTGAGTGACTTCTTTCATCAATGCTGCAGCGTCTCGTTTTCCTGAAATATGGAGAGAATATTGAGCCGAGAAAACGATTTCCCCCTTCATATGCGATTCCATCCATCTTGCCCGTTTAATATGGGATGCTTCGTATCCAAATCGTCAATCCTTGTCGCAGGATACGAAAATTTTCGTGCTATCTGGGTAGATAATAGTAAATTCTAGTAAAATTGATGAGTTTTGAGTTTTTAATACATTTGTTTTAATATAATTTATTTAATTGTATATTTTCATACCTTATGTTTATAATCATTGCCGTGTTTAACAACCAGCTTGCAAAATTCTTGAAAATTTAACAACCGGCTCGCGCGAGCCGGCTCCAGCACACCCCTGTATATATATATATATATACATATATATATATATATATATATATATATATATATATATATATATATATATATATAAAGTGAAATTAATATAAAAGCTGGTAATTGAGACTTTTTTCGGTTTTCAACAATGAAAAATATTAACTACCATAGCAACGACTCCAATGCCTTTCAATGGGAATTGATTTTCCATTCTTTAAGAGCATTGATTTAATGCTTAGACTGTATTATAATCTGTTTGATTTCAGCCAAAGATGATATGATATGATGACATGACAATTTTAAATTGTTTTTTTATCCGGATATGTACTAAAAGGCAGGGATAATGACACCTATCACACAGAATGTCCTAATTTTTACATAAATTTTAGTGAAACATGTAGGCTATTGTCTTAATGATGATTATACTCATTGCTTAAAAAGGGCGATCTGAGTCATGAAAGTTGAAATTGGAAAACTTGGACATAAAGCTGATTGCTTGAGAATTTAAATTCTGGATAGATGCCTTAATTTCGCAGACAATAAAAACTATTGTCTTATTTAAAGGGGCTCTGTATAGTTCAAATGATGTTGTGTTGGTTTATTTACGATTTTATATCTTGGTGCATGGTGATTTTTTTAACGCTTGCAGTATGCAAGCACCAACAACTCATATAATAGATAACTGATAGTTCAGAATGAAAGCACCTGTCAAAATAATTTCCATAAATGTTCTTGAGGGAATTGAATGCATCTTGAGGACAAGTCTTGTTTAATTTTTTGCAGTGTGACTTGGGTAACACAAGAAATTAAATCATTCTTTATTGCACTGAACATTAGGGTGTAACGAAAAGATCGAAAGTTTGAATTTGAATTAGGCACTATGCGGAAAAGTTGTGGGACAATGGTAGTAACTCGTACAAAAAATTTGGGCTCGATTGGATAAATTTTGCTATCCCCGAACGAGCCTCCAAGTTTCGAGAATTTGACTAAAATTGAGGTTTTGTATAATAAAGTTTGGATGGACTTTCCACGTGTAGATTTTGGTACATGTGCAATCTAAAGTCACTAAATACTAGATTATGCCTAGTAAGAGACATAATGAGATACACCCTACTGAGCATGCTGAGAAACTGTAGAATGTTCCAAATGATTTCCCAAAGTTTTTTCATAGTTAGCAACTAATTTGACTAAGTCCTCGTAATTACCTTTTTATTTAGTCACTGGATTCATCATGACCACGAATACCAAGTTCATGCTCTCCCAAAAAACAAACAATATCAATAAGTCTGGAAGTGGGTGTTTACTCTTGTCGTTTTTTTTTATATTTGATGAATGTAAAAAAGTATGTATTGGAATAAAAGTTATAGGAAATTTAATTTTCTACAACGTTTGTTCAAAACATTTTCCCATAATTAATTCTTTAAGAGATATTTTAAAAAACTAATTTTTTAACTGCTTGATGCTTACAATTAATTGTCTTGGTAACACTCCTTTTTATTTAATTGTTGGAGCTTCGTGGCTATATCCAATGTCAGAAGGCTATGGTTTGGGTTTATTTCTGTTCTTTGTAAAGTATTAAAATTCTTCTCGCAGTTCCTTCAAATATTTATTATCATTTAACTTATTTGAAATTTTTAGAAATATTACAGATATGGAGCAAGTCATGTGCTGGCCACATCAGATTTTTATTCAATGCTTTTCATAGTTACATATACTGTTACGATGTCAAAAAGTCTTCCTCTATACAGAGTAATGAATATGATTGCAATAGTGCTTACAATTTGCTCTCGACACCAGCATCCTCAAGAATAATGACCATATTTACCGATTCCAAGACAAGGTTTTTACCAAATTCTAGCTTGCAAAAATCAAGGGTCATCTTAAATTCAAGTACAAGGTCTATTACCATCAATACATCATGGTCAATTCATTGCGCATCAATTCTTCACGTGACAAACATGTCACACATTAATAAATCGCATGACAATCTCATCTAGAGTCAATTCATCCCTCGAAAAATTCATCGTGAGACAATTTCGTTGCGAGACATTTGTCATGGGACAAATTAGAATGGGAGAAACCATAACTGGGTACCGCAGGGGGGGAGGAAGAGGGGGAGGGAGGGAGGAGAGAGAGAGAGGGGAGGGCAGGAGGTGATGAGTTGATGTGTGGTGACTTTTTCGTGTGATGTATTGATGGATGACTAATTTTTCATATGACCAGTTGACGCATGATGAACTGACCACAAGTTGTCATAGAACTGCAGGAAGCATGGTTATGAATTTACTTTATGTTTTTTAAAACAAATTAAACATAAGATAAAATAATTATATCAACTAAAATTTTTCATTTCAACCTTACAATCCTGATATCAATTAATAAAATATTAATTTTAAAAATAAATTTAAAGATTGTTTTTTCTCAAATAAAAATTTGTAACAAACCATTTCAATTAATGAACGAACTATTTAACCTATACTGAATACGTGTACAAATATATCCCGAATACACCAGCTTTTTGAACTTTGATGCAAAATGCAAATTCACGAAGTGCAAGTCCTTTTTTCCTATAAGATGCCATGTTATTATGAGAGAGTGGTTCCCAGCCAACCTAAAAAATTCACTTATTTATTTAATAAGTTCAAAAACAGCACTCAGGCCTATTACTTTGAACATTACAACCAATAAATAATAAATGCATATAAAAATATATATAAAACAGTCAAATAAAACAATAAGGAGTTCAATGGAAAACATCAGTATGAGGATCTTGCATCAGAGTTTGGTTATATAAGTTTGGGAGGCATAAAATTAAGGAGCGTTTTGTGGTTGAGAGCCGAGGAGTGCGGCAGTGAAATAAATCATGTAATCTGGTACTTCTAGAGGGAATATGGAGGGGGTAACTGGAGAGAAGTTCGGGAGTTCTATATTTTCCATTTACAATGTTATGGAAAAACTTTAGGTCAATTGCCTGTCTATGATCGGTCAAAGGTAGTAAACCAAGAGTGTGGAGAATGTGGGAAGAGGACGCATTACGAAGAGAAGGAACTCGCTGGCAGATAATGTGATGGAAGAAATTTAGGGGCCTTTCAAGGTGATTAAGATTTGATTGGGAAGCTGAGGACCAAATGGGTGAGCAATATTCTAAGATTGGGAGAACACAACTAACAAAGAATGTGCATAGAGAGAAAATATCCGTAATTTCGGCAAAACGATAGATGAGGCCCAGCATAGACATGGCACGAGAAGTGACTTTCCTAATATGGGTAACAAATAATAGCTTCTGGTCAAAAATTACACCAAGATCCTTTAGTGTTGTAACTAAGGGAATTGTTATGTCAAGAATTTTGTATTGGTTTATAATTGGTTGCTTACGTAAGGTGAAGGTAAGAGCAGTGCATTTGAAGGGATTGATTCTAAGACGCCAGGTTTTAGTCCAGTCTGAGAGGCAGACTAGGGCAGCTTGGAGAGTATCAGAGTCGGCTGGGGAATTGATCTGTTTGAATAATTTGTAGTCATCTGCAAAGAGTAGTATCCCGCAGGGTTGTGCAATTATATCCACTAAGTCGTCTATGAAAAGGATGAAGAGAAGGGGGCCTAAGACACTACCTTGAGGCACACCGGAAGTGACAGGAGCAAGAGAAGATAGGTAGCCGTCGATAACTACACGCTGACTTCTGTTTGACAGGAAAGAAGAAATGAGGGAGAGAAAAAGATGATGGACATTAAAGCGATGGGAGATTTTGTGAAGAAGGAGAGAATGGTCAACGGTGTCAAAGGCTTTGGCGAAATCGATGTAACACACGTCCAGTTGAGAAGAATTTTCATGTGTGTGGGTGATATTATTCATGTGCACGGAAAGGTTGGTTAGAGATGAGGAGACCGAAAGAAAACCATGTTGTTGTGTGGAAATATAGGGAAGAGTGAAAGCGAGGAGCCGATTATGAATAATTTTTTCACAAATGATTGATAGGTTGGAAAGAAGAGATATGGGTCTATAATTTTCCACCTGAGATCTACTGCCATTTTTGTGAATAGGGATGACGTTGGCTATTTTCCACTGTTGGGGAAAGACTCCCGTGGCGAAGCAGCGGTTGAGAAGCATAGAAAGAGGTATCAAGAGCTGAGAAACGGTTTGCCTAAGAAATTCCGCTGCGATACCATCGCTTGGCTTTCTTGGAAGGGAGGGCAGAGAGGAGGTGGTGCACTTCGCCGGGGGTGGTGACAATGGAAGATAGACAATGGGAACATTTAGGGTACAGAGGAGGGGTAGGGGAGGGAAGTGAAAAATTTGATCTGAAAAACTCGTTAAAAGTTTCAGGCATAGCACTACCAGAAAAGACGGAATCAATGTAGTCTTTGTAGTCACGCCTCAGTAAAAAATTAACGTGCCGTCGGTGATAGGCAAAAGTTCGTTTAGTGTGAGGATTGGGAAACGATTTCATTAGCTTCCAACAAGCCTTCTTATTTTTTAGGGCGAGAAAAGCTTCGGTGGACATCCACCGGGGTCGGTTCGGAGACGATTTTTTGCAGGGAACGAAGTCGTTGACAAATCTCACTATTAGGTCATAAAACATTCCATGGAAATAGGTTGAGCACATGGTTTATTGTCTTCCAGTCAGCCTTTTTCCAAGCTCTGAGGGTTCTTACGGGAGGCAGATTCCAAGAAGTCGTCGCGCTGAGCGAGGGAGCAAGGCCAGGAACACAGGCTGTTGGGGAGACACTGTTGCCAAGTAGTCGGTTGTAAGTAAAGATTACATCGAGTGATTCGTGGTCTGACTGAAAGGTGTTTCTTCCTGTAAAAATTTTGGGAAGGGGAAGATTCGAAATCACATAGTCCAAAATGGATGATTCACGAGTGACATATGGATTAAATTGGCACAATGAGAGAGCAGTTATAAAATGGTATATGAACCACGAGTCCAGTGAAGTTTTTGGCGAACCGGCGTCAGGTGACTCCCAAACCACAGATAAGTTAAAATCACCAAGAAGAATAAATTTACCTAGTCGGGATACTTTTAAGAGAGAATTAAAGCAGTCCTCAAGGGAACTTTCGTCGTTGGGAGGTCTGTAGAAACAACCAATAAAAAGTTTGTTGGAATTTCGAGTCACTTCTACCCACACAATCTCACAATTTGATTCTAAGTCGGGGCGACGTCTAGAGCGAATATTATTATTCACACAAATCATAACACCACCACCACGACGATTCACACGATCACGTCTATAAAAGGGGAGTTCAATGACAGGGACATGACTATTAAGCCAAGTTTTATCATAAATAATAGTTGAACGAAAAATAAAAGAAAACATAACCGCAAATGAAAAACCTAGCATTATAAAGTAAAAATAATACTTTAAATTACCTTCAAAATGCGTAATAGCAAATGAAAACCCAGCATAACAAAGCGATTATACTTCTTTCTGCACTTGTAAAGTTTACCTCCCTAAAATTTCGCATGTGATTTTCGATCTTCTTTTGTTCATTCTAAGGAAATGGTTTAATTTAAATATAACTACTGAAATGGAATGTTAAATACATCATGCACAAATGTTTTCCTGGATTCTGCAACAAATATTTCCTAGCTGCCAAAAAACACTAATATTAAAAAAGTGGTTAATTTCTTTTACTAATAATGTTATAAATGCATAACAGAAAATCAAAACCTAGCATAATAAAGTTATAACATTTCTTTTAGTAATTGCGTTCAAAATACACGGCAGAAAATCTTAAGTTAAAATATGATAGCAATTCTTAGATTTACATTAAAAATTCGTAATAAACAATGAGACCCTAACAAAACAACAGTTCCTTAAAGTACATTCAAAATACAAAGATAAGCAGTTGCTCGAGTACCAACATAGGGAATATGTAAATCACTATGCTGTCTAGTATTATAGCTGTGAATAATCGAATTTTCCTCATATTCATTTAAATTTATTCTAGTACGAATCAGAGCTATCATAATGCATATGCATGGTAATGGCAAAATATCTAATTTTTTAAAAATAGTTCAGCATGGAGCATCATAAGGTGCATGAGCAATCAGCCAAGAAGCCCTTTTTTGAATCCTAAATATAGAGATAGCATGCGCAGAAGAGCCCCAAAAAAGTATACTATAAACTAAATGTGAGTAAAACTCGCCATAATATAGAGTTAAAAGAACATCATCAGACACAGTGGATAATAATTTGACGGAGGAATGGATCTTATTTGGGAAGGTAGAAATGCATGCTTTTCTTGGATTACTCAAACTAATGGGAGTGTTGAGATGTAAGAAAGAACCGATAGCAGAACTATGGAATGAAAATTGTGCTTATTCTAGACCAATATTTTCAGCAACAATTCCACACACTAGATTTTTTCAAATCCTGCGTTTCTTCCATTTTGATGACAAAAGCATGAGAAACAAAGAGAATAAGGACAAACTTGCTCCCATTCGTGGAGTTTTTTAAACGTTTGTGAATAATTGCCAGGCCTATTCTCCTTCTGCGCATGTAACGGTAGATGAACAGTTAGTATTATTCCAGGGATGTTGTAGTTTCAAGCAATTCATAAAAAGCAAGCCAGGAAGGTATGGAATTAAAATTTGGATATTGGCAGATGCTAAACTTCATACGCATATAATATGCAAGTTTACACAGGCAAAAGTAAATTGACGAACAAGCTGAAATATGGCCAGGGGAGATGAGTAGTCAATGACCTCATTCAGCCTATAATTTTAAGTGGAAGGGGTGTTACAACTGACTTTTTCACCAGCTGTGACTTAGCACAAGATTTACTCGAGAAGAACTTTACATTAGTCAGTACGCTTCGAAAAAACAAACCAGATATTCCCAAGGAATTTCTGCCATCCAAGAGCCATGAGGTAAGATCATTGCTCTTTGAGTTTGATAAAGATATGATGCTTGTCTCTTATGTCCCGGATAAGAATAAAGCAGTCCTCCTATCAACACGACATCACAATGACTTGACTGAAAGGAACGACCTCAGGAAACCTGTGATAATAACTCGTTATAATGAAACAAAAGGTGGTGTGGACAATCTGGACAAGTTGGTTTGCGAATACTCATGCTCAAGAATGACAAGAAGATGGGCAGTGAAGCTGTTTTTCAATATATTGGACATAGCTGGTGTAAACTCCCTTATAATATGGCTCCTAAAATTCCCTGATGGGCAGAAAAATAAACAACATCATCGTAGACTATTTTTGCTGAAATTAGGAGAGGAAATGTCGAGAGACAGAGAGCAGAAAATGGAACAGGCCTAAAAAAATGCACAAAACTTGCCCTGCAGGCTGCTGGTTTTCAAAAACATGGAGTAGCAAAAAATAAAAATCAGACGTAAAAGGGGAAGATGCGCTTACTGCCTAAAAAACAAGGACATAAAAACTGATAATTATTGTTCGAATTGTAATAATTGGTGCTGAAAATTGCATTACCAAAAATCTATTAAAATCACATGCTGTGTCTGTAATAAAGATTAGTTTAAATATTAAATAAGTACATCTTTGTAATTTTTTTGAAGAATTTTCCGAGTTTCAGTTAAAAATGAATTGCTCAAGAAAGAAATGATAATATGAATAAAAAAGAAAAAATACATTAAACTTATTATTCTTGAAAATTACCCTCAAGTTTACTAAAATCACCAACATCTCACAAACAGAAATAAAGTAGTTTTTATGGGGTACAAAATGTACCTGTTGGTAGAAAACGGGTGACAATAAGTTTGGTAATGCGAGGGTAAAGTGGAGCTAAAGAGCAAGGCTACCACAATAAAAGGTAAAATAATATTTCTTTTACACGTAATTCTAGAGAACTGACTGCATGTATTTTAACCAAATATGGTATATATAATCTTCATATAAATAAATAACCAAAATAGCATATTTCAATCAGGTTGGCTAAACAGGGCTACCACAGTATCAAGATTAGAATTTCTTACCTTTTTTAGTGCCATGGAATGCCATATATCTTGTTGCAAGTAAAATAAATTGCAACGGAATAATTTATGCATCTTCAATCTGTAATATTGTTTTAGTAAATAATAAAATCAACTCCTGATGCTATTTTCTGATTTTCAAGCAAATACATTAGTTAATGATTATCCTATGGCGAATTTCACAAGAAGCACTTTTGTGCAATGGGAAACCTGTGTACATCCCTACTCGTTTCATCTGTAATTAATATGGCAAAATAATAATGATATAATACAATATTGACAAATTTAATTGTTTATTCCAAAATGTTGATGAACTGAGAAAACTGTATTCTTTATATCATTTATCTCAAATTAATAATCTTGCTCTTATTAGAAGAATTGCCAGTGTAGAATATTAATGTAAATTAAAACGAAGACTAAAAAGCTTACTTTCATTTTTCTTGAATTTACAATTCCTTGAGATTGATAATGAATTGTTTTTAGTTATTTCTCTCAATCAGGATAGTAAATTGGTTTATAAAAAGAATAATTATACAGTAAAAGCTTGTTTACCCGGCGTGGATTTGAGGGTCCCGGATAATCAAATTTTCCGATTATCTGAGCTGCTTATCTATCTAGGACTTACCAACTGAGAGCAATAGTAAAACTGAAATTGTTGACATGTAATATTAGAAACCATATTGAAACCAACACACACTGTACTGAGTATGTATAGGACAAGCAAAAAAAGTAAAATGTAATAATATTTTATTAAAAAGACTGTAATTAACCCTTTCAATCCCAAGTTGCCAATGTCGGCATTGCTGGAAAGTACTATTTATTTGGCTAAAATGTAATAGATGCTAGCACAAGTACATACATAATATCTTGTTTTTAATGAAGATGTAATTAATTTTTTCAGCAATAGATGTCACTTTATGTCGATCTTATTTTATTTATTTTCTCACATTGTAGGGAAAGCTCAGAAAACTTTCAATTTGGAAATATGCTAGTCATTAGTTTTACGGATATTAAGGTTCCAGATAACAAAGCTTTCACTGTATTATGACTATGCTACTTTTTGAAAATTGGTTTATAATCTTTAAGAATTGGCAATTTTTTCCACTAGAAACTATTGAAACATTACAAAATGATCAAGTGAAACCCAGCACAAATTTTGCATTTATTTTGATTACAGTATAATTTTTTGTTACAAAAACATTTTCACTGAATAGCCTAGTATACTTCATACCATTGTCATTAAGAATTGATTTCAACATCCATCACCGGAATTAACCATATTACTCAAGAAGTATCAACAGCAGCATAATTGAGTTTACAACAATTAAATATATGTAAAAACTTTCAACAAATTGTCTTTAACCAGGATTCTCCAAGAAAAGGCAGTGTCAAGTCATCTGATTCAGTTCAGATTAAGGACTATAAAGAAGATGATGATGAAGATGATGATAGAGACGATGATGACGACGATGATTCACAATCAGCAGAATCAGAGGAAGTAGTTGGGAGACAAGTAAGATTTCGATGAAATTGGAAAAATGACATTGGTGATAAATTCCACATGACTACTCATGAAAAATATGAAATGCTATGCACTTAAGTGTAACTTTAAAAGTATCTAGAATTAGCTGTGATTCCTATGAAGTCAGAGGTTTTCATCAATAATATTATTCAGTATGTTTTATTGCTTATTTAATCCGTCCAAGAATGTAAATCATGACTTTTACATTTTAAATAAAAGAAATGCACTTAAGACTTGTTCACATTTACCACAAATATTAACATTAAAATTGCTATGGAGACATATTTATTTGTATGATATAAAAAGGTTGTGTACTTTCAGACCAATGAAAACTATAACACAAAATAGTTGTAATTTTATAGTAGTCTTTTGTTTGTAATAAGCCAAATTAAGAAAATTTATTTTATAAACACTTGAAAGTTACACAGCTTTTAAATAAACTGTGTTGCAATAAAAGCTACTCATCATTGAAACATAAATGGTAACCATCTGTTTCATTAACTCTAATAATCCAATTAAATAGCAACTGAAATAAATGACTTCATTGTTTGAATATGGTTCATTGCATGTTTTCACTTATCAGGTCCCTCAACACCAGCTTGAGTCATTAAGTCCGCAATGTTCTTCTCTAAATCATCTATTCGATTTCCCATGTCATCTAGTAGGTTTCATTAAGGAAATCTTACAAAATATTCACAGCTTAAAATAAAACATTTATATATAGTCTATAATGATTTGAAGATAAACAAAGGGAAAAAAAGATTGTCTAGCTACAAAAGTTCGTCTTAACACTTAATTTATAAGTATTGGTGACTATTTGGCATATACCTACCACGTGGCTATGATCCATGATGTTTTGCATAAAAAGTCAATGCATGTTCATATTATGCACTAATACAAATTCATAAAAAAATCAGTAGAATCTCAATAATCCGAGCTCTGCTCTTCAATGACATCACCAACATGAGCCAACTCTGTTGACGGTCTTGCAGAACCCATTTCATTGAGCTTTAATCCCCATCTCAAACTTAATCACTACTTACTAAGAAGTACTATGTTGTTGTTTTAAGTAACTTAAGCAGTGTAATAAATTTGACAATAAAGTATACATTTTCATTGAAAAGTTTCCTTAGATAGTAGCTGGAGAGTAATGAAACAAAGTGATATTTTCCAAATCTTCCACAGCACAGTTACGATATACTTGGTTGTGGCACACTGGTTGCAGAGCACTGTTCCCCCTCCTTCCTTCCTTTGCATTATTCTCCCTTTGCATATTAGTTGCTGACAAATAGTTGTACCGAGGTAGACGTAAGGTGATTTTTTCCCCCTCGTGTGTTAGAATGAGTAAAAAAAGAAAACATGCTTCTCTTTCTTTAAAAGTGACAATTGAGGCATTAAAAACACTGGATGTGGTTGAAAAAATAAAAAGGTTGCAACCAAATCAGGTGTTGGTGAAGTTACAGAAAGTGACTGGAAAAGAAATAAAGCAAAGAAAGATCTCAGACTTTCCCGGCGAATTGATGCGAAGTTTTCTCGGGCTTCCAGCCAGGTCATAATACTGTCGTATTCCGACATTTCGATAACGCACTTGATTATCATCTTCAGAGAGAACCTGAGGTGCTGAGACCGGATCCTCCAGGGTTTATATACCTGTTGGCCCTCTCTCTCATTGGTCGACGGGTCGGTCCACTGGCGTGGTGTTGTTCGCCCAGCTGGTTGATGGTCGGGTCCCATGCTTTACTGAGCGATCCGGCTCAATCCTATGAATTTCAACAGAGACAAAGGCTTCACGCTCAGTAAAGCATGGGACCCGACCATCAACCAGCTGGGCGAACAACACCACGCCAGTGGACCGACCCGTCGACCAATGAGAGAGAGGGCCAACAGGTATATAAACCCTGGAGGATCCGGCCTCAGCACCTCAGGTTCTCTCTGAAGATGATAACCGAGTGCATTATCGAAACGTCGGAGTGTGACAGTATTATGACCCGGCTGGAAGCCCGAGAAAACTTCTTCACAAATAAAGCAAAGATTAAAAAATTGCGTTTCAGAAAATCTTCATATGTTAGTCAGCTGAGGCTGCATATGCGGAAAAGTGAATACGAAGATACTAGTGAAGCACTGTTTCTTTGGTTTTCTCAACAAAAACAGAAAGGATGGCTGGTCTCTGGCCTCTTTCTACAAGAAAAGGCTCTTTATTATAGGAGAAGACAAATTTTCTGCCAGTGTCAGATGCCTATACAGGTGGAAGAAAAGGTATGGAGTATGTACTCCAGCTGAGCATTTGTTGAGAGAAACTTTCTGCTGATCAGGAGACAGTTGAGGAATTTTATACGAAATTCACAAATGTCAACCTTGCATATGATCGATTATATAATTGTGATAAAACTGGGCTAAACTTTAAAATGCTCCCAAAAAAAGTTTAGCATCCTGACAAGACTTGGGCACTTGGCTATAAAAAAAGCAAGGATAGGGTAACAGTGTTGGCTTGTTTCAATGTGTTAGTCCAGGGGTGCACAACATACGGCCTGCGGGCCAAATATGGCCCGCCGACACATTTTGTGGCACCTGGCAGGGTTTAACTAAGTTGGTGCTTTCCTCTTCCATAAAAATGCAAGTAAAATTTGTTATGGGGATTTATTGCTTGTGTGAACAAACATTCTCTCTTATGAAATTAAACAAAGCTCCATTACGTTTAGTACAGAAAGATCAGAGTTTAAGAGCCATTCTAAGAACAGCAAATACCAGCATTACTCCGGATATAAGTGGAATGGCGAGAGAAAAACGGTGCAACATTTCCCATTGAATAAGTAAATTATAACTGTTTGTCACCTCATTTTTGTCACAAAAGTTACATGTAAAAGTTGTTAGGTAATTAATGAATCTACATTAGTGTACATACTTAAATTTTTAATGCACAAAATTCTCATAGCGTGGCCCACCTAGGTCCAATCAAGTTCGATTTTGGCCCGTGTCAACTATTGAGTTGTGCACCTCTGTGTTAGTCACTCATAAGTTATGCTTCATGTTAATAGGCAAATCTGCAAAACAGAGAGCATTAAAAAACATACAAATTCAAGCCTTATCAGTGTCTTATAAAAACCAAAGAAATGCTTGGATGGTTCTTCAATGAGTTTGTACCAGAAACAGAGGGTTTTGAAAAAAAATTTCTGCAGAAAGCTATCCTCATGATAGACAATGCATCATCACACCCAGATGAACATGAATTGAGCTGTGGTGATATGAAAAGTGTTTTTTCCTCTAAACGTTACCAATCTCATTCAGCCAATAGAGCAAAGGAGTGCTGGAGTGCCTCAAAAAGAAATATCGAAAGAAGTTATTGCATTTCCTGAGAGAAACAGAAGGAAAAGGAACATTAGTGGAACTCCTGAAAAAATCAATATAAATGATGATTTATTGGTAAACAAATTAATGGTCACAAATAAAATTTGAGACATTAAAAAGATCATGGTGTGAAATACTGAAACATGAGAAAGAAGAAAATTAAAATCAGTAAAATGAAGATGTAAATGGCAGAGAGGATCTTACAAGCCTAATAAGACAGCTGCCAGAGTGTGGAAGAGTGAAAGAAAATTACGTAAAAGAATGCTTAGTTACGAGCGGTGCGAATCAACAAATGATGTGATTTTAAGAATGGTATGAGATGACATGGATGTGACATCTGATGACGAAGAAAGTAGCAGTCAACAGTCCAAAAAATAACCCATAGTGACGTGGCAGTGGTGCTTGACACAGCACTTTACAAGGAGCGGCAACTAAGGCATTTCCTGCGGACGTTCTCTTCTTAAAAAAAGGTGGCGAGACATTGCAGTAAAAAATGTATGGCAAAGAAAAAAAGACTTTAGATGTTATTTTCATCATTAATTTACTATTCATATGTTTTATTATTGTGTTATTTCCCAAGGATTAAATTTTTTGCCATTGTTTCTAATAATAAATATATCAAAATACATTTATTTTTACAACTATATTTAATCATTCCGTATAATGAGTTTTCAATAATCCAAGTTGGCTTTGATCCTGCTTTTCTCGGATTATTGAGACTACTGTACTACTAAATATGTAATTTTATAAATGTACTCAATTTTCCTGCACAGGAAACTTTCCTGCCATGCCTAAGCCAACTCTGAAATCTAAATTTCATTGAAAAGTAGTCAAGTATCTTGTTTTAGGACAATACTATAAATTGGCTCGTTCAATGCTTCAACTAAGTACTTATTACTAGCATTTTTAACTGTAAAAATATTACTTTAACTATCACCATTTATATTAATTTTATTTCTCGCAGCAGTCGGTTGTCAAGAAAATTTTTGAGGTAAGGAAAGGGAGTTAGGCATTTAGCCTTTAGACAACAATCGGAGCTCAAGTTTTGGCAGTTACATTGTGGCCAAAGCAGTTGTTAAAATGGAAATATTACCCCAAAATATGCGATTTAAATGTTTAATACGAGCAATTTCGAGCTGTATGCTGAAAAAGATGAATAAAATAAGAAACTTCATTAATTGTTCTTTAAAACAGTTCAACTCAGATGATTGTAGGTCAGTTTTTTATGATTTTCACTTCCAAAAGAATAAAATTTTGCACGTCCAAGTCTATTTTTACTAGTTACTTATGAGAAATACGATTATTCCTAAAAATAATTGTCATCTTTCAAATATCAAAATTTTAGTCAAAATTCTAACCATTCCTACCAAATTTCAATCCTCTACTTACTCGGAAAGTTTGTTAAAAATAGCATTTCAGTCAGTCATAAATAGTTCATGATTCTCCCGCTTTTATAAGAGCTTTTTAAGGAAAGCGCCACAGTTGAGCGTGACAGGATTAGTTCTCATTATGTAAAATTTTTGAAATAATCCTGCAAAATTTGGTTGATCTGGCTGAAGAAACATGAGATATTGGGAATTATGGACAAAGTTAACAAGAGAATAAGGGTTTTATAATGTTTTATTAAGTAAAAAGGAAATTAGAATGAGAAATGAATACAACTGCATAAGGATTTGGTAGTGCAATTAAACACTATGACTGTACGTGGCAGAGTGCAGGGTGGCCCAAAATTATCTTGTATTTTTAAATTTAATAAATAATAACTAACTGACATACAAGCAATCAACTTTTAACCCAATTCAAAGAGTAGAGAGGTATTCTTTCAGCTATCACCCAAGTGAATAGTTATCTCATAAAATGGCAATAATCCAAGAAAAGGCATAATGTAGTTTGACTTTTAAAGACCAAGTAGGTGACTTTAGTGCAGTATAATTAAAGAGACTGGTATAGGAGGACACTGCCATCAAAACAAACCACTTGGGAATGGACGAAGAAGTCCTTAGAGACAGAAAGGACATCTGCTATTGAGGAACATGTCAAGCAAGTGCAAACATTTTTCATCACTGCTCATGGAAATCACTTGAGTTAGCTCCAAAAGAACTAGCCACATCAAAAACTTACTTGCATCCTATCAAGTACAAAATTGCTTGTTTTCTGATTAATAATTTATATATTACATTTTAAAATATGAAAGATAATTTTGGAACATCATGTATAATGTCACAATTTCTAATGATGTGCACAGTGCAGGGTATAGTATTAAATTTGACTTAAAAATACTACAAAATTGAATTGGTAGTATGTAGAATATAAAATATCACAAAGTCAAAAAGCAATGATAGTTTGATATCAAAGAAAAATGCAATAGATCTCTTGAAAATTACTTTATGGCAATTTACTTTGAATGATTCCCATGTGTAATATGCAACACTTTGAACTACACAAGAAAAGCAGTAAATATAGCACTAAAATTCATTGTCTATAAGTTTTACTCTTTCCATTCACAAGAATGCTTAATGTAAGTGTGGGGCAGAGTTTTTGGTGACCGAGGCAAAAAATAACCATCAGTAGTACATGCTTTTTTTCTAAAATTGTAATAATTTGGAATATTTTCTCTTTAGAGCTCTATCAGCAGTCCAAGTCATACACCATATTTACTTGATTGACACTTGCACCTTTTTAAATTTTCTTTAAAAAATCAGGATGGACTTATATTTGTGGTTCTGAACCTGAACTTAATTTGTATTACACAAGATGATTGTCACTGCATGGAAAATGCAGCAGCAATAATGGCACAAATAATATAAGAGAATATTTAATGAAAACGGGTATTTCTAAGAACAAAATCCATTATAATTTATCAAAAGGGAAGTGTAATGTAATATTTTTAATTAACCTCCTGAAAAACCTTATTTGCGGGAATACAGTATTTGAATAAATATAGATGTTTTTAAATAGCATCATATTCTGTAAAACGGTGCACTACCCCAAATAAACTTGTTACCGATTTAAAAAAAATTCATTTGATAATGATTAAGAAATGATATATTAATAAATTATGTATGGCTAGAATCTACAGGAAAGATTGGAGGCACAACTATTTGCCACTATTTCATATATTTATGCATTTTACGAAAAACATTCAAATACTGCGTCGTCTTCAATCAAGAAATGTTCCATTCCATTACTAAGAACAAAATTAATACTTAAAGACGGGCTTAAAGGCAATTTATAAACTTAGATTTATTTAAATAAAACAAAGTAAATAGGTACCCAGCACCGAATAATTCGAAACACAATACACCATTAAATTAACCTTAGAAAAGGATATTTCTTGTAATTATTTGATCTGACATAGTCTGAAACTTATCTTGCATTTGCTGCAGTAAGGACTGAACCTGAAAGTGAAATTGTAAAGTATTAACTAAAATTGACAGGAATCTATAAATTTAAATATAACAAAACTCAATATATGATTAAAAAGTTAATTAGTCTTTGTAACCTATAAACACTTACAATCACTTCACTGAAATCACTATTGAAGGATTTCAAATTGCATTAACGAAATTGACTAAAACAATAGAATCCAGGATAAATTAGCTGTAGTTTCGTAGTTTTAAAATATTAATTCTTCAAGCCTTTTTCGACTTCAGATTAAAAGGCTCGATTATAAAAGAATCGAAGAGCAATTTGCTGGTAATACGCAAGGATGAAAATTATACTTACATAGGTGGTCAATTCTTGTAGATTCTTGGGATCACCATTGCTGTTACTATTGTAATTCTGTTGGTCCTCTACTACCTTCATTTCGGGTTTGACATCAGCCATGTTTTTGAGTGTTTGCAAAGCCAGCTGAAGCTCGTTGTGCGCCTGGCACGGTTTGCGCCGTCCGGCACCATTTCAAAATAAAAATGTCGTGATACCCTGCGATGGGCACCGAGAATGCTTGCATGACTGACGGTCGTATTCGTCTTGAAACCATAAAGACCCGTATGATTTGATATTATAAAGATAATTCTTGACATAGATTGAGTGTATGTTTATGTGGATTAGACATTTCTATCAATGAAGCAATATTTGTAACGTAAACATAATCGCAATATGACTAAAAATCAATACAGTAGCATGAGTTGTTAATGTCGTACAAAAAACCAACTCCTTAATTCTATAAACTAAGTTTATATCGAAACAAAAACATGATTGTTTGACAGTAATGAACACCCAACCTCTTTTTTATAATCAGTAAATATACCAATACCTCTGCGAATGTATATACGTATATTATAAATTTCATGATTCAAGCATAGTATTGATAGTTATAAGCAATGGCGGATTTAGTATATTTTGGGCACTAGGCGCAAGTTTTGCTGGGTACATTTATAAAGAATAAGAAAGGAGTAAAGTAATTTAAACAGAGTTAAACAAAATTGGAGCATTTATTGGGATTTGAGACTTATAGTAACTTAGATATAATTACTTTAATAGGGACAAAAAATAAAGGTCTAGTTGATTTATCTATTATTTATCAAACAAAAGTATAATAAACGACAAATATTATTGTCATGGCCGGATCGAGGCATGCCCCGATGCAAAGTTCATTAGAAGCGTCAATTAGATTGATATATAAGCTATATTAATTGATTTTTTTTAAGTACGGAAAAATAAAAAGAAATATAATAATCAAGTTCGAAAATCAAAGGTCATTTTAAATAAACATTACGTTATTTCTACATCTGACGTTTTGGATATAAACAAAAAATTTCTATACACACACACATCATCATCATCATAGGTAGTCGGTCCGTAGACAGGTCCGTGATTATTCATGGCTAAACCTGGTTCTCCATATACTCCTATTTTCCGCTGTCCTCTTCATCTCTTGATAACTCTCTTTCCCTTTCAAATCTTCTATCAGCTGAAACCTTTTCCTACCTCTTTCCCTATTTCCATCTAGTTTTCCTTCTAACACGTCTTTAATCATACTTTCTCTCCTCAGGTAATGACCAACCCAGTTTGCCTTCCTCTTTCTAATAGTCTGTATAATCATTCGCTTCTCTCCTACTCTTCGTAGCACTTCATCGTTTTTCATCTTATCTTTCCATTCTATCTTCAGCATTCTCCTCCAGGTCCACATTTCAAAACTTTCCAAATATTTGATGTCATTTTTCCTTAGCGTCCATGTTTCCGCCCCATACAAAGCTATACTTCATACATAGCATTTTATGAACTTCTTGCGGATATCGTCCCTTATATTCCCCGTAAGTAGATGTTTCTTTCTTCTGAAAGCCGATTTTGCTTTCCCTATTCTAGTCCTGATCTCATCCGTACATTTTGCTTCCCTTGTTATGATGCTTCCAAGGTATTTATAGTATGAAACTTGTTCTAAAGGCATTCCTTCAATACTTATGTTCAGATTGTCTTCTTTGCCCAATATTCGAATGAACTTTGATTTTTCTCTATTTATTTCCATACCTCATTTTCTACCTGTTATTACTAGTCTATTTATCATTTTATGGAGTTCCTCTTCCTTTCTTGCTAGAAATACGTGATCATCCGCGTATTTTACTATCCTGTCTTACTCCTCTATCCTCTACCGATATTTACTCCGCAGGTGTCCGCATTCTCCAACCTGACCTTTACAACTTGATTCACATATAGATTCCCGATCAGTCTCCTGTCTTTCCAGTCTACACCTATATCCTTTAATATCTTCATCTACATTACCCAATTTACTCTATCAAAGGCCTTCTGCACACACATATATACATATAAAAATACAATATAAAAGAAAACATCGATTAATTTATCGATGTTCGACTTCTCACATACATATATAATTTTCTATAGCTATCGTAGATAGTCCTACCAGACGCTCTTGTGACATGCTTGAACGTAAATAGTTTTTTATTATCTTAAGTCTAGAAAAAGCAATGCCCCACTCGCCACTGATACGGGCTAGGTTAATAAAATTCTCAGCGAAACAATCAAATTTGGAAATATAGAATCAAAGTTATTTGAATACACCTGTTCTAGTATTCTTACGGTAATTTTGTAATTTTCTAGGTCAATAACATCCTTTATTGCCATCAATTCGTCAAATAGTTCGGTTGCATTAATGTCTTGGTCTTGACCATTACTAAGAATTCTTTCCACTTTTTAATAGGAGTTTTATTGATCATTTTTTTATCATAGAGTCATAGAGAAAGTTAAATGAATCATTGTGATTTTTTTAAAAGCTCGTACCTTTCTTGTAAGGATTAATTACAATATCTAAAATTGCATTGAAAACATTTATTCTAAACTTATTCTTAAGGCTCATTGGTGATTCATCTAAAGTTAATCGAAAAACCTCCTTTTCTTACGTTTCCGTGCCTCGATTTTTGTTTTAAAGGGAGAAACTTCTAATATTATTGGCAATTCCTTTTCGCCTTCAAGCAAATTTTTAAATCCCTCATCTGTACGTTATTCTTTTACAAACATTATTATTTTTTAATGGAGTCCATGGAACACAGTATTCTGATTGACACTTTGCAGCAATTTGCTCACTATGTTGACTCTATGTAAAATCTTATACCAAAGCGCTAATGAGCACAAAAATTGGCAATCTTGAATTTTAGAGACTAGAACCTGTGCCTCATATTTGGTAACATTATCTCTTTCTGCATCCTCGCTTATTTCCAGTAAGGCGTTATACACCTCTCCTATCTGATATCGTAATGGTCGAAGAGCATCAGTCTTCGTTTCCCATCTAGTGTTCGAAAGAGGTTTAAGTGTCAACTGAGAATGTTTTTTTCAAAACATCCCAACGCTTTGTTGAGGCACAAAAGAAATTATATAATTCTTGAACTGTTCCAAAAATCTTATAGTCTCAGAATTAATTTTAACGGCATCATTGATTACCAAATTTAAATTGTGCGCTGAGCACGGAACAAAAACTGCTCTGGGATTGATGTCAAGAATATGTTTCTGCACGCCGTTTTTTCTGCCTCGCATATTAGCTGCACGCAAATTTTTTATATCTAACTTTGCAGCTTTTGAATTAAACATTTTGATAACCCTTCTCCTATTGTGTCCAAAACTTAAACAAAACCCAAAAAATGCTCTTCTATGATAATGACACTGAGAGAATCAGCTGTAGCTTTTGGGTTAATATTTTCAAAATGAGCTGCCATTTGCACAATGTGGCTAATGTCAGGTGTACCATATAGAATTATAGAAAAATATTTAGCCTTTTCAATTAGTGCTAAAATAAATTACAAAATATTCTTTGACATCAAATTGATAATCTCATTTTGTATATTTTTGCTCAAATAATTGGCCATATTATTTTTGTTTTAGGGTCATTTACATGTGGTATCACCATGTAAAACTTCGAACGAAGCTCAACCAATTTCAAGAAATTGTCATTGTTTCGTTCAAACAACTTATCCGTCGACCCTCGAAGAGCCAAACGCTGTGCGCCAAGAAATTGAACAATTTCAACGATCCTTTCCGTAACAGCACGCCAATGGCGCTTCTCTTCGCCAACATTTTTTCTATTTCATGATCAATTGTACACTTTAAATCTAATTTTTTTAGATCAAACCATTTTCTAAAATTTTACATATGAGCAGAGGAAACTTCGTGAGCGTTTAACGTCTTTGACAAATTCTGCCAGTTGGAATATCTTTAAAATATTAGTTGACTAATACTACCCTTATTTTCTTCTGGAAAAAATTTTACAGCAAAAAACATACTATTACTCTTAACAGAATACAAAAGCCAATGCCATGGAATTATCTCATTATTACTAAGTTACCGAAAATAATAACTATTGCTAAATTTCTGCCATTTTCATCAGCCGGATATGTGACATTCTTAATCTGTACAGGACCTTGTTAAACAATAATTTTTCTAATTTTGCCGTCAATCTTAGGCCAAGTTGCTGAATCGCTTGGAGCAAACTGAGGGCGATTATCATTGAAAAATGAACTACTTCTGTCACAATGAACTTCCAAACTGCGAGCAGAGCTTTTAGGGACAAGGCCATCTTCCTTTCATTCTTCTACCTCTTCACATTCCTCTAATGTTGGAAAAATAGTTTCATAGGCAACTTTAAATTATTTATTCAATCCTCCTTTCTGTTTTTCTATTTCTAGTTCTCTCTCGAGTTTTAGTTTCCTATTTTGAAAACCAGACAGTTTCTTTTTCTTATTCATTAATCATGGATATCAAAGCTTTTCAAATCTGCAATGAAAGTAGAATTTTAACTTAATATTTATCTCTATGTGCATAAAATACTAATTTACAAATTTTTACACATATGAAGACAATCGCGATAGCTAATGATCTACATGGAAAATTATCTCGTTAGCCTCAAGCAGGCCATGGAGCAGTTTTCCATTCCGATCTTCCTAGAGAATATCGGTTAGGTTATGCTTTCGCTTCGACGATCACCTATATGAGGACGTTTATGCAAGGGTGCACGCGAAGCGAAAGCGGCGGTCGCAGATATTCTCACTTCCCGCTCAAAACTTACAGATCGTAGGTGGATGTATATACTTATGAGGTAATTAAGAATGTTGAGAGTAGAAAATCTAATTTTATTCTTTAAAAAAAAAACATTTTTAGATCGGTACATTTCAGCATTTTGTGGCAGCTCAAAAGACCTAAAAGCTGTAAGGAAAATACCCGAACAAACCTCGCAGAATGGCAAAACGGGGAAATATATAAATTAAAGATGATATTTTACTTCATCATTAGTTAAAATTTATCTCTAGATCAAAAAAACCCTACGATGAGACTGACATTAAAGCCTGATCATTTCGTTTTATGTAAGGGGACGGTGACAATTATTTTCAACCTATCCACCATGTTTTTGTTCCAAATGATCCCGTATATGCAAAATTGTTGACCTTGTAGCGCAGCGATAATTAATAATAAATTTCATTTTTTCTGAATAATATACAGTAAAATAGTTTTAACTCAGAATTAATAAAATTTGATCGAAACACAATTGCACTATCTATCAGGTAGCATTATTTTCCAAAGTAAACTTACGCAAAGCCAGAGGAAAACGCTTAACGACCTGTGCTCTCTCACAACAGAACGAGGAGAAAAATTACTTAAAAGATAATATAGCGCAAAATCTTACTTAAATCCTTAAAATTAACTGCTAGTTTCTGAATAAAATCCACTGAAATGTATCTCTTCATATTTAGTAGAATTAAATGGAGGCATGTATAAAAATAGACTTACCTAATCTAATGGTTGGCGCTTCACCAAATGCCAATTAGAATTATTTCTCATCTCCAATATGCTACATTTACAGAATAGATGAATATATGTCTGTTATTAAATATTCATAATTTTCAAGCGAATATAATAGTTCAGTAAAAAGGTTCAATGTTAAAAAAATCACTGTAGTTTCTCAAGAAATTGATATAAAAACGAGTCGACAAGTTTAGTTCGAAGTTACAGATTACATTTAGGAAAATTTCTTAAGTAAATGTCGGTCGATATCACGTGCGGATATTTCAGTTTGGTAACAAAATTAGCTATGCTCAAGGTGTGTATGCCAAATACGAAGTATTGCTGATACAGTTATTTTAAAAATATTGAAGTTTTCTGCCAATTGCTACTAACCTGTAGTTCGGTGAGTGTAGAAAAACATCCAGAACACAAAAACATCGAGATCTTTCTTCCACAACTGACGATGAAAGACTGAGGGAAAGTGTGTTTAAGTCGTGTAGAATGAATTAGGGGGAGGAGGAATGACATGCAATTATTTTCGGGAAAGCCCTTTCTGGAATCACGGAGATGGTGGACTGTACCTTTCAAAGAATTCGCGGCACTGCGAGGCAGCTGCACTAGAGCCGAGATAACGCAGAAATAGCCCCTCCGAAAAATAAACAGCCTACTCCGCTAATAACAGGTCAAATAAAAAATCCAGGATCGCAATGCATGTTCGCCATTGTCCTAATGTTGGAAAAGATCGTTAGAGAGACGGAAAATAGGAACAAGAAAAGAATCGGCTGGGTGTAGGGGCAATCTCCTGGGGCGCCAAATTTATCGATAAAGGATGCAGGAAAAATTTATTTATTTGGGCAAAAGATGGGAAGACAAGAAATATTTCTTACCATTAAGCAATGCAATAAAAATTAACCTGGTTTCATTACTTGGTTTTATTCTCAAATCTTCCTCAATATTTTTGGCTTTGAATTAAAAACCTGAACAACACCGTATAATTTCAGCTAGCTATAAATAGATGCTTCTTACATATATAGGATATATGATATGGGATATATATATAGGTTATATCATATAAAACCTAAGGTACTTCTAGAAGAGTTACAGAGCTGAAACTTGGAAGAAGATAGGTCATTGGTTACTACGTCCAGAAAAAAATCCGAAATTACAGAAAAAGTTTTATTTAAGGGGTGATTTTGACCCCAAAGTTCAATTTTAAACACCTATAAGGAAAGCATTGAAAACTGTGCAGGGCTATATAAAATTGCTTTTTTAAAAATTATTTACAATTAAGATACAAAGTGAAGACATGCATGGTACGGTGGATGAAAGAATGAAGTTTATTTTTCTTGAAAAAAAAATTCAAATTCATGCTGAATTTGCGTAAAAATGTGATTTTAATCATAAAATTATGAAATTTTTTTCGGTCTTCAACAATGAAAAATATAAATTATCATAGCAACAACTCCAATGCATTTCAATGCGAATTGATTTTCCATACTACAAGAACATTGATTTAATGCTTAGACTGCATTACAATCCCTTTGATTTCAGTCAACAATGTTTACATATTATGACGTGATAATTTTAAATTAATTTTTTTTATTCAGATACGTACTAAAAGGCACCGATGATGACGCCATAATCATAACACCCAAAATATCCTGATTTTTACATACCCTTCTTTCAGTTCCACTGTTAATGCAATCCCAGAAAAGGAACGAAATCGTAGGCAGGAAATAATATTGCGAAAAAAGTAAACAGAAACAACTTAAATGTTATAATTCAGAATAGGTTTTTGGACGTATACTTTTCCATCTTGTTGGAAATCGACGCTTATCGACGACTATTCATTTTCGTAGATTTTGAAATTTAAAAAAATCAACGTTTTTCGATTTAAATCAAATCCTACCAAGCCTGCATATATATAGCATCATATTTGTGAGCATATTAGCAGCAGAAAAATCTAGCAATACAAGTCCTTTCTAAATTGGAAAATCAAGTTTAATTTTGTCTTTTCAAATCCACTTAGATAAATAAGAGCAGCCCTTATACTGGGAAATGTACGTAACCATATAATTCATAATCTACGTCATAGGAAAAGTAGCACATTTTACCTAAAAAAGATAAACTCATCTCAAGTAAAACTAAAATATTTTCAAAAGTTAGTGAACGGAATTATGTATAGGGTAACATAAATTGTTTCCAAATTTACATCAACGAAATCCTAATGCTACATTGATCTGACCGTTCGAATACTAATTAAACCAGCCGTTCTTAACCATCATCATTCTGTCATGACACACATGGCGATGCTCACGTGTGCGACACACCCCACACTGCACTCAGCCGAACAAAAAGCAGAGAAGCAGAGTATAAATAATGAAGAGTTTAAAATAAGGTCAATAAGTTTTTTTCGATCCTTCGAGAAATATAGCCGGGTAAATCGCTATTTTTCTAAGTATGGGTTGCAAAATGTTGAAAATGGGCCTTAAGTCCCTCACTCCACTAAGCTTCTTCTCCTCATGTGCATTGATGGGTAAAATGAGGATTAGCCGATAAACCGAATATCTTCCTCACAAAATTTCCCGCCGGTCTCCGATGTTGGGGCCTCGTTCTTATGTAGGTTTTTGTGGATAATCAGCCCTTGGACTACTATAGGCTGTTAAGGCCCTTGTCACTGTCCCATGCCTTTATCAGAAACTGATCAACTGCAGCACCCTCGAGTAGCAGGGGAACAGCGATGTGCTGCATTTATTGCTTCTTATCCGATCTATCCTTCTCATGGATTATTTCCCTTCTTTTAATTAGTGACGCTGCGGCAAAGGGCATATGCCTTCTCTATTCAAATCAAATTTAGCAAAGATTTATTCTTGAAAGTCGTATATCTGAGGGAGATTCGTTCCCTAAAATCACTCCTTAGCGCTTCCCCTCCCCCCCTCCCCACCTCCTGCATTGCCTTTCATAGTCTATCTAGAATTAATGCAGAAGTGTCTTGCAATGCCTTTATTTTGGGTAGCCGCAGGGGCGGATTAATGGTTTTGTATGCCATAAAGGCACTATGTCTCATAGGCCTTTTTAACTATTATATGTATATACAAGTAATTGATGCTTGCATTCTGCAAGCATTTCATCTCACCTATAAAAAACAATTTTTCAGAGAGATATTTCATTATTAGAAATCTTTTTTTATTCAAAAGATTTCACCTCTGCACCAATTTTGTTTCTTTCCTTATGAAATTATATTAGACTAGCTGAAATTACCCGGCATTGATCGAGTTTTTAAGTCAAGACAAAAAATATTGAGGAAGATTTGAGAATAAAGCCAAATAAGGAAACCAGGTTAATTTTTATTGTAGTGCTTAATGGTAAAAAATATTTCTTGTCTTCCCATCTTTTGCCCAAATAAATAAATTTTTCCTGCATCCTTTATCGATAAATTTGGTGACTATTTTTTATCAAATTGTCAGAATAAAAGAATTGATAAAATCACTTTTAAAATATAGTTATTTCATTCAAATTAAGTTCCATTTGAAGAAACTGCATGATATTATGTGGTCATGAATCTCAAAAACATTAAAAACTTGGGTAGCTCTAGGGATGCAACCGGTGGAAACACGTTTGAAGATATATTCAAATTTAGCTTACCCTTACGTTATGCAAAGGATGATTTTGTGGGTTTGATTCATTACGTGAATATTTTAAAGTCAAAACTACAAAACAAAATAAGTTCCTGGATTTTGTAATCCATTTAGGCAATAAAAAGTATGTTAGTACAACATTGAAAGTGTTGTTTTAATGTAATAAGTTCAATTGGTTTAATTGATGCATACAAATGTTCAGTTGAAAAGAAAGCAAAATGTAAATACATAGAGATTTTCAAGGGAGGAAGAGTTAATGATTATAGATTTTGGTTGAAATTCAAGAACTGTTATAGGAGTTATCTTATTGTATGTTCCTTCTGAGATATCTTTCACATGATTAATTTTCAATAGTAGTAGTTGTAGTAGATTTATTCACCGTTGGCAATACATTGCATGGTTTTGTCAAAATCACAAAATTGTTACATTCAAATAGCAAAACAAGATGAGAAAAAATATAATAGCACATTCATATATAAAGTTCTACACATAAATTAACAGTATAAAATACATCATCAAGAAAAATAGGAGATACAATACAATCTTTGATTACAACAAACATTACAATAGGATTATATATGAGAGTCGTTCATAAACTCAGTAACACTGTAGAATAATTATTTGTGAAAGAGCTCCTAATCTTTAATTAAATTTTTTTCTTTTCTAGACATTTTATACTATGGGGTAGTTTATTATAGTATAGGAGAAATCCTCGGTGAGTAATGCTGTTAAGGCTTTTTGTGGTTCTATGGTTGTTTAGGTGTATGGAGTTAAGTGATCTTGTATTGTAATTATGAAAATCAGATTTTTTTGAACATGCTTTTGTTGCTGTGAATGAAACAAACTGTTTCCATTATGTATATGCAGGGCACAGGTAGAAATTTTAGTTCTTTAAAGAGTTGTTTGGTTGAAGACCTTAATGGAACCTGTTTCATAATTTTTAATATCCTTTTTGCATTTTAAAGACTTGAAATATTTTAGGGGAAGAGCCCCACAAAGGGATACCATATGATATTATAGATTGTGTTAATGAAAAACATATTTCGCTGTCTATAAAGTATAGAGAATATGCAGAATACATAAAACGTTTTTAGAGAATGAAAGCACTTAAAATTGTACATTTAAACTGTCTTCCACCTATCTTTCGAAATAATTAGCAGGATTTATAGTTTTTTGGTGATTTCCCTTCTTTGAATAACCTTAGTGTTTCTTTCTTCCCTACTTTAGTTTATATTAGGTATATATTATTTCTTTTAGTTAATATTAGTTATTGCTCATAACCGTTGTCAAGTAGATTGTTAATCCAACAATGCACTCATTCCCATGTTATTTAAATGGGAAAAATTAAAAGAGAAAAACATTTTTTAGACGAAAAGGCTAATTCAAATCGCTTTAAAAACCCACCCATTTTGCATAACTTTTTATTGTGGTTAAAATGGCGCCTTCATCTCGCTTCTATGTTCTAGTTGTTGTGTTAAAAATGCACAAACAAACAAATTCTTCAAAATATTTATAGTAGAGATAGAAATTAAAACAATCCCTAAAATTTTCTATTTTAAGAATATTATACTTTATACATTGTGGGGTACAATTGGTACACATTTCTGCCAAATTTTAAAGTTATAGCACGTCTAGAAGTGAAATAATATTTATGTAATTGTTTAAATGTAAAAAATTTTAACGGCCGCATTAAAAACCTCATGGACATTTTCAAACGTTTATTCCCACATATGCACAAATCTCTAAATAACTTTAAAATTTCAGGTCCCTAGCTTGCCCTGTAGTACCTAAACATTTATCTATTTGTTTAAACTTTATGAATTTTTAACTGCAAAACAAATTAAAATATCAAAATTTCTATAATACCTAGTAGTTCTAGTAGTTCTTCATTTATACTGGTGCATCGACATCGAGGGTCATTTTGCACTTTCGTCAAAGGGTTAATATTTACAATTTAATGATTATATATACACATACACACACATATATATAAATAAATAATAAAATAAAAATAGAAAAGAATAGAATTTAAAATCGTTGGAAAAGTCCAACCTCCGTTAAAAATAATAAAACTTCATTCATCCTAGTTGTGTCATTACCTAGGATGTCTCTTATACATCCCCTGATATTGCATTTCCTACGCAACTCAAAATATCTTTGGCATTCTGTCAGGAGGTGTCTTATGGTAAGAAAAGTGTCGCAGTCATCACATCGAGGTTGTACCCGTGGGGTGGTAAAAAGGTACGAGTGGGTTAAGGCACAGTGGCCTATCCTCAGTCGCGTAATGACCACCTCCTCCCTTCTACTATTCCTGACAGATGATTGCCATGCACCGGTACTGACCTTGATTGTGCGTAATTTGTTATTTTCGAGGTTTTGCCATGAGGCTTGCCACTCCTTCTGCAGTGCGCCACAAAACATCGCACGAAGGTCTCTCCAAGGCACGAGATCCATTTGCACCTCTGGGTTTCCCAGGGCATCCTTAGCAGCGACATCAGCTGCCTCATTGCCTGCTATACCTACGTGACTCGGCACCCACACGAACTTAATTTGCACACCTCGACTCTTCAAGATGATGAGGGAGGAGTGCACATCCTGGACCAAAGGATGTACTGGATTGTAGCAGGCAATGGATTGTAATGCGCTCATTGAGTCGGAACATATCAGGTGAGATATATTCCGACGTTCAATGCTCTCCAGGGCCAGCTTAATAGCTGTGAGCTCCGCAGTGTGGATACCACATAACGGATTAAGCTTGAACCCGAAGGATGTGTGCAGGGATACAAAGGCGCATGCGCATTCTGTTGAGGACTTCGACCCATCCGTGAAGATAGGTGCGAATCCTGGACAGCGTGACAGGATTTCGGCGAATGCAACCTCGTGTTCTGCAGGAGGACACTCATTCTTGGACCTTCGAGCTAAATCAAATAAGATTTCTGGCCTCGGGGTACTCCAAGGAGGGTTACGCGGAACTTGCGATCTATAAATCTGGGGTAAAGTTAAATTATTGCCTATAATATAATTATAAAAACGAATACCAAGGGGCTTCAGGGCCCGGGGTCTTCTGTTAAAAACGTCCATTAAACTTCGGTTAAAAACAATTTTAAAACACGGGTGCGAAGGAAGGGCTAAAAGTTTGCTGACATAACTGCACATCAGGACATTCCTCCTGATTTCCAACGGTGGCTCTCCAGCATCACAATAAATGCTGGGGATGGGACTGGTTCGAAAGGCACCAGTCGCCAACCGTAGTCCGGCATTGTGCAGTGATGTCAGTGCACGCAGATAAAATGCCCGGGCAGCACCGTATATAAAACAGCCGTAGTCGAGCTTGGACCGAACCAATGCCCTATAATACCTATTTCGTTTTTTTTTATTATACTTTTTAAAAACTCACCTTCGTAGCACTTTCGAAAATACATAAACCTTAAAAATTTTTGTAAACATTTGCGAAATTTAGATGTTGAACTTTTTCAAGATTTTTGTTTTTATGCGTTCTTTGCACGAAGTGAACGCATATAGGGGAGGTCGTTTCCGTCCGTCCGTCCGCATGTTAAAACACGGAAACCGCTGGTCATATTATGACGAAATTTGGTATTGGGAAGTTTTGTTAAAATTAATTGACCGATTCCGATTTTGGTTAAAATCGGACAATAATTACGACCACTTCTCGTTAAATTCTCATTTGAGAGAAAAATATTGAGAACATTGTGGAATCTCAAAGAACGCATTTGGAAACTGTGTACTCCGACATGGAGTGCACCTTTCCAATCTTGTTTTTAGTGCGCGAATTATACCTTGATAATTTTAGATTGTTAAGGGACCCCTCAAATGCTGATCGTCCCGGGCCCCGCACCCCCCTAGGGGCGGCCCTGACTGCAATTATTATAACCAATTTAAGAAACGATACGTCCTAGCCACTCAAAAGCTTGGATTTAGCGGCTACATGTTGTAGGTCTCACAATTAGGATAGTTAAACACAATCAATGTATGTCAAATCTTTTGCGCCCCTCCCCCTCCTCCCCTCCCCCTCCTCCCCTCCCCCTCCTTCCCTCCCCCTCCTTCCCTCCCCCGCCTTCCCTCCACCTCCTCCCCTCCCCTCTCCCTCCTTCCCTCCACCTCCTCCCCTCCCTCTTCTCCCCTCCCCCTCCTCCCCTCCCCCTCCTCCTCTCCCCCCTCCTCCCCTCCCCCTCCTCCCCTTCCCCTCCTCCCCTCCCCCTCCTCCCCTCCCCCTCCTCCCCGCTCCCTCCTCCCCTCTCCCTCCTCCCCTCCACCTCCACCCCTCCACCCCGTCCCCTCTTCCTCCTCCCCCCCCACGACCTACCCATGGTGTCCCACAATTTGGAAACCACTGCCTTAGTTTAAGAAACGCTCTCATGTTTCGATAATAACAGAGATAACAGAGTAGGGGTCGGAAACTTACGTCTCACGGGCAGCCTACGGCCCTTCATATGGCCCGCGCAGCCATGATGAAAAAGTGATCGGTGGAATTTAACTTAGATAATTTCGTATTTTTCAGTAAAACTGTGCTCTCAAAAAATTTTCCTGGGTAGTTTTAATGCTAGGTAGTAAATTATTTCGATTAGATTTTCAATAATATGATGCCATAGAATCTCTGGATAACTTCGGATGTTAAACACTCATGCGGCCCGCCGAAGCTCTTGTGAATTCCAATGCGGCCCTCCGAAGCATTCACATCAACGAATGTGGCCCCTCACTATACACGATATAATTTGAACGACACTGTAAAAAAAAACTGATCACTAAGAACCGATTGTCTCTCCGTCTACCAAAAATTTCTTTAAGATGATGCATTAATAAACGTATTTCCGTAATTTTAATGACTAAATACTGCAAAACTATACATATAGTATCAGAAATCATACCAGGGTAATAATAAATATTTATTTGCCCATCTATTATCTAATCAATTATCACTAATCAAATAATCGAAAATTATTTAGAACATACTTCATTTTAGTGAAGTATTCTAATATTTACGTTTGTGTCCATTTCTTCATCGTAGGTAATGTATTTTCCTTCGCTTACAAAATGTTGCATGCACACGTAATAAAATATCACATATTTTCGTAATTATAGCAGATCATATTTACTTCAGTAACCATTAAGATTGTTTTCGTTGACAAGTAGGTAGCTATTAAAGTAAATTTCCAAGTTCAAAGTGAATTACGACGTTCTTGTTCGATTTTCTTGATAACGGTTATTCCTACGATAAAAATGTGTAGGAAAAGAAATACTCTACGTTACTAGTTCTACAAGTTTATTGAAAAATACTTTGATATGATAAATAATTTACGAGATATGACGGAAATTCCATTTTTTGTCACCAGTAAAGTGGTACCCCTGATTGGCTTACGTGATTTATTTTTGTAATGTTTATACTGTCTTTGAATGTAAGCCGTTAATATCAAATTTCATGAAATTCGTGCGGTAGAAGCCGAGAGGATAATTATTATCCTCGTGAGGCCCGTTCGTACGCATATATCAGGGAAGAATTGGATGAACCGATGGGTACATAAAATCTTCACATAAATACATGGCCAAAATAAGATATTTGGACCAGATCGACTTAGCAGGGGTGCCACAATTGTAAAGTTAAACTTTTCGGTAATTATGAATTTGGAAGGAATTTGCCAAACCAATTTCAACGAAATTTTCAATGAAAGAGGTGTGCAACAAAAAACAAAATCAAGATGTTTAGCATAGATATAGAAATCAGGGCTGCCACAGTACAAGTAATAAAAAATTTGTTTTACACGTATTTGTGTTGAACTGTCCGTATCAATTTTAACCAAATTTAATGTTTATAATGTGTACATGTATACGACATCATGATAGCATCTTTGGAATGGATCAGCCAAACAGGAGTGCCACAATTATAAATTAAACTCTTTCAGTAATTATGGATTTGAAGAAATTGGCGGAACGGATTTCAACAAAATTTCGTATAGAAGTTTTGTACAACATAAGTACCATAATGAAATCAATATGTATACAGCAGAGCTAAAGTGTAGGGCTATCACAATAAAAGGTAAAATAATATTTCTTTAACACGAATTTCTAGAGAACTGACCACATGAATTTTAACCAAATATGGTATATAAATATAATATACTTATAATTAAATAACCAAAATAGAATATTTCAACCGGGTTGACTAAACAGGGCTACCACAATATCAAGGTTAGAATTTTTCTGTAACTACGAATTTGGAAGGTATACGATTATACTACGGCAAATTTGATGAAAAGTACTTCTGTACCACTGGAAATCCGTGTACATCCCTACTTGTTTTAACGTGTTTTAGCAAACTTTCAAGTTAAGTAGAATGTTGAAATTTGCCAGGAATGCTTGATCCAGATATTAAAAGGTGATGAAAAAAGACATCCTGTCAACTCCAGGGAATCCAAAATTTATACAAGGCTTCTTTTGCCCCGTTGTCCCTCACTCTGCCACGTTATAAAAATGCGAATAACTCGATAAAAGATACATTTTGAAATTTGAAGGAATTTTTGATTCACATATTTTAAGGCGACGACGAAAAGAAAATCTTTAAATAAGTTCTGGATTGTACTCCGAGAAAGACATTTCCCTTTGCCTCAATAAAATCTGATGAGGCCACCACATGTCTTTCTTCATGTCTGTGATATTTCTAAAAATTCCAAATAGGTTACATAATGATAAATATTTTAAGAAACTGCGAGAAAATTTTTGACTTTACAAAGAACCTTAGCCTTCTGATATTGGATAAAGCCACGAAGCTCCAACAATTAAGAAAATAAAAAGGAACTAAAAAATATAATTTTAAAAATATCTCTTAAACAATACATTATATGGAAAAATGTTTCAAACAAAGGTTGTAGAAAATTAACTTTTCTACAATATTTATTCCATGATGTTTTGACATTAATCAAATATTAAAGCAATTTTAAAAAACGGATAAGTAACAAGAGTAAACACCCACTTCCGTTTGTCCGTTTTTTCCAAACTCTTACCTCTTTAACAAAAATGTCAAATATAAAATTTTGCATTGATCTGATTAATAGCTTTTGAGTTAGAGTGCCCACAACACTCTTATCACATACACACACATAGAGACATCATCTTCTTCTTTTTGCGATCTAAATTAGAAATAATTATTCTACAAACTTCGGATTCAAACAATTTTTAGCGTTTATAGAGGTCATGGAGAAACCTCTAGAAAACCTGGGACCTTTCACCTAGGTGACATGGGTTTGACTCCAGATAATAGCCGAATGATGCGTTTTTTCCCATAAGAAAAGCATCGCGCCTTTTTCAAAATTAATTTAGGGCACTTGTCGATAAGCTGGAGAAATGGAATTTTGCGTATTTCTACAAGGCCACACTGCCTATTAGTGATTGGTATCGTTTTTGCTTACATTGTCCTGGGTTCTACTCCAGATGCCCCAGAAAATCTCCCATAAGTAGCGTGCGGAAAAGATATTCCAATGTGTGGAACAGTGGTTTTTAACCGGTGTGACGCGACACAGTGATGTGTCGCGAAGATCTGGGAAGTGTTTCGCCGAAAATGTTAATAACGGCTATATTAAACGTAAAATAAATTTTTTAATGGGAGTTATCGTCTTTATTATGCATTATAAAAACATTTTGCTATATTTATGATGTTTTATTGTTAAATGAGGAATTTTAATTTTGTTAGGAAATACAACAATAATTTGATCATTTACACCTGATTCATAATGATCTATGCCAATGGTGGGCAACCTTTCCTACTTGGTGGGCCGCATTGGTGGCAGTAAAGCCTTCCTAGGGCCGCGTGGGAAATTGTCAATTCTTCGGCGGACTGGATTAAAGTTAAATCGGAAGTTAATTTAGAGATTCCTATTCACCGTATGAGGAAAAATCAATTTAAAATTTGGTTTTTAAGGTTAACATTACAATATTAAGAATCATGATGGAATTCAGTCTTAGTAATACCTTTGAGAAAAGATCAAAAACAAAACTAAAAAGAACTTGAATTGAGAAATATTCATTTGAGGTCTCAATTTAATGGTAGACATTTAAACATATTTTGCCTGATATAAAGTAACATTTGGTAGATAAATCTAAATAAAAATGAAAAAGTTTTGGCAATTACTAACTACTACTACTGGTGGTGGGCCGCATGGAATTGCTAAGACAGCCGCATCCGGCCCGTGGGCCGCGGGTTGGGCATCCATGACCTATGCTCATTATTATGCCACAAATGGCTCTTAAAAACTGCGTGTATACCTGCAATTTGAATATGGATATAAAAATACAGAAATTTCAAATGAATGGAAACATACAATATGTGACGTTAACTTAATATTATACTAGAATAAAATATTGCTCTGCCTACTTTAAAAATTCAACTTCCTCATCTTTCTTGCAGCAAACTCTGTCATCAGATCATTGTAATCCAAATCTAAGGATATTTCCCTCTCTATATATACAGCGTAGCTAATCCACTCAATCTGTCTTGGGACATTGCTGTCCTAGGATAGTTTTTATTATTATAAGTTTCGAAAAGCTATGCTCCGCTGTTGCCACTGTGACCGGAATTGCTAACAAAATCCTATGCGCTATCTCTGTATTTGAAAAGGAACATTTAATGACTTGAGAAACTTAAGGATTTCAAATGCACTTTTCGCTCCTTGGAGAATCAACTGTCGAAGCACACGCAATTCTAAGAAACTGTCGTTGTCGTGTGAATCTTTATCACTATGTTGTCCAAATTTATACACTATTTTTTCATTTCCTCTTTTGTTAATTCTCCAAGTTTTAAAAATCACATAGGAAGCCGAAATTACCTGGGTACTCTTCCATTAGTTCGAAACGCATTGTCAGCGAGCGACACGAGAGCCTGATATACGATGACAAAGAAGTGGCTAATTTCAAATGCCTTTTCAGCCGAACACCATTGAGGGTCGTCCACACTTAGCAGCAATGTTAATCTTTCTGCTTAGCGCGGGACCCGGGGGGACCTTCCCGATTTGCCGTACCCTATGGACGGCCCTGGTTGCAGTTGTAGGTTCAGTAAGTATTGTATATGAACTTTTATTTTGTACTGATTTAATGAGTAGTTTTTGGATTAGAGAGTGCACAAAATTCGTACCACACACAGACATCATCGAGAAAATGATGAAAATGTTCTCTCGTTGAAATCTCGAATTCGATTTTTTTCACGAAAACAATACTTGCTCCTGTATTGCGAATGAATAAATTAAAAACATCTTTTAACTCTGTATTTCATTGCGCAACCAAAAAAATAAATATCGTAGTAAATGATATTAATGGCTTAAGTGAAATAATAAATACAGCGGGCACAATCAAAAATATTAAAACACTTTTTGGAGATATCACGTTACGAAGGAAAATGATTTGAAACACAATTATTTACTGAAACCCATTAGTCTGTGGAATACAGAAGTATAAGGATATCTTCTGAAAAATTTCGAAACATTATTGGAGTATTACATAATCTTTCAGAAAATTCGAACAACCCTGCATGAAAACTCGCTTACCAGTTGTACTGTGGAGTAAGATCGGCGATTTTATTGAGTGCTTACGTGTCATAGCTACTTATTCTTCGAAGTTGGAACCAATCACTAACAAAATTCAGTATGAAGACTTAGATTTACAGCCCGCTTGACAACACATTCATGTTTTGAAAAATGTCAGATGCTTAAGAATTGGATTTTTGTTCAAATGCCCTCCATTAACTAAACAACGCGGGCATCGCGTAAATTCTCCATCATATTCTGCTGAAGACCACTTTAGAAGAGCAATTTTTATACCATTCTTCGACTCATTTTCAGCTGTATTCGAAAATAGATTTTATTAAGAAAACATCAATATCTGTTTCAGATTTATTCTAAAACTTTAAAAAAGTTGATGTTGATCGAATATTTAAATGTAAAAAAATACATCACTCCTTTTATTTATTATAGATATCAGATGGTGAAAATATATTTCACATTTCAAATACCGTATATACTTGTGTATAACACGCACTCATTCTTTTTGTCGAAAAATCCCGACTTTTTCGTATACCCTGTGTATAACGCGCACCCTAGATTTTGAGGAGTATAAGAACAAAATTTAGAATTATATTGTCATGTTAGGTATTAACTAGAGTACCATAAATAAGTAAATAAAGACCCTTCACGGGTATCTCATGATTCGAATTACATAAATCCGACTTTACCAAAAAACCTCCGAAAATTATTTTTTTTTTTAATTCAGACAATTCCGAATTGCGGAAATTTGCTTACAAGGCAAAAAGACTCAAGATCAAATGTTGAATGAAGTTTAAACACGTCAATTTATTTTAAACTTATCAAATTACATGTAACACTTATTTAGAGAATATTGAATGTTAAAGATATTTAATGGCAGTATTTAATACGAAATCTTAAATTTCGTTGCGTATCGCGGTCGTCTTCTTCGCATTGTTATTTGGTGCTGAAGATGAGGAAGATGAATTCTTTGGGTTACTTACATTGTTAATTATATATAACATATTCATTATTTACAAAAATTATTACAATTTGCCTATATACTATGTTTTTTGTTTTCAATACGTGTTTTTCTGGAAGTCTACCAGGCGATTTTGCGGGAATCAGCTGGTTAGCTAGTAAAATGTGGAATATTTGGAGAGGATTGAAATTCAATTGTAAGGAAGTAATTAGGTGTTTGATATGTTTAACTAATATGTCAATAAGCTAGATTATCGACAATTAGCGTGGTTTCCCCTCAATTCACCCAAAAAGTGAGAATCTGGTGGGAATTAGGTACACTTCAATTTTTTATTTTAACTGCACAAAAATGTTACCCGTGTATAACACGCACCCTTTCTTTTTGACCTAAAAATTTGGTCTTCAAACTGCGCGTTATACAAGAGTATATACGGTATTTATTAAATTCGTGTTAAATCAGTGTGAAACGTAGTAGACAAACTAAACGAGTCCCGTCAGACCGGGATAGGCTCTGTTGTCATATCATGAAAAGTACGCTATCCTGACGAAATGGGGCGACCATCACGTTTCAAAGCCCCTTCTCCCAATCCACTCCTACCTGTCATCCACACATTGGATCACCTCTTAGAGACAGCACAGTTGCTCCGGGACAAATGCGCGCAAATAGATGTTAGTGTATCAGATGATATTATTTTATGTAATAGAAGCGAACAGATATGAGACAGCTTGTGCGGCGTCTCACCTATTATTACCTTTTGAGATTATATAAATTCGCTGCAAATAAGCCCAATTTTTTTTAGAACATGGACAACATTGAAAAGTAAAGAATTGAATTACCTGGAACTACTCTTAAGGTGTCGCTACGAAAATCGCTTATATTTTATGAATTCATTATTTATAACTAATAAATATGTTTTAATGGAGAGTTCTCTCATTTACCGAACTTAAACATTTTAAATTTAATCCGTCAGTGTTTGTGATTTTGCATGAGAGAAATTTAAGGATCGTATCATGATCATCATCATGCTTCTGTCCGAAGACAGGTTTTAACTGAATCGCTGCCTCCATTTCTCTCTCTCCCTAGAAGCCTCTTTTATATCCCTGCTTTATATTATCTAATATTCCTATTCTTTTTCTCCCTCTTCCTCTTCTTCCACTAATTTTTTCTTCTAAGATCTTCCTTTGTAAACACTGTCTTCTCAATATGTGCCCTATCCAATTTGCTTTTCTTTTCCTGATTGTTTTTATTAGCATCCTATCTTCTCCCACCATTTCTAATACTTCTTCATTTCTCTTCCTCTCTGTCCGTTTCACTTTCATCATTCTCCTCCATACCCACATCTCAAAACTTTCTAAATATTTTTCCTCCTTTCTCCTTATCGTCCACGTCTCTGCACCATAAAGAGCTATGCTCCATATGTAGCATTTTGCTAATTTCTTCCTTGTTTCTAAATTTATTTTCTTGCTTCTGAGAAGCTCCTTCTTCTCGTTAAATGCTGCTTTTGCCATTGCAATCCTACTTCTGATGTCCTGTGTACTACTTCCATCCTGCGCTAAAATACTGCCAAGATATTTGAAACTACATACTTGTTCCAATTTTTCTTCATTTACCATTATATTTAATTCTTTATGTAAGGATCGTATATGAATCTGAATAAGTACTCTGCAAGCCACTGCAATTGCCTAAAAAGAAACCATAGTAGTAGCAAAAAAGGTAATTATTTTTAATTTAGACGAGTTTTATATTCCATCGCACTAAAAATGTAAATGTTGTCTTCGTTGAAATTATCTGTGGATAATTATCCTGAAAGTTCTCATATGTTAGTATCTTCTCGTATGAGTTACACGAAATTCTCATATTATAACTTGCAGGTTTTTGATAATCGTCGGTGAGTATACGAATATTAAAAGCAATCATTTGTCTGGCACCAAATAACCAGAATGTTTGGAAGTGGTTTCCTTACATAATACCCCTCAAGAGGTAGCGAGAATTTTCTAGTGGTCCGGCGAAGCGAATCTTCCTCTTCAACTCCACGCGAGTAAAAGAATCGTGCTCTTACAGAGAATGCATTCGAGATCGTTCTCATCACGACGCTCCTGACAGCAGATTCCTTACACTGCTTACATCGCAGGATAAATGCGATAAGCGAAGAGAAAGAAATACGCTGAGGTTTTATCTTTCCTTTTTGTAGCCCAAGAAGAAGAACAAATATTCTAAAACGATTATTTTTATTTTTACATTTAGTCTTAAGCTATCAGTATTCTTATTTCACTTTTGTACATTTCTTAAAGTTTTTAAAAATATCCTGAAAGTTCTCAAAAAAATTCCTCTCGTCTCATATGAGTTAAACGAAATTCTCAAATTATAAACTACTAGTTTTTGATTATTTTAAATTTTGAAAATATTCTATAAAATCCATTCAGTGATTAATTCAACAAAAATTCACTAAATTTTTAATTTGGAGTGTTTTCTAAGAACTACTGTAATTTTCAATAAATGACAAAACAATGCTTTTGAAACATCAGAAGTAGTTAATATTTTCTAGACCGGTGTGAACTTTTCCGGAGATTTCTCGAAAATAGAGAAATTTTTTCCGGTTGAATTTCATAGTTTCTATGTAATATTCAGGCATTCAAAATAATAATAATAATAATTGCATATTTCGTTTGGTAATTTTTGTTTTTCAAGAGGTTGCAATTACAGGTTGATCGCCGTGACAAGATTCAACCGACATACTTTACAGCTCAACGGAGGTGATATAGCCACATATATCTCAGTATAGTTAATATAAAAGTTGTTTGAGAATCATTAGTCGGTTATATATGATTATATAAATTCATTAAGGTGAGTTAGGCAAATAAAGCCCGTCATTGTTTGTACAGGAAAACTTTCTTTTAAAATATTTGCGTAATTTTGCGGTTGTTTTGAGATACAATAAAAATTATATTTAAGGCAGAAGCCGACCATAATTTCTCATGTTTTTGGAGTCAATAAGTGGTTAAAAGGACGTATTCATTATCGGAATGAAAGATTTTAAGAGCGGTGCATTTGGCGTCGTGCTTTCCCACTTCCTCCCCATGACCTCCTCTCTCCTCCTCCCTCCACCTCCCTTCTCCTCCCTCCACCTCACTCCTCCTCTCTCCTCCTCCTCCCTCATTCCTTCAGCATCTTATACCACTTGTCCTTTTCCTCCCTCATTTAACGCTTTTCTCCTCTTCATCCTCAGAGCTTTGGAATCATTTACCAAATCCTCATCATCTGGGTAAACAAGGAAGTTCCTCTCCATTTGCTCAGATTATTTCCCACTATTGTACAACACAAATAAATGAAAGATATGAGTTATTTCCTTTTTAGATATTTCATATCGGCTGCAAAGCAACCCTCGTCAGTGGTGATTAACCCATGAATCGCCTTTTCATGTCAACCTTCTTTAGTGATTATAAATAAAATTTATCGAAATTAATTAAAAAAGCGATCTTTCATTAAATGGGTGAAATTATAAGCTCATCCATGGAACCTTTTTTTTTGTAGCAATTTCGTCGCGTGCTTTTGAAGTTATATTTAATTATATCAAAGGTTTATAACTATACTTATTATGTCAACAGCAATAGTTTCAGTATTCGTAAGATATGGTCCTGGATTTTAATATTCCATGTCACCATATCATTTTTCTTCAGAAAGATAAAGAGAAAGGCCTCGGATGGGACAGTTAGGTTTGGATAAGCCAAAGACCTACTGAAATTTAGAAGACATGATGATGAATGCCTTCAGATTTACGGTTCAGTAATTCTGTGTTTTCTCCTCTTAATTATCTAAGGATTTATAAATTGCTTCTTGAGTTTCCCCGTTCACATTCCATTGCATATTGTGGCCATGTACTCTGTGTAATTGTAGATATGCCTCAGTTCTCACTGATCCCTTTCAATAATAAAACACGCAACCACTTCATTACTCCCTTTCATATGATGATATGGATTAAAATTACTTATGGTGGCGTAGCTATTCAGACGACCTTCAAATCCTCGTCCTCTTCATATTAACATAAAAGACTAGCTGTTGAGAAGATGCCAGTTCGAACCTGGTAGCAAAAAACACCGATATTATTTGCGGTACTAATTTTCCGTTACATGCGTACCAAACACTCAATAAGCATCTAATATTACATTTTTCATTAATCCTTGCAAAAAATGAATTTAAAATGACTCCAAGATGATTAAATGTCATTCAAAAGAAGAAAATGTATTTTAAATTACGCTCACCTCAAAGTCTGGCGTTGTGCGCCTCAGATTCCGCTTATTACGCAAAAGACAAGTGACGCGTACACAGGCGCACGTGGGTCTTACGCTACTCGTTGCTGAAGCACAAGGTGGAATGGTATGAACGCGTAGGGGATTACCAATTAGTCTCTATGAGCGGACGACGCACTTCCCATTTCTATATCAGTTTATTTTATGCATCGCAATGTCCGATCACTAGGGAGCCGAGTTCTATTCTTTCGACGCATTATGTGATGGAAAACATTCTGTATCACCACAACCCTCATTAAATACACACACACGAACACGTACGCACACACTCATTTATGTACGTAAGTATCGAACGCAGATCATCAGCGACCTCATCATGACTTTTGAAAAACTGTTTAAGTGTGGCGAGAGGGAACGTTTTCTGTGCACCATTCGTGTGTTCCAAGCATAAACGCCGAACCCATTCTTCACTCCGAAAACTGTCATAAGGTGTAAATGCAAACATATTCATTGTCTTCCTCGCAGTACTTGGAAACAATACTCCGTAAACTTTTAATGCTCTTATCAGCACGCAAGATAATCTCATTAAAATGAACGGTTATAAAATAATGACTTTCAAAATGCAATAACATTATATTGATGCACTCCATCCAAGAGATCTTCAAGATATCCCATATCAGGGCATTGGACCCAAATACGCTTAGAGAGCTATACTATCTAAAGCATTAATCTAGTCGAAAAATAAGTCATAAAAAGAAAACGTGCTTTTTCCTTCTATAAAGTGATTCATATGCGGAAATTAAGGACGATTCGCAATTTAAAATGATGCTTACATTGCTTCGAATTGAAAAATATTCAAAATTCCTGGCCTTCTTGAACCTTTATAATAAATGCACGAAATAGTGCCGCTAGCAGAAAAAGAGGTTTACCAGATTTTGCAACTATCATGTGATATGGAAAGTGTATCTAAGTTTATTTCGGTCTTATCTCATTCTTATGAATTGAATATTACACGTATTTCTCTCCATATAATTTATCTATATCACCTCTTTTCTCTGAATGAAAAACAAAAATCAAAACATTGTTTTAATTAATTACTTTTATATTCCTTAATTTTTTGCGGCAGTATATAAAAAATAGTACTTATCTCCAAATTTAAGATAAGATTATGAACCGTAATTTTTTTCAACTTAAAAGTAATACATCATATTGAGAACTTAATATGTAGGTACTCTCGGAAGCGAATATGAAAAGATCACAGTAGTCTGTCTCCCTTTCATATGACGGTTCACAGCTTACATTTATTCGGTTTAAATAGCAAAAGCGTAACACTTACATGTGCTAAAAATAATATAATGAATGCATTTTCCGACCGCGTCAAGGGCATATTCAGCTATAAACACCATACTTTCCTTAGGCTTAAAGATTCCGAAATTTTAAAATTATAGTGTTGCTTAAGGTTTATTAAGTATTCCAACTTTAAAAATGCCATGTATACCCAGATAAATTTTCCAATTTATGCCGATATTTCAACTCTGAAACAGGAAGGTGTAAATCATGTGCATAATTTTGCACGGCAGTGCGTAAATATTGGTGTTAGCACTAAACCTAATGTATATTTGCGACAAAATAAAAAAAACATTATCTTTATTACTCCACCTACCTGTACAAAGATTAATTTTTTGAGCAAGTATTAATACGTGGCGCTGAAATAAAGTCAGGGAAGTTATGTGGAGGAAATGACTGCTTATTTGCACCTATAATTGGTGCAAGGAAAAATGCGTTGTAAACTAAATACGCTGTTTAACCAAGATATATATCTGAGATTAGCACCTTATATTATTATATTTATACTTCCCGAAGATCATTGGCTAACGAATAACACATAAAAAAATTAATATTAGTATTTTATGGAACTTATTTAACATAGTAATTAGTTTAAATGAATATCTAGCTTCTGCGAGCGAATAAAGCTGACAAATTAAGGATATTAGTTTTGTGGCGTTTAACTTTTCTTTAACGTTTAATCGGGGGAACGATTGCCTAACATATATGTAGAATGTTTGATGAGTAAGAGGTTTATAAAATCTTTTTCTGACAAATAAAATATCTAAAACTAAAAATTTACTTTTTAATTTTTGCAAAAATTCGCATTAACTACTCTCCGAGTTTAATAACTGAAATGTGACCGTATGTTAACGTAAAATAATCGGGAATACAGATTCAGAAAAATAAAAATGAGTAATTTTATAGATAAAAATTAAGAAAATCGATTAAGTTCCACGCACAAGACGAAGGTTGCCTCCCAGTGTATCAATTTATTTCGATGCCCGGTCAGCCCTCTGAACTTCGAAGCATTTAGTCAAAGAACGCATTTTAATTGCGAAAAAAGTTCTTGTGGTATGCTGATATTAAAAACGATGGGAAGGAATTCTCATAAATACAGTATGGCTCGTATCTAACTAATTTATCTAATTTATTATGCACGTAAAAAAGCCCGACGTTATGTCTTTGGAGGCGTGTATGCAAATATATTTTCGGGGACCTCGAAATATTGTTCAAAGTGTTCAAACTTCTGATACTATGAGATATGATATTGCTGAATGCGCTGTTAAATTTTTCATTAATTTAGCTGGCATAATACAAAATAAAACTGTATAGTTACGGTTAATTTGTTTAAAATTAATGTACACAATTAAAATGAAGAAACATTATTTACACATTATAGCCTATCTTCATTTGAGCTGTGTGCGTTGCTCTTTACTTATAATTTCATGGAAATCATACTTTTTGACTTCATCACTCTCCATAGACATTATTCAGGTTATGATGGTCTTTTTTTGCGCATAATTCATTATCAGCATGATTTATTGAAACCGGAATAGTTAAAATATGAGCAGAGCAATAATTATGTTAGAGAAAACGTCACTTGATCGGTTTCTGCAGAGAAATTGAGGTTTGAACATGAAATGTCAACGTCAAATAAATAAATATGAGCATATATTATGTTGGAAATACCTAGAAAATGCTAACATTATAAAAATTATTTCTTAATTTTTATTATTTTTCTCGAAATCCATTATTTTGTAAGAGTGCTTCTGAAAGCGGATAACAAGTGAGCTGATGTAAGTGATGAAGTTAGATTTTTCCCTCATCATAATGAAGTAAAAGAGAATTATTTGGACATAGTGGGAGACGAAGGAGGAGGTTTTGAAAGCAGTTGGGGGGGGGGGAAGAAGATCTCAATTGGAGTGATAAAGGACAGCGAGAAATGGATGGGCCAAATTTTAAAAGGAAACGGAATAATGAAAGTGGTCAAAGAAGGGAGAATGATAGGAATGAGGCAGCGAGTTAGGAAAAGGTGCAATGGATTCATTAAGAGGAGGAATTGTGTATGAGAACTTGGAGAGAGAGAGAGAGAGGCTTTGGATGGCGGAGACCGAGTTTGTTCCGCCTAAAACCTACCGAAAGGTTGAAATATAATGTAATGTAAGGAAGTAAAATTTTATGGAAAATTTTTATTTTTGTACGAATGACTGAGCATGGGAACTCATGTTTTTTCCAGGATGGGGACGAAATGTTGACATAAAGTTGAATTTGCCTTGATTGTTAAAGCTTCGTTGTGCAAAAAGGTAATTCAAATGTAAAAGTGTTTTGTATCTACTATAAATTTGCGCACATGCCCACTGAACGCTAGTTACGCCACTGAAGACAAGTTCCGTATTGGGCTTTTACAAAACTATTTCTTAGTTTAAACCCGCCTTATATTCGTGGACTAAGCAAAACAACCAATATTATAAATATTCCATAAGGTTATGTGTTATATCGATTTCTTAAGCCCATTGGATTTCCGATTGTGTATTTTTGCGAAGTTAGGTGTTTTAACGTTTGTGTTTTTTTGGGAGGATTTACGAATTTACAATTAATAAAAAAGGAGGTTGATCATGAAGAAAAAAGCTGCTCGAAAAGAGTCAAGTGCTGAAAGGAGTGAGGCGGAGTTATAATACTAGTTTTAAAATTATGGTTGTGAAGGAAGTAGAAGCTTCGAAAAATAGTAACTCTGCCAATAAATATGGTATTACCGAAAACACTGTAAGACGCTGGAGAGATCAAAAACAGTCTTTATTAAATTCTCATTTTTCGCGTAAATCTTTTCGCGGGCCCAAGGACGGCTTGATGAAACTGACAAACCTGTTAGTTGACTTTGTAGATGAGAAACGAAATGAAAGAATGCCAATCACGCGAGAAATAATGTGCTTTGGGAAGAGGAAGGGCGAGATAAGGCTGACGATGAAGAGAAGAAAGAAGAAGAGTATAACGATGAGGCCAAATTTTGTGACTGGGATTAACAAGTGACGACGAAGAGAATATATCGTAAAATATGTAATTTGTCGAAAAATTAAAAACGTTACTTTATATTTTTTGTTTCTTTTTTGCAAATTCCTAGATATAATTGTTCAAAAACGAGTGTCGCCTTATCTTCGGGCCAATACGGTAACCTCTTTTGTATATAATGTCCCAAAAATTTTAAGCACATTTTGTGCGTTCATTAATATGGCATTACTATTTCTAGATCTAATTAAAATTTATCTTTTTATTGCAATGTAAGCTATTTATATTGGGGCGATGGGCGTATGTCATATGTACTTCCGTTGCCGAAGATACTGAGGAGACATGGAGAATCGCTTTTTTGGGGCCCCTTCTTTTCGGGGAGCACAGCATACTCTGCATATCCCATCACGCTGGCTCTGCGTGTAATGCTGTTTGCGTAAGTTCAAGATTTCCTTTAAAGAAGCATTGAAAAATTACAGCTTACGGTATTCTGAAATACCAAGATACTGAAAAGCTATTCATTATATTGACAAATGATTCGCGTTTATTACTCGAGTTACTTTAATATCAACACGATAGTAGCAAAGTTTTCTTTGTGTTGACTGACATATTTTCTATATGACATATTTATATACAGTTTATACTGTAATGAATAAGTGGCTTAGGATTTCGTAATATGGTAAGACGTAATTAATATTATATATCCCATATGAAATAACATGACGTCAAGCCTTAAATAGAACTGATAATTATGAAACACACGGTTACGGTTACGTGATAGGAAATTGTGGTAAGTAGCGAATTCCATTGGGGTCTATGCGTAGTCACAAATTACAAATGAATTATATCAGAATATTCTTCCCTTTCTGATAGGCATCTAAATATATTTTCCTATTTAAAATTTTCCAATTAAAACTCATATCGGATGTTTCGACACTCGATTCTGTGTCGAAATTGTTTCCCATCCAGATGAAAGTGCGAAAGCTATCGCAGAACGAGTCGAGCGATGAAGTGCGTACTTTGCGACCCCCGAGTGGCGAGTCTGAAGAGAGGAGAAGTGGTTTGCGGCAAAGTGCCAAAGGCGCGCCGACCGCTCCAGCCCGTAGTAAACCCGCAGCATCTCGCTGCGGAAAAGAAGAAGGTGTGTGTCCCGCGTGAGCCAATCAGCTCCCTCCCCTCTCGATCTGCCCATCTCGGCATCCAATCGCGAGGACTGGGCGGCTCCAGCGTCCGGACGGAGGCGAGTGAAAAACCAAAAGGAATGCCGTCGGGCGAGCACAAAACGTCTTTCGGCGTCCCAGCGCAAGGAAGAGAAGATCCTCGACGCGCGTTACCACAGACACACGATTCGACGACGCCGATTTCGAAACCCGAAGTATCACCGCGGTTGATGCTGTCTTCCCGACCGGGCACGTCGTCGGGCGACCGTCTTCATTCCACGAGAGAAGCGTCGACGGAGGCCCAACGGAGGAGGTCGACGGAGGCCCAAAAACGGTCGACGGAGGCCCGACAGAGGTCGACGGAGGCCCTACAGAGGAGATCCAAGTCCCAAAGTGCGGAAGTCGAGCGTTGAAGTCTCCGCGTTCCCCGACGCACCTTCCGGGGAGATCTCGCACGACATCACGCCTTCCCCACTTAGAGATGAAGAACGGACGAGGAGGATGGTGTGTGAGGGCCTCTTCGCTGGCCCGCAACACGTACAACCCGATCCGCGCCATCGTAGAGAACTTGCGACTGGCCCCGCACCCGGACAAGCAGATGATCGCTCTTTCCATCGGTGAGTTCGGCGTCGCATTCGACGTTAATATTATGGTGTCGTCTTCGAGGAGAGATGATCAATCGGACAACGTGGACGTTTTTCCGACAGAACCGTTCCTTCCGCTTATTCCTCGCATTTTCTTATTCGACCGCTTTTGAACTGCGTCGTTCTCGAACTTTCTCTGTGCTTGCTTTACGATCGACCTGGATCGAAGCGCAGACACACGTGCCTCTTTTACTGGAAGCTGAACGACTGCATCATCTAGAACTATTTTCTAATTTTTTGCCTTGGTTTTAGTACATATCTTATATGCAAACGATTGCAAAAGAAATATTTATTATGTTTTATTGGAGCCAGTTTATAAAACCCATACCCCTTAGCTATAAATCCATCTAGAATATAATTAGGGTTAATATATATAGCCTAAATCGAAAAGCAGGAATCTCAATATGGTAGTCTGATATCGGGAGATTGCATTTTTTCTAGGATTGCCGAATGGATTTTTCAAATGGAAAGTAATTCAAATATTTTATGATTCATACTAATTTTAATAATCAATATCACGAAAAACCGCGCCTACTTTTAAGCAACGAAAATGTTTCATGGGAATATAACCGCAATTAAAAATTCTACGCTCTTTAAAATTCTACACTACATACGCGTCTCTGATATAAGCTAAGTCGTAGAAATTCAAGATAGATTAAAAAATTTCTTCTTGGAAGTAAGGAAATATGTAGTTACGTGTCGCCCCCTTACGACGCACCTCACCGCCCCGGTTGGCCTTGGTGCTCACCTGATCCGCCCCAGGCTGCACTCCACCTCCCTGGCCCTCATAATCTCCTCCCCCTCCCCCGTGTTTACCTGAACCCCTTCCCCCACCTCTACTTCCCCCCCCACACTTCCGTGCCCTCCCGCTACTATCATCGTCACCAGAACGCCCCATACCCTCCTTTTAACCGAACTCTTGCTTCTCTCCTTTTAGTATTTCCTTGCTCCGATACGTCAATTAAAGGCTACGAAAACGGGATTCCTGCGCATCTTAGGGTGAAATGATGGAAATTGCATTTTCAACTAATGGTTGATATTTTATTCGAGTATTGGAAGTTGTTTCGATGACTATACACGCAGTGTGCTTTCGCTTAATGAGTTCGCTCGTTTAATTCGTTAAAATGTTGGCAATGTTATTCTCTCGCTTACTTTTAGCAAATAGCCAGTTATAATACTTTTAATGACGTCAAAATTTTCCGGATACCTGGTGCAAAATCAGAGCATAGCGACACATGACGTCGAAAGATGCACATGATTGGCATTTGGTTGGGAATGGCGTCTCGTGATAATCAAATGGAAAATGCCCCGAGGAATCCGTAAAGATGAGAGGGAGGCGAAATTTTAAGCATATCCGACAAAGGAAGTGAACTCAAAAGATTAATATCTCGGAAGAGTAGTTTTTGAATGTCCGATCGGCTCCGGAAAGTTTCAATATTGCTCATTCTTACTTGCGCCAAAACCGTCAATATAGGATTTATAGATCGAAAAGATCCGTTTGATCTTGTGTCATTAACGTTATGGCGAGTAACTTCCAAGAGCGAACTTGTTTTGATCGATGACTCTCAGTTTCCTAAAAATAACTGCGCTTTCTTCGTAACTGTTCGAAGAAACTCAAGGTCGCATAGTCTGAAGTTCAAGCTTTGAGAAAAACACTCAGAAATCGTCGAAATTACTCTCCGCCCGACTTTATGTATGAAATACGAGATTTATTATACAATATTTGAAGGACCGTTTTTATAGAGAATACTAATTATCTTTACAAGTATTTTATGCAAACAAAATCTCTAAGAATTTATAGGGGTTTAGCCTCATGAATAAAAATGCGAAAATTTGAAACTAACATTTATATTTTACTTAAAGTCTTTATAAAATGACTATAGGCTCACAAATGCAATAGCATACATTTTAATTTTATCATTTTTCTAAATAAGAGGTTACTAAGATTTTTCTGCAAAATGTGTCAAATTAATATATATATATATATATATCCGTTTTTCATTCCTCAGATTAAATCGATTCTTTCTGTTACATTTTTCATTTCTTCAAAATGTCAATCGAATAATTTCCCGACTCACGAACATCAAGCGTTCCTGAAAAGCAGTCCGTGAATCTAAATACATGCATCGAAAAAAGAGCAATACATTCATTGATGTAATTAATGGGATGAAACTCGCGAAAAAAATTTCGATCGCAAAAATAAGGAAGAAAACGAAATTTAAAATAGTTTAGCAACAACATTTATAAAAATAAATGACCTTTTTGGTTAGGTGAGTTGTTTTTCGCAAATAGCGGAGCGTGAAGATGGAGTGGGAAGCAGCAGGTGGTTGATCTGCCATAACAACATCATACTCGTTGGAAAACTGTCTCTTCAGTGCATATATTTTCCGTTTGCGAAGAACACATGAATATCGAAAATAAATTTTTCATTTTTATCCATTTTACATTTAAAAGGCGACATTTTGCGGTTTGTCCGTTTGTTATTTCTAGTATTGTTCAACTTCGTTCTTTTCTTTTCATCACAGATATTAACATATTATTATTTAAATTTTGATTTCTATGATTGCTTTTATATTCGGTGGAAATATACATTGAAAACGATAGTTTAAGTAACATAGATCCAATTCTAATAATCGAAAATTTACAGGAGGAGGAATTTATTATGTTTTATTCCCTTTTACTTAGTAATTATGCTTACTATATATTGTTGGGGATATATTTATTTAGAATTCGTGTAGTTTTTATATTTTGCTGTCTCAATAATTATTGTTTTTATTTTTTCTCAAAATAATGAAAACATCTGCCGAAAGTTATTTTTCATTGAGATGTTTTTTTTATTTTGTATGGTTGCTATTTCCCATTTTTTGCGTTTGACATCAAAGTAATTCGCTTTATATTCCATAAAAAACATCTCATGATATTTTTGGGTGGTTATTTTTATCAGCCTACAGTGAAACCTCCATGATTACATAGAACAACGATCGTTAAAGAGGGATTGCCGCATTAGGAGATAGTCGTTAGGAGAGGTCTCTCTATACATATACTATTAAAATTGTTTATCGACAGTGCCTCCAGAAGGCCTAAATCCGCCACTGCCTCCTGCCCTTCAAATCCTTAAAAATGACTCGGCAATATCCTCCCGAGAGTTCCTTGTCTCATGCGTTCCCCTCCCCTTAACTCTTCCTCCCCTTAACTCTTCTTCCCCTTTCCTCGTTTACCTATTGGATTTATGCGTTAATAATCGCCAATGGCCCGAAATTTACGGAAGTTAATTATTGATTCTTTACTCTCATCTTTTCAACTATCATAAATAGCTGATTCGTATAGGAGGAGAGGGTTATAGGATCATATAAAACCTAAGTTACCTCCAGTAGGGCTATAGATTTGAAATATGGTACTACTATCGGGAACTGTGTGCAACCGATGGAAAAATTCCGAAAGTTTTCATTTTTGGAGAAGTTTTTTTATTTCAATCCTACCCCAATAAGAAAATTGTGGAATTCAGTGGAGGGTTTTATCAAACTGCATTTTTAAATTTGTTAAATTGAGATAGGAATTCAGGACGTAAATATTTGCATAGCGGAAAGAATGGAAATTAGTTTTATAGACAAAATTCAAATTCATGCCGATTTAGCATAAAAAGTTGTTTTTAATAAAAAAATGTGAAATTTTTACGATTTTTAACTATGAAAAACTACATGACAAGGGTGCAATGCTTTTAAATCAGAATTGATAATCTCTATCGTAATTGTATCTATTTAATGCTTGACTTAATGAGGCTTGACAGGCTGTATTAAAATACCGTTGATTTCAACGAAGGACGTAAACACATGATGACGTCATAATCCTAAAACACTAAATATCCGATTTATCAAAAAACATTTATTATTTATTAGTATATATCATTTAATGAAAATGTATTATGGCATTTACCACATTTTTCTATAACATACAGTTCTTGAGATACAGAGCGTGGCAGAGAGACGGACAGACAGACACTTGGAAAACTGTAGGTATATAGGATTACCCAACAGCAATAATGGTTGTCGCCGTTCAGAAGAACGGTATTATTGCTTTCTTAGTGGGATTATGTATAACAAATTGGGTTTTGAATAGGGCACAGCGTTACGTGATTGCCTAAACAACTAATATGTGGCGTAGAATCCCATTTCTTAAGTAAAATTGAAAACAATTGTGCCAGTTCGACCTACTCGCAACGCACTGATTTGCAACATCAAAACAAGTGACACACTAAACTCTAATTTCCGATCGACCGTCGGTTTGCCACACATCGGTTATGTCGCCAAATGGAATCGAATAATCTTTTCTTTCTGCTGCCACTTCTTTCTTAGTCGCGTGCGTCACGTCGTTCGCCCTCGACGAGATTCCAAGTACATTCCAGTTTCCATGCAATCTCCCGGCGCTCTTTTCCCCCTCACCATCATCTCTCTCTCTCTCTCTCACCATTCCGCCCTTCCTCCTGGATCTCTTCCAATCCGCTCCGGTCTCCTCCCTCTCCAACTGCGTCACCGACTAATTCTTGTAAACTACGCGCTGCGACGGTGGCGCCTCCACCGAACCAAAGTGCTTATTCTTTGTCTCTCGACGAGTAATGGTCAACTTGTAGGTACTCCGGTGCCCCTTTTATCCTCCTCCCATTTTCAGCGGTCCCTCTTAGCCCTCGAGGGCCCGCCTGGCATTGCGGCATCTCTAGGCCCTTGAGGGCCCGCCTGGCGCACGCCCTCTCCTCGTGTCTCCGCGCTGCTTTCCGGTCACCTTCGCATCTGTTATGATCCTTCTCCAGCTGTATCCACGGAAGCTAACTGCGCATTTAGGTTCCTGCGTTAGACATTCCTGCAGAGTTGTTTTGTTTTTTGATATTCGTGATGTTTCAGAAAATTGAATTTCTGCGATCTTCCGTTTTGAATTTTTTTTTAAATCGCGGACGGAAAATCGCTTTGAGATAATACATTTACGTGCACTGAAACAGAACGATGACACGCATTTATTAACTTTGTCAGACTTTTTCATTGACGTACTTCTACCGTGGGTTTAAATTTTTTATGCAGTTTCCTTTGTTAACTCCACGATATGTTACACAACTTGCAACGGTCAGTTTTGAAAAATTTTCTATGGAGGAATTATAAAAAATTTTAAAGTTTCCAACAACATTTCTCTAAATTCTCGAATATTTATGAAATATGTATACGTTCATAATTTAAAGTTTGTGGTTCATGGTTAGGAACTATGAAAAACGCACCCATAACTTTTGAGCGCAACTTTTCTAGAAAGGTTGAAAGTTGAAACATGCAGAAATCTGACATTATGGGGGTAAATTTAGCTGACCAACCTTTATCTGGTCCAACTATTATATCTTGCATCTCACCATAATGATTTTACCAATAAATATAACATTTTCTGGAATTTCGGATTTATTCCAGAGGCTGTACCCAATGACCTATATTCATGTCAAATGTCAGCTCTGTAGCACTTCTAGAAGTACCTTAGATTTTATATGATATATCCTATATATGTATGAAAGAATGGATTCACGACCTTTAGATCTAATCCATTTTAAAGGAAAAATTATAAGGTTTCTTGTTCATCTTTTTTCGCCTACAGTTCTAAATCCTTCATGTTAAACGTTTAATTCACATATTTTTGAGAAATCTTGCCATTTGAATGGGATGCTGCCTTGCCTACCAATTACATTGTTAAACCTCGAAATCCTATTGTTATTCCAATCCTTATGGGTTTAATCGTTTTTTGAAGGTTTTTAATACGGGGAGGGGCGAAAGGGAAATGATACGGAAATGATTTTCATGGTCCGTTACGTTATTTACGAGAAGGAATACCTAAAAAGTTGAAAAACGCTATGTTGTCCGTTCATTGGTCTGAGCGTAAAGTTATTAAAACGCGAATAACTCGATCAAGGATGTAGATAGAAAATAGAAATTTGGCATAAATTTATGTGATAAGGTAATCAGAATTCGTTTATTTAGGGTTGGCACAGTAAATACAGAAATAAATGTCCGTTTTGGCGCTATTTTGAGAGGAGACATATTGCACTTCCTTCGAATAATACTAATAAATATTAATTTAATGAAAGAATATTTCATGTGGACTGAAAATTAAAAATATATAATTCACATTTTAGTATGTTCCAGAGAGTTGAATTCTATACTTGGCCTCATATTCGTCATATATTTTATTATTATATTAAAAATAGTGTATTGCCCGTCATATGACGGATAAATAATTATATACCCTCCATTCCTCTCTCCCTCCCTCTTCCTCCGTCTCTCTGCCTACCTCTCTCTGTCTCTCTTTTCTCCCACCTCCCCCCTCTCTCATTCCCTCCTGTCCCAATCCATATCTATCCCTCTTTTTCTCCGTCTCCCTCTTTATCTCTTTCCTCCCGTCCTTTTCTAATTCTATACCTCCCTTACTCTCTTTGTACCTTCCATTCTATATCCCTTCCTTCCTATCTCCCTCCCCACATCCCCCTCTCTCTTACTCTACATCTATATATAGTCGTTTAGATAAGCAAAAGAATTCGAACTAAATCCCAGTCCCATCAGGATTGCGTGTTTTCACAAAAATCCTAAGATAATTTAAAGCAATCTATGGACTCGTATATATTACACGTATGCGGGTTGTGACAACAATTCATTCTCGAAGTCGAACAATGACGTGTTAAACAAGGCTACATTTCGTTTAATAGCCGATATTTTCCCAAAATATGTGATTTAAATGTTTAATATGAGAGATTTCGAACGATAGGCGGAAAAATATGAATAGAATAAGGCATTTCGTTAATTTTCCTAAAACAGAGTTTAAATTCGAAGATCGTATGTCAATTTTAATCTCCAAAACAATAAACCTGCGCTTTAAAAAGTCGATTTTTACGTTTTACCTTACGGGAAACGTAAGTCGAACCTGGGTCATTTTTCGTATTCTTTTCGCCATTTAATTCAAACATTCCTGCGAAATTTCAACCTTCCACTTAATCGGAAAGTTTGTTAAAAACGCGTTAAAAAGTTCCATTGATTACGTCAGCGTTACACACAAACCCCACCATCTAGGCTTTTATTATAATATTAAATTTATATTAAATAGGTTTGTGTTACCAATATATTTCATTGAAATGTTATCACCTAAATTCCATTTCGGTTTATATCAAACGGATTCTAGGCTTTTATTATAATATTAAATTTATATTAAAATAGGTTTGTGTTACCAATATAGTTCATTGAAATGTTATCACCTAAATTCCATTTCGGTTTATATCAAACGGATTTTCATGACATTGGCGGTTAGCATGTCCTGTGATATATAATGATAGGAATGTTTATATTCGTGATTTTTTTGTTTGGAAAAACATTTCAAGTGTAGACGCAATAAAAATTAATGTTTTTGTCTGCTCTTTACAGAAATCTACGTATTAAATGTATTTTTATAACTATGCTATAAGTCAATTCTTGCTTCGGTAAAATAACCAATATAACAGCGGCAGAAGGTCTGGATTTATCATCACAAATGATTACTTAACAAATGTTGAACAACAAAGGCCGTAACGTATTATTTACCGTTCCGGGATCTAAAAAGGTATACACTAATTACTGGTAATAACTAAACAATAATCTTCTCTTCATAAATATATTTTTTAATTTGTTTGTTTGCGCAGAAAAAAGTACTAATTACCGATTGCTTACCAAAGTTTGCAAGATTTCAAATTTTGATTTAAAGTACACTTCTTTCATTTCCGAAATTCTCTATATAGGTAAAAATTCATAATATGAGAATTAATTTTTCATGCTTCAATAGCATTGATTTAATCCTTACATTAGACTGCAATATAATTAGGGTATGGATTTTTCGGATTTTACCCGATTTTTACCCTCCGATTGCCTTTTTTAAATTTCGGGTAAAACCCGAAATTATTAGTTTTCTTTAAACGCAATTTGTTTTAGGTTTGGTCACAGAATTTCTATTCTGGCGCTTGTAAACACCTCAGCACTTGTGCGCAGTTCGGGATGTTAGTGATCAGTCTGTTTATTCCTTGTAAAATATTTATTCGTAAGCTTACTTTGTAACACAATCTTAATCTCCTTGGTTTTCTCGCGCCACGAATAGGCGCTTAGCTAGTCGCTGTTAGATCTTTGATAGGATAAGGATAAAAGAGTCCAAGTTGAAAACACTACGAAAGAAAAATTATTTCACTAGTATCTGGTGTTTTCAAAAGAAGTTGAGCGGAAAGCAAGATATTTGTGCATTGCACGATGTGCAGCCTGCGAGGTGTTCCTCTCCACCTGAAGGCGTTTAACACAAGATGCTTGCTTACCATACTTGAGATATAGTAAAAAGTTTTGATTGCTAATAAAACTTTTAAATTGTTAAACCAGATTTTTATTTTAAAATCATTTTATCCGAATTACAAAATAATAAAACCCGAAAATTACCCGAGATTGAACTTTTTTTAAAACCTCGAAAAATCTGCAACTTATTTATACCCGATTTTAACCAGATTGAAAAGGAAAATAATAAAACCCGATATTTACTCTCCGAATAAATTTTTTTTAACCCGAAAAATCTATTTGATTTCAGCCAGCGACGTATAAATATGACGACGTGATAATTTTAAATTAATTTTTTATCCAAATACGTACTAAAATGCACGAATGACAACACCATAATCATAACAAACAAAATATCCTAATTTGTACATAACTTTTAGTGTAGTATATAGGCTATTGTCTCAATGATGTTTGTAGTTATTGCTTAAAAGGGGCGATCTGAGCCATGAAACTTGAAATTTGAAAACTTGGACGCGAGCCGATTGCCAGAGAACTTAGAAATTCCGGATTGATGCCTTAATTTCGAAGAAAATGAAAACTATTATCTTATTTGAATGGGTAGTTCAAATGCTGTCGCGTTGGTTATGGTAAACCAACACATTCTCCAGGGAAACAGCACTTCAGTCACGTGGAGCCTTTATGCATTAAATAATAAATTGCATGAATAATAGCAGTATATTTATAATTTTCCGTGAAATTAAGGAAACTATCCGTCATTTCCGAATTCTCTTGCTATCGGCTCGTGTCTGAGTTTTTGTATTTCAACTTTCGTGACTCAGATCGCACTGCATGAGCAATAACAGTAATTATCATTAAGACAATACCCAATGCATTAAATTTATGGAAAAATTAGGATATTTTGTGTTAAGATTGTGGCATCATCATCCATGCCTTTAGCGCGTATTTGGATAAAAAATATCGAGAAATAACTATGATGCCATTATATTTAACAATTAAAAAGAGTTAAAATTTCTCGAAAGATTACACATTAAACACAAACTTAAAATACTTTTCACGTTTTACCGTCACTGCTATCAGGGTTGCTTCTATTGTGATCCCTTATAGCCCTGGAGAAAAACAAACCCATTTGCTCCTTCCTACAGCCGATAACCCAAATTTAATCACCATGTTTTTGCTCTCAGCAATACGTGAAAATTACAATTATCTATGATACCCTCAATCACAGTGCAAGACGACTTTACTGTTTTGGATAGAGTAAAATCTTACATATTATCTGAAGAAAATATTGTTTTCATAATATGATATTGAAAATATGAGTTATGTGCTTATGGGAATAAACTTCATGTTACCTAATTCAGTTTAAAAAAATAAAAAATAAATTTCCGTAACTCGAATTTTCTATAATTCGAATAATTTTTGCTTTCCTTTGAGATTCGAGTTATAGAAGTTCCACTGTATGTATACAAATATTTAAAAATATATTTCCATAACTTGAATTTTCTATTACTCGAATAATTATTACTTTCCTTGAGATTCGAGCTATGGAAGTTTCGCTCTAATTCGTGAGGACGGCATTAATTTCCATTAAAAGCATTAAATCATTGCAATCGTAATGTATATTATCATATCCCTTTAAAAGCATTGAGGTCATTACCATGGTATTTAAAGACTTTCATTGTTGAAAAGAAGAAAAAATTCACACTTTTTCCGATTAAAAGCAGATATTTACGCTAATTCGGTACGTATTTGAATTCTGCCTTAAAAAATTAAGAACTCCGTTTTTTTACATAGACAACTATTCTTTTCGCGAATTCGTATCCCAATTTAAGTACAGTAAACCCTCCAAATTCGCGAGGGTTACGTTCCCGTGAACTCTCGCGAATGTGGAATTCGCGGATGTTGAGACCATAATTAAATGGGAAAAATGGGGTTAGGTTCATGGCACGACAAAAAATAGCGAGTGAAAAGGTAAATATATAAGACAGACAAAAATCTGATGTGGCCCCCACATGACTTTCTCCATATCTGTAATATTTCTAAAAATTCCAAATAGCTTACATAATAATAAATATTTTAAGAAACTGCGAGAAAATTTTAGACTACTAAGAACAGAAATAAACACAAACCATACATAGCCTTCTGATATTGGATATAACCACAAAACTCCAACAATTAAGAAAAGAAAAAGGAGCGTTACTAAGACGTAACTAAGTGTCAATTGTTAACAATAGTCGTCGGTAGGTGGCGTGGTGGTGGAAGCTAAAAATATAAGATATCTCTTAAACAATGCATTATATGGAAATTGTTTCAAACAAAGGTTCTAGAAAAGTATATTTCCCACAACTTTTATTCCAGTACATTTTTACATTTATCAAATATTAAAGCAAATGTATCAAAATAACGGAGAAGTGACAAGAGTAAACACCCACTTCCGGTAGACCGATTTTTACCAAAACCTAATCGAGTCTTCCAACATTTATGAAAATGTTAAATATAAAATTTCGCGTTGACCTGATTAATAGTTTTGGAGTTCGAGCACCCACAAAAAAGCTATCACACACACAGACATCATCGAGAAAATGGTGAAAACGTGTTCAGGGGACCTCAAAACGTATATTTCCGTTGAAATCTCGAAGACGATTTTTTTCATGAATACAATACTTTCCCCTCTATACTACGTAAAAAACATCCATAGCAGCTGTATAGCTCAAGAAAGTACGGAGTAAACATCGTACCCTCTTTAGATATGCCTTTCCTTAAAGGCCGGTTTACACAAACAGAACGTGCGCCTGCCGTGTCGTGTCTTGAGCATTTACACATGGCAGACCGTGCTCCGAATTTTCGAAGTTCCCCGCAGTCGAGAGAATGAATCGCTCAGAGGAGGATGTGATTATTGCGTATCTACTGTTACAAGATAAAAGGCGGGAAAAACGAAGAAAATACTGGGTTCATAAAATTGATAGAGCAAGAGAGGAAGAAGGAGAATTTCACACAATTTTTGGACGACTGAAGGATGAAAGCCAAAAATTCTTCGATCAGTTTCCCGAATAATTCATTTTTCCAAAAATCACTCTGGTATGAATAGCGAACCATTGAATCCGCGAATGGCAAGGTTGCGAACGGTGACTGCTTATTTTATTTCGGAAAATTAAACTTTCGGGAAAATCATCATTCGGGAAATTGATTTTAGTGGAAGTGATTCCAAATGCACGACTTGTATTTCCTCGCTCAACATTTTTCTTATGTGAAACAATTAACAAGAGTGGGAATAGGAAAAGGGTGTCTTCGGACGAAAGTGATGATTTTCCCGAACCTTCGGACTTTGATTCAGATGAAGTGTTTGTTCACATTTCGGATAGAAATTCAAGAAAATGGTATCAGGCCATTTGGAATTTCATCATTGAAGTGGCGTTGATAAATGGTCGCATTGTTTTTAATTTACAAAACCCAGAGAAAAAATTGTCTCAAAGAAAATTTGGAGAATGTGTAACAGATGGAATGTTGGAAGACTATACGATGAAGGCTCCGATGAAACGCGGCTGCCAAACATCCTCACCTATGCTGTCACTGTCACTTTCCAAGTCAGTTTGAAGACTAGAAGTATCAACCAAACTGTCGTATATGTAGCAGCATTCTGCCCTCGCACTGCTCTGAAAAGGAGAAAGGTCAGTGCTAAAGGAAGCAAACTATATAATTTTGCTGGGTGTGATTCCCTGCTCTGAAGTATAACATACTCAGAAAAATTACAAATGCAACTGCAATTGTAAATGGATGTAAATGTATAAATATTAAGTATTATTTTTGATGTGAAAAAACTTTTTGCTGTATTTATGACTGTATTTTGTGTTATTATTTTTCTTTAGTAAAATTCATAAAAGATGAAGCATAACACTTTTGAAAGTTACCATATTCTTGTAATTTGTTATTTTTGTAGAAAAAGTAGATAAAATGCAATGCTTTAAAAACAATTGTATGATAATATAGTGCAGTTATCCTGGTGTTAGCGTTAGCCTGTGCTAATTATAAGTTCTTTAATTACATTATGATCGTAATCTTTATTTTGGAGAGCACTCGTGCAATTTTTCTTTATCCATGATCGCACACGTCTGGATATGAAAGTGTTCTCCAATGGAATAGAATTTGCGAACTGACTGACGTCACTACGCCGCCGCCCATAGAGGGCGCCGATTCTCAGTTCACACGTGCCAGACTGTGCCCCGACCGTGCGCCGAATATGCGCCTGCTGTCTGACCGTGACCTTGGTAGGTCACTTCGAAGAAGGTCGGTGGCGACGCGGTACGTTCGGCGCACAGTCTTCTGTGTGTAAATCAAAAACGGTCTCACAATGCAATTCGAATGAAAATGACCCCTTGGAGATTTTCAGCGACACGACACCGCAGGCGCACGGTCTGGTGTGTGTAAACCCGCCTCAAGTCTTCTCCTACTGCGGTCACTTTCTTTTAGACTTTGGTCATAGCGTGTCTTAGAGATCTTTCTACAGTTGAGCTCGAAGCATTTTTGGGGCTTGGTTATATTACCGCTGCGAAAAAAGATAGTCATTTTGATACAAACTATATTCGGTGAAGTACAAATCGTGCAAGCGGTATGTTTGTGGTCAACATCGCAATATAATCTGTGAAAACTATTAAAAATAGATCAGAAAATAACTCTTCATAAAGTGATTTTTAATATTTTTTGTTAAAATTCATTTTTTATCATTACCAATTTTGCACTACGTATAGACGTGTAGTAGTAGCGTGATTTTCTGGAAGTGTAGTATTTAAGAGTTAACAAAGCCCACACAATAAAAAACGTTAGCATCTGCCAATGATACCATTCACAGGAACACGGTTTGCTCGTATTTAAGATTACACTAACGGTACCCACAAAAACTTTTGCGAAGTCAGTCAGAAATCTGCCTGTTTAAAATCATCAGCGTTAAAAATGCCCACAGACTACACGCAGTTGACTGACTGATAATAATCTTCAATTATTAACGTTGCAACGTTAAGTTTGACATTGATACAACTATAATTTCGATGCTTCATAAAAAGCGCGAAGCGAATAACGCAATTCTTTTGTCTATTAGAAGGCTTAATAGACGCTAATTCAATCGGAGGCAACAATGGGGATCGCCCCGGCAACACCCGGAAAGATTACGAAAAGAGCCATAAAATTTCGAAAAGCGACTCACGTTTCTGACAAATTCTTCCGTGTAACGTCTAAACATTGCAAGAATGAGATAGTTTATGGTTTTAGCGGGCGAATAAAGTAAAAACGGAGAAATTCGGTCCCTATTTACGTATTTTAATGAATGAAGGAAATTAACCTTGCACCACGAAATATCAAAACTCCTGTGTAAACATATGAGAAAATGTAATCGTCTCCCGGAGTCGAATCCGTGACACTTAACTAAACGAAAATAGTTTTCCCGGGGTCTCCTAGTTGGCAGAAACAAAATGGCGTTTACAGAATTTCTCTATGACAAACTGTTCAAGAGATAAAAGGGGGGGACGGACGGACAGACATTGAGTATTAATATATAAAGTTATTTTTACGCTGGTTTTCAAAGGAAACACAGCCTTATGGAATGGTCCTTTCTGTATGCGTGCGTGTGTGTGTCCCCTCTACTAACAACTTTTGCACCGATTATCATGAAACTTGGTATGAGACTCGTGCTGCCAAGGCCCACCTCCGGGCTATATTTTCTTTGGCGAAGATTCCAGGAACGTTTTTTTCCTATTTGTTTTACATAGGAAATATCAAATCCATCGTGCAGAAATGTTTTCTTTGATACATTATAATATCTTATAATTGTGATATCGGAGCGAGGTTTACACTGTTCTATGGGGAAAAGAATGCAGATTCTAATTCTTATCACCGAATTTTGATAATTGATAGAGTTTTCTTGAATTTCTACTAAAATATAGCGTTTTAAATAGCATTTTATGGGATTGTTACCATGGAGACGATTATTACCGAACTCGGCTTGAACATAGCGAGTGAACAAATAGATTATTTTCTTTTCTGCTCGACTACTCTTCAGCAATGGACAGTTGATCCAGACATTAGCGTATAAACAGTAACATTTATTAAAAAATACATGCAAATTATAATGTTAGAAAGATTTTGACATTGTTTTTAGTATTTTAAACCTGATGATGATATATTAATTTGTTTTACAATTTTTCTCTATCATTGATGAACTATGTATTGAAAATGGCATTTATGGTATGAGAATTCCTTGGAATGACTAACACATACTGAAACATTTCCTGTCAATATAAGTAATCAATTCGGGACGTCAACTTTGGGACCAGACTGCATTAGTCCAATTTTGGACTTCTTGTTTCATTATCAGAGAATTTTAATGCAATCTTCTAAGATTCAGATTAACTTTTATAAGTATCTCTTTTATTTAATACTTTCTAAAAAATTAAGCTGTAATAAAACTCGGGAAAATTGTTTCACAGTTACTCTTCAAACTCTCAAGCCTGAACTCCATATACGTATACGGATCTGGTTATCTGCCGCAAGAACGGTCCTCTATATGTCTGAACCAAACCTGGCCTTCTTCACTTAAAACCTAAATGTCATCTATTCATTTTTGCTATACTGCACGTTCGGTGAGCTTTCATTGTGCTGTCTTCCGTTTCACTTTGGATTTAATCGAGAATGTTTTAAATAACTGTAATTCGTTCATAATATTTTAAGACGTAGTTTTGTTAAAATCAGATTTATTTTTCTTATTCAAATGCTTTTCATAGGTATTTATTATGTGCGGAGGTATTGATTATTTGTTTAAAAATTTAGTAAGCTAAATCGAAACCAGTTGCACGTAGCAGATGTTACACGTTCCTTTAATGATCATCATCTTCATCACTAGTGTTCTGTCATTCTGCAGATCCTATCAATCCTTAGATTGTTTTGATGACTTGGGAATGATGATAAAAGTTCGAAATGGCGGCATAAGATGGAAAGAGAGAAACGATCTCTCGCTTACGGTTCGGTTTACAAACGAGCCCGCGGGTGCTCCCCTGTGGACCCGAAACATCGACGGTAAACTTAAACAAGAGAGGAAAGATGGTGCGTGCGTACGTGCGAGGCGGAGGCGTTCCTTACGATTTATGCAATCATGCTAAAAAAGTATAATGTCTAAGAAGTGAAAAATCTTACGCCAGTGGCGATGCCAAAGAAATATCGAATTTTGATTCGCCGATGTATTTTCTAATCAGTTGTAATTAATAAAACCATCGACAATTATTTAAAACATAAATCACTCGAATAAATAGTAATATAATCTTTATGTTCACGTTCATTCCTTCGTCATTAATTACCCATTTCTTTTAACTTACGAAAGAAAATAGACGTTGACCTGAATAATAGCTTTTGAGTTAAGAACACTAACAAAAAACTGTCACATACATACACACAGACATAATCGAGAAAATGGTCAAAACGTGTATTTCCGTTGAAATCTCTAAATCAATTTTTGAAAACAATACTTTCCCCTGTGCTACTTATGGAGAAAATTAAAACGGATAAGTGACAAGAGTAAACACCCACATCCGATTGACCGATTTCTACCAAAAACTAATCAGCTCTTTTCCCTTTATTAAAAATAACAAATGTAAAGTTTCGTGTTGACCTGATTAATAGTTTTTGAGTTGGAGCACCCACAATTTTCCTATCACAGACACATATCATCGAGAAAATAGTCAAAATGTGTTCAGGGGACCTCAAAGGATTTATATTCGTTGAAATCTCGAAATCGATTTTTTTCATGAAAACATTATTATTATGGAAAAAGTAATACGAAAAAATCTGATGTGGCCACCACATGACCTTCTCCATATCTGTAATATTTCTAAAAATTCCAAATAGCTTACATAATAATAAATATTTTAAGAAACTGCGAGAAAATTTTAGACTACTAAGAACAGAAATAAACACAAACCATACATAGCCTTCTGATATTGGATATAACCACAAAACTCCAACAATTGAGAAAAGAAAAAGGAGCGTTACTAAGACGTAACTAAGTGTCAATTGTTAACAATAGTCGTCGGTAGGTGGCGTGGTGGTGGAAGCTAAAAATATAAGATATCTCTTAAACAATGCATTATATGGAAAATGTTTCAAACAAAGGTTGTAGAAAAGTATATTTCCCACAACTTTTATTCCAGTACATTTTTACATTTATCAAATATTAAAGCAAATGTTTCAAAATAACGGATAAGTGACAAGAGTAAACACCCACTTCCGGTAGACCGATTTTTACCAAAACCTAATCGAGTCTTCCAACATTTATGAAAATGTTAAATATAAAATTTCGCGTTGACCTGATTAATAGTTTTGGAGTTCGAGCACCCACAAAAAAGCTATCACACACACAGACATCATCGAGAAAATTGTCAAAACGTGCTCAGGGGGCATCAAAACATATTTCCGTTGAAATATCGAAGTCGATTTTTTCCATGAATACAATACTTTCCCCTATACTACGTATATGGAGAAGGTAAAAATCGACTTTTCTACGTGCAGGCTTTTATTCTTTTGTGATCTAAATTAGAAATAATTTACCTACAAACTTCGGATTTCAACAATTTTAAAGTAGAAATTATAAAGTTTCTTATTCTATTCATCTTTTTTCGTCTATGGTTCCAAATTCCTCATGTTAAACGTTTATTTTTATTTATTTTGCGGAAATCTTCCCATTCTACTGGAATGTTAAAAGATAATCTCGAATTCGAATTTTTTCATGAAAACACGGAAAAGATTTTCGATGTTAAAAGTGAATGACGACTTTTTCTTTTGGTGCATAACATATTCTATTTGACTAGTTCTACAAATTCTGTTTGAAGACGTTTGTTATAGTAATATTTTACGAGACATAAAGGAAATTTCATTTTTTGTCACCAGTAAAGTGGCACTCCCGATTAGGTTACGTGAATCATTTTCTTTGACCTTTAGTCCTAAATACCAAATTTCATGAATATCCGCTCAGTAGTTTCCCAGATGAAACATGCGGACGGACAGACGTACGGCCACTACCTGCCCATAAGGCATTCTTTTTACTTTCGCATATGCGTAGTATATTGTTTACTTTCTCATATACGTAGTATATTGAGAAAGTATTGTTATCGTAAAAAAAATCGACTTCGAGATTTTGATGGAAATACATGTTTTAGGTGTCCCTGAGTCCATAAAAGTGGTTTTCGTCATGCCGTCTGTCTGTCTGTCGTCTGTTCGCCGTTCTATGGTCCAAACACGGACATAAAATCGAATGATATCTCGTGTTTGTACAATATATCATTTTTTGCAGACTCTATTTTCATAAAAATGATATTGCACAAAAATGAAGGGTGACGATTTTTGGAATTTTTTTATATACTAAAAAATGGCTCAAGAGAATATCATTAAAATCAATCAAATTGTAAAGTCTGATGCCACAAATAATACTGCGTAAGCCATATGTCTCTATAAATCACTATATGGCGCCAATGACATTACAATGTACGCTAAGCTACCTTACCTAAACCTTATGACGTCACGCCCCCTCCGCGATCCATTCAAACTCTTACTACAACCTTACGGTTAAATTAAATCGAATGATATCTCATATTTATGGATAATATCATTCATAAAAGATTCGGAAGAGATAAACGATATTGCGCAACAATTAAGGGTACTTTATTCTTGGATATTTTGAAACAAAATTCGATTTACTCAAAAATGCCTATAGGGGTTTCGATTACAGCCTGATGTCACAAATAATATTAGCTAAGCCATATGTCCCAAAAAAGTTACTATATATCGTCCAGTGACATTATTTCTGTACAAGACGCTCAGCGCACGCGCCAGAGGGGAGGGGGAATCCGGAGATTCCCTAATCTGAAATTCCGTGCTTCTCTTTTAACGCCACGCGCTCATTAGTGACAGTTATTAGACGTGAGAGGTTGATGGCGTCAGACGCTTTGGTTCTGTTGCTACGCATTATTGACATAATTGGCAGTGAATTGCCAAGCACACAGAGTTAATTTCGGGGCAAAGAGTGTAGTGAGACCAAACGTATATGAGAAAGTTTGTGCAATGTATATTGCGCCGTTTATTTTAATTTTGTAAAGAACACCTAAAAAAGAGAGAATGGCTGTCTCTTTAGAGATAAGTTTCTTTCGTTTTAAAGATTCACTGAAGCTGCGACTCTTCCTCCGCTTCATTGAAAATTCCGGTAATAACTCGCGTACAGTAAATTTCTAACCTCAGAAATGTCTAGAAGAAAGAAACGATTAGTTTTCCTAATGTCCAAATCTTATAGTTCAGAGGGGACACGGATCATTCTGAGCATAGAAAAGAATCCGATGTTGACAAATATTCGTCCGAAAAAACTATTTATTATTCGTCAATTTCTTAAGCTGAAACTTTCAGATAACTCGTTGTAAAGTTTACAATTAAGGATTAAATTTAAATTAAGTTAAATAACTACTTGTATTAATTATTTAGGTGAAATAAAGTAAAACATAACCAAGATTCGGATTCGAATTACATATATTTTGGATCACATTAAGTTTAGCAAAGATGAATAAATAATTTATCATTATCTTTTAATTGATTTGAATGCAAGTTCAAATGAAACTATTTTGATGCACAATTTTATGATTATTTTATGATCTATGCCACACATTTCATCCAAAAAGAAGGTAAATAAGAGGAGATGGCAACTCATATTGGATCATTTACCGGATTCTGCGTAATTAGACATGTATTGTAAACAAAAGCCATGGATGAATTACAGTTTCTAAGACGATTACCTGCTAAGAGTTTATAACGTATTTCATGGGATGGTCATTTGTTAACCGATAAAAGCCCTTCACGTCTTCAAATCTTTTTCATAGCACAAGTGTAACTTAATATTGGAAAACATTAAACAGCGGGATTCATTAATCAGAAAAACAAATACAGTATTTGAAGATAACCCTGTTGCCTTAGGGATTTTATAATAAATTCGTGGTTTGCTTCTTAGTTTAAAGTTTGAACGCAAGTTCAATCGTAATCGTAATCTCCTTCCCTAATCACGGATAACTGAGAGATGACTAATAGATGCCATGCCTACTCACGGATATAGCGCACTTCGATTGTTCGAATAGCAAACATCGTGAATTAATTAAAATTTTCTTCTTCCAGAGCTCGGTACCTGTTTAGAGTCTGTAATGATGTCCGGCGTGGCTCCATTTTTATTTATTTTTTGTTCGAAGGGAGTGTTCCACGCGGATGTCACATGGCCACGGAGGCCTTAAGAGGGTTGGCACCGACACCCGAGTTAGCATCTTGACTTCTCCAACAGGACATGAGCTGCGATCACGCGGCCGGAGCATGGAAGCTAACCTGTTCGGTCGGATACGGAGCGTAGGTCGGGTACTAGTACAGGGCTGGCCACGTTGCCACATATCACGACTTGCCGAGGCAAAGCACGAACAAATTTAAAAGTTGAAACCTTGACTTTGCGGACTCTTTCATAAGAGGTCCACGATCTCTAAATGCGAACGAATACGTAGGCATCCTGAAAAGTTTCGGTATTTATTTCGAAAATCGATTCAAGGAACAAAAAATATAATGAGCATCATAGATCGCTTTTATTATAAAAGCAAGACAACAACAAATTGAGGAATAATATTTAATTCTAATGAGGAAGAGTATTAGATTTTAAAAATTTTCTGTAAGATGTTTTGCTCAACTGGAACAGTTTTAAATGTTATTTTTTTCATAAAAGTGTTAACCTTCATCCGTTCCTCAAAGCAAACTCGAGATCCTCGAGTCCTTTTTTACCCATCTTACTTAAAACAAAAAAAACTATTATTCGCAACAAAATATTAATTAACTTCAAATTTAAACAAAATATTACATTTACTAACATAAAATTATGAAAAAGTCATTTATTTATAAAATAAAATATATTAGAAAATTACTTTGAACATTTATGGCCTTACGGAATTTAAGTGATTTTTACAGGTAAATTTTTGGCGTGATTTACAAATATTGCTGTTTTTATTTAATTTTAGACAAAGATGACGACGACATCTTTTCCGACCCTGTTTCGGTGAACAATGTTTAGATGAAGTTGGTGCAGGTGTTTCCTCAATATTAGAACTTTTTATGCTTATTACGATGTTTTTGGCGAAAATTGATCATGGAATATGGACACTTCTACTTATGAGTCACTTTACCTACGTTTTTCTAGTGTTTTCAATGAACAATATTCTTCTATGATGCTTTTGGACATTCCAATTTGGAACAAAGGTGAAAGAACAAAAGCAATGTAAACAGATATGTTTAACATGTTTGTAAAAAATAACAGCCCCCAACTAGGGAATCTGCAGGATCTTTGGCCTCGCTCAGCCCACTTAGGGCTGGCAGGGGGAATCACATTGCGCACACCTCTGGGAGGCTCTCTGTACATTTTAGAGAAATGTGTATTTCACGTTTTCTTCATCATTTGATGTTTTCCGTATGTATACCAAATTTCGTTTCGATTGGATAAGATTTGGAAATTAGCACAATGCGCTAACGAAAATTGCGCAGTAACTATAAGGGTGGTGTTCTAGAAAAACTATAGGCTGTTGACTCTAAGTTATTTGTACATTTGTTTGGTAAAAATCAGACAACCGTGACAGCAGTTATCGTAGAACAAAAAAACAGACAAAATGCACATGGACTCAACAGGATAGACCTCGCTTCACTCGGCCAAAAATTGAAAATTGAAATGGGTCCAAATGAACCTGAAGAGTGGATGAAGGTTAAGAGAATTTCTTAAATCTAACTTTCAGCATTGACAAGTTCAAAGATGATACACAGAATGAGTTTTTAATGCAATGATTTTGTTTCAAGTGTGACGAGGCTGAGGATAAACTTTGTGCATAATTGAAACCATCCATTTGAAATTTTCACTTTGTCATTATACTGGTTTTTCCATTGTAGCAAATAATAAGTAGAGATAAATTGGATAGCTGCTTGTTTTCTGTAGAACATACATCCCTCTCTAGGTTCCAATGGTGCTGTTAATAAAACGTATTTAAGTAGGCTGACAATATATAAATTTAAATCATTTTTCACATTATCAATATAATTGATTTTAACGCACATCTTCCTTAAAATTTATCAAAAACTTCTTATGCTAATGCTGTTGATAAATACTAAATTGTTTTATGTATTATATGCTCAACTTGGGACTAAATTAATAGTTTTCAGTGGTCCTTGAATCTGTTTGTTATTTGGATAACTTTACGAACACTATTTGGTGTTCTTCCATGTAAAACAGCAGAAATGATTTTTTCTCATATTTGTTATCACACTTGAAAATTTTTGTAGTACCTAAATAACCAATGCTTGATTTAAACTTTGTTTAGCAAGAATTTTTTCAGAGGATTTAGTTTTGCATTTCACATTTGCAGCATATTCTATGATAAAAACGTTTTTCTGTTCCTCCTTAAATTCATTTTGTAAAAGAAGTTCATAATTTATAATGAAGTTAAAGTTTTGATTTGCAGTTTCCTATATCAAATACTGGTATATTTTAGTAATTTTTTGGAATAAATAAATAAATTTAAATTCATTAAGTAATACTTGAGAATTCCTACACAATAAATCTAAAGGTATGTGTAAATTTTCCTTGGCAATATGAAATACTATCAATATAATTACAAGTAAAATTTGCATAAATGAGGTAAATGTTTGCTAAATAACTTAATTCCTTTGATTTTGCTTGAAATCATGGGAGTCATGCAGTCCTCAGAAAATAAGACCCTGGTGGAAAAAGTGCCCACACAGCCCCAGATTCACATTTGCCACAAGTAAATAATTATTTAGCAGAGAGTCTCTATATTTCTGCTATATCACAACTTGGAATGATTCTTTTGCATTTTGTGTAAATGCCATTATTTAACTATTTATACAATATTCCTCAGCATTTTTGTTATGCCATATCTGTATATATATATATATATATATATATATATATATATATATATATATATATATATATATATATATATATATATAACAACTTACGGAAAAGGAAAGGTTAAATGAATATATGGATGTCAACAAGGTGTTGGGATGAGCAAACCCAGTGAGCACTCACCAATCAGACGACTTCAGGTTGGCGAGGCCCCGGAGATGTCGAAGCGACACACGTAAAATAACACAAAAACACAGAAACATCACAAACGTAAAGCTTTCGGAACTACTCCTTCTTCAGCTACAGAGAGAGAACTGTTTTTGTGTTATTTTACGTGTGTCGCTTCGACATCCCCGGGGCCTCGCCAACCTGAAGTCGTCTGATTGGTGAGTGCTCACTGGGTTTCCTCATCCCAACACCTTGTTGACATCCATATATATATATATCTACAGGGTGTCCTCTACGTGTAAGGGAAGTCATTACAAGTTGAAAATAAAGAATAATCATTTTGCCTATTCTCACTAATAAAGGAGTAATGGATATTTGAAGTTGTTGACAGAAATAAGAAGAAAAGCAGGTTTGCTGTTTTATAATGTTTATTCAAGCAATTACTTGTTGCAATAATTTCTCAAAGTAGCCACCATCTTCTCTTAGGCAGGTTCTTGCTCTCTTTAAAAGAGAACTTGTTGCTGTGCGAAGCATAATGCCGTCCATTTAGATCTGCGCTGCAGCATTGTTGATGTGATCTGACAATACTTCTACAGTTTGCACTTTTGTTTCATGAACAAGACTTTTCATATGGTCCCATAAGAAATAATCTAAAGGGGACATTTTGAAAAACAATAACAAATGACTCATAATAGTGAAATTCTAGCTATGCAGTGTATCAAGCGAACTAGTTACTATCGAACTACCTTGTGTCAACCTGTGTGCTCAGGAATGTTGTTAATGGTTGTTTTATTTCTTTATAGTAACTATCGAATGACCTTGTGACAACCTGTGTGCTAGTAGTGGTGCCTTTTTTAATTTCTATCAACAACTTCAAATGTCCATTACTCCTTTATTATTGAGAATAGGCAAAATGATTATTACTCTTTATTTTTTACTGTAATGGCTTCCCCTAAACGTAGGTGTAGTATCGACCTTGCATTGCGGGACACCCTGCAGATATATATATATATGGGACCTGATGGCAGTAGTCATTTTGAATAAAAAAAGTTCATATAAACATGAGCCCAATTCTGAACAGCTACGGAGCTATGGCTGCTTGAATCTTTGAATGGTAAACAAATGAAAAATAATAAAAAATATATAACTGCTCAAGTGTTTATTCATGAAAACACAATTCATTGTTACAGAACGTTCTCAAAAATACCACCCTCGACCTCAGTGCACTTTGCAGTTCGTATGTGAATCGCATGTGTTCTCATCTAACAATAAGTTCATCATGACTGTCCTTTATGAGTGCTGCAGTATTCAAAATGTGAGCAAGCAATGCGTCTCGTGTTTGCACTTTTGCCTGGTACACCAGGGCTTTCATCCATCCCCAAAGACAAAAATTGGACTTAGGTCCGAAGACCTGGGTAGCCAATTTAGTGGACCACCATGATTGAATCACTGGCCAGGAAATGATCATTTAACAGTTGCAGCAATTTGTCTTGCAGAAATCCTAGACAAATTTCTCCTGTAAGATGACCCTCATTATAAATGGACCAATCAACTGATCATACAGAATGCCATACCACACATTGGCACTGAAGTGATGTTGAAAATTACTTTCTACAGTGATATTAGGATTCATTTCTGATCATGCTTGAGAATTGTGAGTGTTGTTTATACCATCGCAGGTGAATTGAGCTTCATCACTGAACAAAATGTATTGATGCAATTGGCGATTGGTATTTAGCCAATTACAAAATTCCAGACAAAGGGCAGGATCCTCAGGTTGGATGTGCTGACCATGCTGTATATGGTTTGGAAACATGCCTGCTTCATGTAATGTTCTCCATACTCTCATTTGTGGAACAACAAGATGCATGGAAATCCTTTGCAAACTAGTATGAGGACTATGTTGTACCATTGCAATAATGTTTTCTTGTTCAGCCACATTTTGTTCAACCACACAGTCAGATGAAATGCGAATGCTAAGAAGTGAACCGCTATGTTGCAATGTTAGTAGAACTCCCCTAAACACTCTTCAATCCAAAATTCTTTAGTTAGGAAAATGTCGCTGGTATTCAACAGCAGCATTTTCAACACAAAATCTATAAACATACACCATATCAGCATATTCGGCACTTAAAAATGTAAATGGCCTACTGTAGAAAACAAAACTTGTATGCTGTAAGACACAACAAACAATTGACTGGCTAGGCTTAGTTAGCAACTGTCATTTCATTCAAGGTTGTGCATGTACATTAAACAGATTCAAGCAGCTCCATAATCATTCAGAATTGGGCCCATGTTTATATGAACTGTTTTACTCAAAATGACTGCTGCCATCAGCTCCTTCAGTTATGACATTCCCTCCTGAATCACCCTGTATGTATTTGTTCAAAGATGGATAGAAAATATACATGCACATATGTATAGTACAGAGTGTCCGCAAAGTCGCCAGACTCAAAGTTTGACAATGTATTGTATCTATTGGGGAAAGAGCATGAAGCTGTGCTTTATACTGAGACATTGTACAACTTTGTATTACATTTTAACTCATTTATAGGGCAGGCGAACAGACAGTGACATCAGTAAGAAATGAGTTTTCCATGGAAACAGAGGATTGTTTTACTGGAGGCATACTTTCAGTGCAAATCCTATCAGAGGTGTGTAGAGGTATGGCGGTGCAAATATCCCAATACTCCGGAACCAAGCAAGGCCGCACTCTATGAACTGGTACGTCAGTTTCGTGACACTGTTTCTGTGGAGGATAGGCTGTGACATGGTAGACCACCAGTAATCACTCCGGAATTCATCGGAGATATCCAGCAGCGATTGTTGCAGTCGCCCCACAAATATGTTCGGCATTTGTCTCAAGAAGCTGGAGCTTCACGGAGATCCGTTCATAATGTAATTAAATGTTTGAAGTTACGTGCATACCGAGTGAAAGTGGTGCAGGAGCTTAAGCCACCGGACACAGAAAAGGGTCTTCATTACTGCTGGTGGTTTAAGAATTACATTTGAAACAATGTCGCCATTCTAGAATAGACTTTCTTTACAGATGAGGCATGGTTCCATTTAAATGGTTGCATAAATTCTCAGAACACATGAGTTTGGGCTGCAGAAAATCCCCATGCTTTACATGAGGTTCTGTAGCATTCTCATAAATTTGGCGTTTGGTGTGCCGTATCTTGTCAGAGAGTTGTGGGTCCTCTGTTTTTCAAGTCCATGGTAAATGCTGCAGCATACAGAGATATTGTCCAACAGTTTGTGGCATTGCTGGAACTGGATGAATGTTACTGCTGGTTTCAGCAGGATGGCGCAACATGCCACATTGCTAATGAAACCACGGGCATGCTCAGAGGCTTTTTTGATAATCGCCTAATCTCTAAGAACCTCCTCTGGCCACCACATTCCCCAGATTAAACTTCACCTGATTTTTTTTGTGGGGTTATTTAAAAGAAAGAGTTTATAAAGACAACCCCCATACATTGGACGATCTGAAGCAGAACATCATGCAGGTAATAGACGCAATCACTCCTGAAATGCTGAGATGCATGCCATGGAATGTGTAAGCATGTGGAATTGTGCCTGCAGGAAAAAAGTGGACATTTCCAGCACTTACTCTGAACTGCATCCAGTATTCCGGCAGCTATACAACAAAACTAAAATGTATTTCTTGTGAGTAAATTTTTAAAAAATTCCAAATCTGGTGACTTTTTTATTTCTCCAATAGATACAATACATTGTCAAACTTGGAGTCTGGCAACTTTGTGGACACCCTGTATATCACAATGTCTGGGCACAAAAATATGATAAATTAGTTAGTACATCTTTCCAGTAAGATAATATTGCTACTAACAATCTCCTACCATTGTATGTTATCATATTTATGGTGATGTAAATTTTACCTTTGGGTGAGGGTCTCAGATCCTATATCATGTAGACAAAAAATATCCTAGAAAGAAGCATTTACTTGAATCGGTAATTTATTACATAGATAACTTGAAATGCCATGAGTTTCCAGATTATAGTGGTTGCTTTGAAATAATGCTTGTTAATATGAGAATGTTTTGCTTGATCCTTCCACTTTAGGAGATCCAACTATTTTTGGAAATTTAAAACCACCCCAAGAAGTAGTGGAGGCTGTCTGTACCAGCATCCAGTCTATGAATTATAATGGATATGCGCCAAGTGTAGGTAAGCACAGTTAAATAGCAATTTTCATTTGCTAATATCAATTTAATTAAAACTGAAGTTTTAAAACAACATTAACAACTCTCATAAAGAATTTTTTAAACAGAGTGTTTGTAGATGATTTATTATCAACTTTTGTCATAGGTATATTTCATAATTTAAAGATAAAAATCTAACTTAACACATTAAGATACATAGATACATTCATTTATATTTGCTCCATTTTATTATTTTATTCTATTTATCATTGTTAATCCATCGCATACAGGTCCATGATTCTGGGTTAAATTGAAATTTTTTATTTATTGATACCTCTCATCTTGAAGTCATCAAATAGGTTAATCCCCAATTCTACTTCTTCTATTTTTTCTTCAGTAACATTTTGGCCATTTCTCATGAAATGACCAATCCAGTTGGCATTCTCTCCTTTCCATCCTTTTATTTCATCATTCTTTATTTTATCCTTCCATTTTATATTTTTCATGTTTCTATATACCCAAATATTTGGTGTATTTTTCTCTAATGTTTTCACCTCCCAACAGTAAAATACTCCATAGCTTTTTCCTAGTATTTTACTTTCATCTATTATGTTTATCATAAACCTATCTTTCCATTTTAAACAGCTTAGTATTGAAGTTCTTGTTCTGATTTCATTTATTCATTTTGCATCTCTTCTTATTTTATTTCCAAAAATTTAAATTTTCTACTGGTTTTAGCGATCTTTCATCATATATTTAAACTTTCACTTTTTCTTGATATTCTCACAACTTTCTTTATTCTATATTTATTTCCACTGAAATCTTTAAATTCAATATTAAGTGATAAAACTTTCATTTTATACAACCAAATAATGGCTGTACTATAAAATAAATCTGCAACAGATACTCTGAAAATGCATTTATATGAAATAAAACTATAATATGTTAAGTTCGAGACTTTATTGCTGTTTGACCTATGGTGCCATCACCTGCATAGTGTTAAATTTACTTTATCCTGCAAATATATGCATTCAGCTATACATTTTGTTTGAAAATTGCAGATCTTATAGGATAAACTCAATTATTGCTCTTATATCCGAAATTACGCATTTTTTCCGTTTAGTAAAATGAAGATGACTAAAACGTAGGTAAATAGTTGAGATTACAAAAAGTAAAAACACATTTCTTAGTGCTATTGCTTTGTTTAGTCTTAAATGTTTTCAGAATTAATTGAAAGACCTCTTCAATTTCTAGGTTATCAAGAGGCCCGTGAAGCTGTGGCAAAGTATGTCTCAACTCCTACAGTTGATGTTGATGCTAAGGTAATGAATGCTGTAGATTTGTAACAAAATTATTTACAGTTATGAAAAAATGAAACAATGTGTTTGTGTTTCTCAGATGAAAATTTTAATGGTTTTAATTACCTGAGATGTTTGCCAGAAGGCAGAAAAATAATTGACTAATGATTCACATTCATGTATAATTTAAGCTAAACTATTATATCCAGAGTTAAAGGCTTTCAAGGTTCAAAGTAGGCCTTTGTGACTACTGAAGCAGTAATGGGGCTGATAAGATCCCCAACATACGTACATCAATCAATTCTCTACTTCCTCCGACTCAATCGTCATCTACTATTTAGGTACAGGAAAGTTACTATTAGAGGTTACTGCTATAAATTAATAAGCTAAGCTTATACTTCAAATTTTTTTTATTTTTTGAAAGAGGGTTGAAGAGTTTTTCCAGCAGCCATTACAATTTTTTGCCTCTATTTATTTTTGTTCCTTTAGCATACATATAATTAGCATTTTTCCAATAAACGAGGTTTGTCATTCCTTCTGTGCAATTCTTTGCTTGATCTATCTCAACTACTTTCTTCATCTATTTTATTCCAACTTAACCATCACCAGTGATGGATTTAGTCAATCTGAGGTTATAGGAGAAGTTGGACCTCTGAATCAGAGTTATGATTAACTAGTGTTGTCATTCACCACAGTTTTGGTCAAACCGGATGTTAATACTATATAAAATGTAGAAACTCTTCTTCAAAATATTTTTTCAAATAATATAAAATCTGACCAGTAATATAAATATTTTAATGGTGGAAATAGTTTAATATGTTAAAAATATCCCACACACGAGGAGTTGAGATTTGTGTATCTGATTATTGCATTGGAATAATCAGATTTAGGATGAATTTTCCATTGAGTACTCAATATGTTTCCTGGATATTTTATCAAAAATTTAAATACTTGCTTCTCCAAATACTGATATTCTATTCTGTAACAAGAAAGTTTAACACCCAGGGAAAGATCAAAAACACTGCCATAATATTTTGAAAATTACAAAGCTAGTAATTTTCATTGTTTGACAAATAAGAAAAATATTTCATTGATTACTATAGGTATATGCAAAAACTACTATTCAACAATGGTACTTTTGAAAATTTCCATTAAAATATAAACTGAAATGTTGATAACCTTTGGCTTCAGCTTCAGCTCTGCCTGCTCCTTCATTGCCACTTCTTAGCCATCTACTACATCTACATCATCATACCTAAGAAAAATTTCCTAATCATTCTCTGCTTCAATGTATAGAGTTATTTTCAAAGAGCTTACTTTGTGCTCCACTCATAAGAAAATTTCAAATTAATCTGTCATTCAATTTTCTCATTTAATGTGACTATGTAGCATAATGTCAGGCATAAAATGGTTTTAGAATGTCTTCTGCAGTGACATTATATTCTTCTCTATTGTATATTGACTCTTTGATGCACACAAATGGCCCTTACAATTGAGTTTTCATTTATGTACATTTCTATCCCCGTCTTACTGAGACTGATCTCAAAACTTCACATGTAGTAGAATTTGGTCATCTTGATATAGTTTCTTATTATACTCCAAAATTTTTCACAACTAAAGGTCACTAGCCTAGGTGTATTGCATGTACGGTTTGACATCCTCATACTGTTGCAGTTTGGACTGAACAGCTTTCCAAGATTTTATCATGCAATTACTATACAGGTAGTTCCCGCTTAACATGAGAAATACATTCCTACAAAGTGTCGTGTTAAGTGAATTCATGTTAAGTGAATACATAAATCCCATATGTGACCAAATAAAATGTGGGAGATATGTGTTCGAGAGAGAGAGAGAGGTTGTCATATCACAGCGGATATATAAATTTTTATTTATACATAAATATACTTAGAATATTCATTAATTTCTATTTTTAATCTGCAAATTTGAAACAAAACTTCACGTAATATGAAAAACCTGAAGTAGAATTTACGAAAGTTGATTTTTCCCTCTGTGGGGGCAGCAGGGTCTTGTCACTTATTTCGCATGTTTTAGTCTAGTTTTCCCTCATTTGTGTGCAGTTTCTCTTTGAATGGAATGCAAAAAGTTTGAATCAGTTTCTCTTTTACCGACATCATGATTTTAACTGCGAAAGTGACGAAAAACATGGAGTAGAATTTGTGAAAGATGAGCTCTGCCTGTGAGTCATACCTGGAAACTACCAAATCTAAAAAGTATTCATCACCTTAGTCCTGCCTATTTGTTATTCATTGTTATCATAATACTGATACTGTTTTTGGTTTTACATCTACAAAAGGCAAAAGGCATTACAATCAGAATTCATCTTCCAAAGCTTATTTCGCATGTTTTAGTCTAATGGACCCTCATTTGTGTACAGTTTCCCTTTTTCGTCTTTCACTCTTTTGTGGTAAATGTCACAAAAAATGGCTAAACAAAGTTTTACTTCAACTTTAGACTGCAAATTATATATTATCTAGTATTTTATGAATAAATATAAATTAATATACATGTTGCCTTAATGGCAACATTTTTTTATTTTATTTTTATGTAATAGATCAGGATCAGGATTTCTTAATGTAAAGTGAACAGATTCCCCAAATGGTAAATCATGCTAAAGTGAATTTCATGTTAAGTTAATTTGTGTAAAGCGGGAACTACCTGTACTTTCTCATAAGAATATTTGCATATCAACCATAAAATTTATTTATTTTTCTTTTTTATGTAATATATGTATATATGCCAGTCTACAAGTCAACCTTTGAGGTTTAAAAAAATCCTGTAAAATCTTGGGGTTGCCTTACACACCAGGTATAAAATGTGAACCATATACTCCAGCATATTTTTCGATATAGATGACCGCCATTTTGAATCAGCTGTTCAACTGTTCACCATTTATTTAGCAGACGTAATTTAGAGGATTTGTAAAATGATAAAACAACAAATAACTAAGAATTAAAAATTTTCATTTTAGTACATGAAATAAGTTTTTTAAAATAAAAATATATGATCTATTGAAAATTACAAAAATGGTCAAAAGAAATTTATAAGACATTCAAAAATGGTATTTTTCTGCATTGCACTTTAAAAATCACGAAATCCTTTGCCTTCTGCATAGAAATTATCAAATTCATCCTCTGGAACAGATGTTATGATGTTGGGCTCATTGTGATTTGCAATTAATGCAGATCAGATATAGATATCAAACCAATGATTTAACGACTTCCAATATTAAATTAACAATTATTATTTTGTCATGACCACTTTATTGATTATAAGATTTATTGTGTGAAAAAGTGACTCAACTTAAATAGCGAACATATGTAAGAAATGAATTTTTTTGCAAAAGGTATCATGGTCGACTTAGACACTAGGTTGTGTGTCTTAGAGACAGGCATATGCGGTATATGTGCTAAATGAAATAAACATTTTGATAGAAACTTTAAACAAGTATATTTATGATATCTATCCATTCAGTATAAATTTTATTATGGGATAATGTGTTCATTCATTTAATTTGTAATAATGCAATGCTTATATATATATATATACACACACACACCATTTTTTGAACCTCGCGTGCTTGCGGTTTGCGAATTTGGACTTAGCGACAAAATATTTTATGACCATTACTTGTGTTTCGCGCCGATTACTTGCATTTCGCGTCATTTACGATACCAACATGCGTGAATTGCCTATACTTTTTTGTTTCTAAGTTCATTTTAAACTTTAACACCCTAGAAAAGGGCATTATTGTTATATTATATTTATAATGCTCGTTATTTACAGTTTTCAAAGTAAACAAACGTGATAACCATCGACTTAATTCTTTTGTAGCTCAGTTTAAACTTCACTACCAAAGGCGCATTTTCGATAACAGTCGAAGTTGCTGGCATCTAGCGGCCAAATTAGAAATTATTGGCTAATGGAAAAGCGTCCTGCGCGTTTAGTTTTCCACTATATATCTTTGGGTTTTCACAACTTTTAGAAGTAGTATGACATTGAAAATATTCGTTCTTCGCGTATGAGATTGCTGGTTTTTGACCAAAATACTTAATGATTTAATGCTATTATCTTTGTATTTCGAATGTAATTTAAGGAACTGTTGTTTTTTTAGGTTATCATTGTTTATTACGAATTTTTAATGAAGATCTAAGAATTGCTATCATCTTGTGACGTAAGATTTTCTGCCGCGTATTCTGAACGAGATTACTAAAAGAAATGTTATAACTTTCTTACGCTAGGTTTTGGTTTTCTGTTATGCATTTCTAACGTAAATGTAACCACTTTTTAATGCGAGTTTTTTGCGGCTTGGATGTTTGTTGCAGAATCCAGGAAAACATTCGTGCATAACGTACTCAACATTCCATTTCAGTTGTTCAATTTAAATGAAACCATTTCCTTAGAATGAACAAAAGAAGATCGAAAATCACATGCGAAATTTTGTGGAGGTTAACTGTACAATTGCGGAAATAAGTGTAATCCCTTTGTTATGCCGGGTTTTCATTTGCTATTACGCGTTTTGAAGGCAATTAAACGTATTTTTTTTACTTTATAATGCTATTTTCATTTGCGGTCACGTTTTCTTTTATTTTCTGTTTAACTGCATTATTTATGATAAAAAGTGAATTTTTTGGGTTGGTCACAATAACATGGCGTCTTATGGGAAAACAGGACTTGCACTTCGCGAATTTGCATTTCGCGTCAGTTTTCTGGAACCAATTATTCGCAAGTTTAAAAATGTGGTGTGTGTGTATATATATATATATATATATATATATGCATGTATATATAATGTATATAAATTTACCCTTTTCAGGATATTATCCTTTGCAGTGGGTGCTCATGTGCCCTTGATTTGTGTATATCTGTATTGGCCAACCCAGGGAAAAACATTCTAGTCCCAAGACCAGGTTTCTCTATTTACCGTACTCTTGCTGAAGGATTAGGGGTCCAAGTCAAATCATATGACCTTCTTGTAAGTCTAATTTAATTTACTTCTTTTTAGCAGCTAATTTATGTTTGAAATAATGTGTACTTTGATGAGAATTTTTTTCAGGAATCAATTTGCATTCAGTGATTAAATAGTAACTATCACTGTTGCCAGGGCTGAGGATCACAGGCCAAAGGACAATAGATCACTGTTGAATTTAAACTTACAGAGTAGGTTTATTGTTATGCAAAAGACATATTATAATAGTATAATAAAATTTTGTAATTTCATGTAATGCTAATAGTGTATGTTCCCCATTTTTGACTACTAGGAACAATCAGAAGTAAGTTAGATAAACCCAACCACAAGTTTTGAAGAGTAGTTTACTATGAAGATGGAAGAAAAAATATTGAAGGTAGAATGAAAATGTATACTAATTATGTACTAATATTTAGTAAATGCTGGAATATTATGTGTATTTAACACATATAATTACACAGGGTACTTTTATCATCTCTATATGGTTGATTCAATAATCTTACTCAGACCATCTTAACTGCAAATATTGTACAAAATATGACACTTCACAAGCCAAACATGACAGAATGAAACCTAAAACCTTACAGCAACTATATTAATAACATAATATCATATTTAATAAGAACTTAAATAAAGAAATTGAATCAGCTGCATAGAATGTTTCAGTTGAGGTAAAATATTAATGTGGCAGGTCAAGTATATAATATTTGAATTAACAGTGTGATTTATGCATCAAAATGTTATAAGGCAACATTACATTATTCGATGCCTAATTAATTTCATAACACCATTGAAAATATCTCTCGTGACTGCTGTGCTAAAAATGATTTTTTTTATATGGTGAATTTTTGCTAACTCAAATTAATGATTTAATTAAAAAATCAATGTAAAATTTTAACATAAGTGCAATACTTCCATTTGATTCAGCAGTCAAAATAGCAAAATAAAATTCTTTGATTTATTACAGAAATATAGAATATGAACTAAATAAAATTATAAAGAACTCAAATTAAAATAATTTGGGCAAGAATTTTGCTGCCACTCATATCCTTTATTTAGAGCTGGATTCCCTTTATACCCATATGTGACAAAGCTGAATTTTCAAATATAATTAAGGCAACTAGGTTGACATAAACTTAGAAGATGCCTCATTTATTGATGAAATATGTTTCGAAGACTACTGAGATAACTGAACAACATATGCCAATGATATTTAAAAAATTTTAACTGAAAATTAAAATTTATTTCAAGGAAATGGAGAAAATAAAAATATGACTTTATAGTTTAGACTTATAATTAATAAAGTCTTTGCTTTAAGATTGAAAATCAAATGTGATTAAAACACGATTTTGGTTTCAGAAACAGCAGTTGTTATTAAGAACCAGAGTATTCTGATAGTTGGTTGGACAAAATGGAAGAATAATTGGTTAAAGGATCAAAATTCCCAGAAGATGAAAGTCTTGAAGAGGATAAATAAAGGATAATGGATCCATAAAACTGAAAAAATATTCTTAAATGAACTTTTGCGTAGTATTTATGTATCTTAAAAGAGAACCAATTATTATCAAGTTCCGATTTTTTTAAATTTTATATGCATTTTTAAATAGCAATTAAATTTTCTCAGAAGGTATAAATGCTACATTATAATGCTATGATAAAAATGTGTGCCTAAAGTAAATAGTTTTCTTAAAATAATTTCAAATGCTAAAGTAATGGTTATACAGTGTGTCCTCGGTTGAATGTCGATTTGATTTAACATCATTCAAAAATTACTACCCATATTCGAATTAATGTTGTCGATGATTTGTGTAAACTCATCCTGACTTGGCACTTACATAAAGCATGAAAAAATATTCCGTAGGTGACTGTCGCTCGCATCTGTTGCGCAACGCTTCTCCAGTTGTGGCGGATCACATTATTTGAGTGGGAAATGTGTTTTGGTTTGACGTATTTTTATTAAATTTACGTTATTTGCATGGTGACATTTTGTAGCAATTGGTCCAAATAGAAGTGGTAGCAATGTCCTTCTTCTCGAAGTCGTTAAAATCATCTTAATTCCTATGAAACATTACAAGCTTTGTGAGTTGTGCAGAAAGGAAGATGTGCATAGTGCCCTATTTATAAACTTGAAATTATTCTGTACTTTTGGAATAACTTGAGTTTAATGCCTCCCTATTTTATTGCCATTTGTATCTAGTGTTGCCAATCCAGCAGATTCGTAGCTAGAGATAATGAATTTAGGTTTGATCTAGCGCCTAAAATAATACGATAGCAACCATTTACAAAACTAGCAACTCTATTTAACAATCAAGCTATTGGCTAAAATTACTGCATCTGCATTCCTGCAAACACAAGAAAGATAAATGAATATAACATAAAGAAATAGAATATTCTTTACATTTGCCTCTTACTTTTTATTTTATTTTCTTTTTTGTAATTTTGAACAATTAACTACAACATTGGAACTGTGGATATCATTTATGGGAATGGTGGTATTGTTGACCATAAGGATAAAGGAAGAGAGAGAGAGAGTGCATGTTCAAAATAAAGTGGGGATTAATTAATCAGGGAAGAATGTTTTTGTCGGAAAACACAAGCTTCTTACTCTATTATAGACACCATGTCGAGTATATTTCTATGGCTAAAATTTACTGGAATAACACTAACCTAACATCATAATCGGTAATGATTTTGCTGTAAGATAACTGCCATATATTCAAAAGTTCCAAAATGTTATTTTATTTATTTATTTATATATAATCGGCTTACAGCACAAGGCTCATTACAGCCAATCAGTTAACAATGTTTAACAATAACTAAGACATCCACAAACAATCATGATCAAGGTGGGACCCTAACCCACAACACTAGCATTGGGAGCCAGATGCGCTAGCCACCCCACTACCAAGGCTGTCAATTTTTACCACATTTAGCAAGTTAGATGATATTAAATGTAAGTTATGAAAATGGAATAGGTTATCCTACTCAGTTGCAGAGAGCACTATTGTTCATTCCCTAGGAAATTTTTAGCAACCAACCTAGCGACTTACTGAAAAAATGACAACACTGTATCAGCTGTGGCTTAATGGAGTGGTTATCCTTCTTTTGACCTAATGGAATTCACAGTTCAATAGAAACAATGAAATATGTGTTTCATTTATCTCTATTACATTTTCATTAATTATACGGTAGCTGTTACAAGAAATACTTTGTTTGTTATATTTCTTTTCTAGCAATGTCAACTCATGAACTCACATTAACAGAAGTGTTCATGCCTCTCTATAAAGCTTCTCGTAAAAACTCATCATTCTCTATAGATCGTACGACTACATTTCGTCAGATTGGTATTATGTAGTTCTTTTCTTGTCTCTAGATGTACTATTGCGAAATATAGCCTTTTTCCGATTTTAGACGCATTGAAATGAAGTCATCATATTATTTATTTTATGCAATTTCTATAATAATTTTATATTGATTTATATACATTCTGATACCATTCATATCATATGTAATACCATAAAGCTCCATTAAATATAGTATATAACGTCTTTTTGTGTTTCAAGAGGTTTTGGAACCAATTATATTGTATGACATGGATTCTTATGGCAAATATTGATTAATGTAATGTTGTTTCGCTCTACGTCATGATTTTCCAGAATGAATTAACAACGTTAATCGAGGACAAACTGTATCTCTTCATTGTTAGCCTTAGATGATTCAAACGATTCTTAACCTTTTGCTTGTCATGCAGTGGTAGATTTGGAAATTACCTGCTTCTAGGCCAAATTATTTTTCTGCCCCGTTTTTGGTGCATTTTTCCAAAAGGATCGCTCATGTATATGGTTTGTCTGTACAATCTGTCCGTCCATGGATCATAATAGATTAATTCATAAAAAATTTGGTATAATATTAATTTTTTTATTCCCTCCCTGAAATCCTGTTTTTATTACCGCCCATAGGCCATTGCCTACTTTCGCCTTATTTGAAATCCGCTACTATTGTCATGCATAATGTGTACATACTGCCATATGCTAGAACCAGTTTACCTATTTTTTACATTCCTTGCTTCATTTCACTAAAAATGACATAACTCCCGATATAGTTTATTATATAAAGACACAAAATTTTCCCCTTTGTTATCTCTGAAATATTATTTTGCTTTTGAATTCACTTTTCAAATTACTTATTTTTTTAAATCAGAGAAATATTTTTACCCTTTAACTGTTAAATTTTATTTTGTGTTATATTTGACCACTATAAAATATGTTTTCATCATTTTTAATTGATTTAAAATTCCAAACCTCTGGAGAATTAATAACATCAGGATTTTACCAAAAAAATGAACCATCAACAGACAGATGAACAGAGATAAAAAATTAAAATTTTTACTCACTTTATCGAGTTATATTTGGATCATGGAAATCAAAACAACGTAAGTCCATGTTTTGGTGAAAATGAGGTAACAGTGAAACTGACATATAGACTAGATGTTGCATGCGTTGAAACAATAAAACATATGTCCATGGAAAACTACTGCTGTAAACCTTAACAATATAAAGAAATATTGTCGGCATGGCTATTAAATTTTAGCCTTGACACAGTTTTTAGTGTCTAATGAAAAAGTTGGTTTTCTGGACTTATGGGGTTCTTGATTTCCACAATTCATTTCTTATTTTCTCCTCTATTTAACCAATGGGGCATCAGTAAGGGTAACTACTAATTGTTTCACCTGTTACTTTATCTTTAAACAGCCTGAGCAAGGTTGGGAAGCAGATTTAGTTCAAATGGAATCTCAAATAGATGCAGATACTGTTGCCATCATAGTCAATAACCCTTCAAATCCATGTGGATCAGTTTTTTCCCAGCGCCACCTCCTTGACATCCTGGACGTTGCACGTCGCAATTATGTTCCAATTATTGCTGATGAAATTTATGATCATTTTGTAAGTTGTTAAAGCAATTTTTAGCATTAATTTTTTTTATTTAATAAATGTGGAAAAATATAAATGTAAAAATATACCATTTTAAATCCGGATAGAACAGAATGAAAAAAATTCAAAACTCAATATATTATGTATGTATACAAAAAATAACATTTTTTGGTCAACAGGTATTTCCTGGGCAAACTTTTTACTCACTGGGCTCCTTGTCTGAAGATGTTCCAATACTCACATGTGGTGGATTAACTAAGAGGTAACTTCAGAATATATTATACGTCTATATATAATGAAATAAACATATTAAACTTTAAAGCATTATATTATTGACAACTGGATATTTGTAATAACAAAAGTATTTGTACTTTAATTTATTCCCTTGCTTATACAGATTTCTGGTACCTGGATGGAGAATGGGATGGATTATCGTACATGATCGCAACGGAGCATTTGATCAAGAAGTAAGTTTATCAAAATGCACATATTGAGTGTAGCCTCTTGCAATGCCAACAATTTATTTTTGTCATTGTAAGATTTTCTTTGAAAGCAGATTTTAAGGAAAGTGTTTCATGGCCATCAATTTCAGTGATTTAAGGTGGAAACTTAAAACTTATTTAGGTATTCTCAGAATTTCTGCATTTGTCTATACTTTGCTGGACTCCTTATCTGGCATCACGAAATCCAGCAGGGTCTGAATTCCAGCTACCCTGGTTTCCAATTTGAAACTATTGTGCTGAGTATTTCTTTGACCTGCAGGTTTGTTTTCATAGCATCTCTTTCTTTGTCATTTTAAAAAGCTGCATTTTTCATCTACATGTGTCCCATATATAGCGTAGTTAATCTAATATTTTCTTACAAGTTATGGTATTTGGATGTCTGTTCCCAATTTTTAAATTAATTTAGGTGGTTGGTAGTCCCCAGAGAGAATGAACCAAGGCACAAAAAATGCTGTAGTAATACATAATCATGGTGAAAAATGCTCATGGAAATTCTAATTTGTATATCATCATCATCATAGGTAGTCTGTCCGTAGACAGGTCCGTGATTATTCTTGGTTAAACCTGGTTCTCCATATACTCCTATTTTCCGCTGTCCTCTTTATATCTTGATAACTCTCTTTCCCCTTCAAATCGTCTATCATCTGAAACCTTTTCCTACCTCTCTCCCTTTTCCCATCTAGTTTTCCTTCTAACACGTCTTTAATCATACTCTTTCTCCTCAGGTAATGTCCAACCCAGTTAGCCTTCCTCTTTCTGATAGTCTGTATAATCATTTGCTTCTCTCCTATTCTTCGTAGCACTTCATCGTTTTTCATCCTATCTGTCCATTTTATATAGCCAGACCAAATAACAAAATGCCAAGACTTCAATTTCCATCTACTGTGATGGCAGAAAAACTGTGTTGAAATTTTTTTCAGGGTCATTTTTACATAGATCCTGAGATTTGCATTGGAATTTATTCACTTTCACTATCATTATTTCAGACAGGAGTAGAATCGCTTTTAGTAGTAAGAAAATTACTACACAATTCTTCTAAATCTTTGAAATTGTATTCACTTCGACTGTAAGAACTTATTTTTTATAAATTCAAGAATTTCATAATCATGCCATGTCTGACTTTTATTCAAATGTCCCGTGCTATTTACTACATACTCGTATGCCATGACTTGGCAATAAATATGCATTAGGAAACCTTTTTACTTCTGATAGCAGTATCTCTCAGGTAAGCGGCAATGGGTATATACTTATAGTATCTGAGTCATCTTCTTTTACAGTATAATATAGTATTTAATATTTTAGTTTTCCTTTTAGAACTACGAACATAGGTAACAGTTTGTAGTTCTCAAAGGAAAGGTAAAAATAACACAGATATGTAAGGCTATTATTGCTTTTATCCCTCGTAAAATACGATGCTAATAGTAATTTACTCAATGTAATACAATTTCTTTCATAAAAAATGGACAAATTCAATTATTCTTCTTTAATTACTTTATGAGGATCCCCAACCTTACTTGAGACAAACTGGAACGAATGTAACTGATGAAATATTCTTCAAATTCATATAGGTGATATTATCTAGTACTTTTACAAGTAAAAATAAGCTAAATAGCGCATAAAATTTGTTGAAATTACTTCTTTTGTATGGTGACCCTATCCTAAGATATAATGTAAAATAAGGCCCAGTATCAACGAACTCGGTATCTGCGACGTTTTTGCAGAATGCATCCCTCGCGGATATCGGGGAAGCAGTGTATATACTAGAAGGCATGAATTTAGTCAAAAATATTTTATGGGGTATGCCGACTAAAAAGTTTGAATGCCACTGCTTTAAACCTCTGGAAATTTGTTAGCATTTTTACAGACATCTAAATAATTTTACGAACCTTACGGACACATTCTATTTTTGCTCTTTTTTACAGACTGTCCATAAGTTTACAGATGGTTGGCAACCCTGTGAGTAGGAGAGTGAAAAAATCTCACTTTTGAAGTTAATGCCATAATTTTTAAGGTCTTGCAATATCTTGAACACTACTGTTGTCCCTTTGTTCATTTTACACTAACCACCTCTCACAAGGATAGGTTACAATCTTCGGGTCATGGATTTTGATGAAAATTGTTCAGATGATTCTACATCAAAAATAAGGAGACCCATGTCTCCTGATTTTTGTGAATGGATCCTTGGATTTGGGAAATCAGCATCGAAAATATGCAAAAACATCGCATGCAATTTAATAGGCTTCATTGTTGAACTGTTGCTAAGAATGGTAATGGGTGTGAATGGATAATATGCTTGGCTCTTATGCTTTAGGCCCAGGTTCAATCCCAAATAATTTAATTTTTTTTTCCAATTATTCAAGCGTTATTTGAAAAGCAGTATTCTACGATAAAAAGATGCTATATAATTTTCATTTGGAAATGATCAATGTAGAAGCATGTAATAATGAGCATTTTAAATATTGCAATCGATGAAACAATAGTTTGTAGCAAGAAAAATACCATTGTGTAAGAATGGTCATCTATAATTATATATTATTATTAACTTTATTGTTTTATTGATTACATATTACTGATCATATTAATCTTGCCTTGGCATACAGTCATTGGAATAGAAAATAATGAATATTGTGAACTCCTGTGAATTATTTGCCTATGTTAACTCACGCTGGTGAAAAAAACATGCAAGGTAACTTTGGAGACATTAATAAGGAAACATGCTCATACCTAATACAATATTAAATTCAGGAAAAACACTGTCAAATGTTTTATTGTGTATAGCAAAAACATAAAGGAAAATTTTGTACTCTAGTAAGTTAACAAATAAAAAAACTTTCATATGATCATTTGATGCTCTATAATTTTTATTTGGAGGAAATATGTGTTAACAGAAGAATATTTTATGCAGAAGTTTATTTATTGGTACTTCCCTGCTATGAACCATTTGCGAAGATTAAAGTTTAATCCAAGGGGTTCACGAAGAGAAATAAGTTAGCTCAAGGGGTTCGCAAAGTGATAAAGGTTAGGAACCACTGCTAGTCTCTAATTGCAGCAAATGCATATGTCTTTGTCCTGTATTAAACATTTTAAGTACTTAATAAAACTAATAATCTAATGTAGATCACTGGAACTCAATAAATGTAAATGTTTTATCATAATTATTCATTAATGTTATCACATAATTATATTTACACTGGAAATTAAGTCTACTCGATCAGGTATTTTGGAATGAAAATTTAGTATCAATACCCTGAAAATTATTTCTTTCACATGGCTTCTTAAATAAGGGATCACCTTATATTTGAGGTCACCGTATAATTGGGCAAATATGGTAATTACCTTTATAAGAGCAACAGTTTATATGTTTGTACAAATTTTTCAATATGAAAATTGCAAATGAATATTATCACAACATGTGTGTAGGGCAATGAGTGCCATGCACATTGGCTGCCATGTCACTATTGTAAAATCCCATCATGGCTTTTACAGGCCAATATCCCAGTAGTTTAGTATTTGAATGTTAAATGTACTAATTACTGTTTTACCTATTATCTGGAAACTAGGTCCGTAAAGGTCTTCACTGCTTAAGCCAAAGAATCATTGGCAGTAACACATTAGTTCAGGGTGCTCTACCTACAATTCTCTCAGAGACACCAGCTCAGTTTTTTGAAGACACATTAGCTGCTGTACAAGTAAGAGATGTATTTTAGTTTTTACTATCATAAAAATCTTTACATATAACAGTTTTAATGAATCTCCATTTAGCATCTTTTTTGCAATTACTACAATTTAATTCACTACCTGCAAATCCCTCTTATTTATCAAATATGAATATTTACATTTTGACAGAGAAATGCAGAGTTATCGTACGACATTCTGGACCGAGTACCTGGTTTGAGTCCAGTAATGCCAGAAGGTGCAATGTATATGATGGTAAGAAAACAGCACTTCTTGTTTTGATTTCTTAAACCTCTTCTCTCTATTAAGCTATTTTATGGTTATATCAATATAGTTTTTACATGTTAATTTTCTACTTTTTTGAATGAAAGAAACAAAATTTCATCTCGTCATCATTTTGAGAGTTGCATGATTCTATAACTTAATCTAATATGTTGTAATTACATAAACTGATCATATAGTCATATCTTCAGCCTAAGCTAAATATGAAACTATTAAAGATTTGAGGCTTTCTCGGCAAATATACATGGTGAAATTTTCTTGGGTTTCCAGCCAGGTCTTTTCCAACGATTCAGAAATTAACTTTCCCACCTTCATCAGGTATACCGAATGCTGTGAGAGGTTCTGGTCAGGGTTATATTCTTGTAGGAGGATGGCAACTCATCATTGATTAGCTGTCGTGTTGGCCTATGAGCCTTGTGTTTGTTGGCTAGTTGGGCAATCATGGGATCCCACGCCTTGCTAAGAAGGAGACCAGTGTCTCTGTTGAGGTTGTTTCCATTCAACTGGATTTCAACTGCTTCCTTAACCAGGCAATCTCAATAGCCATTAGCCCTTGATATTAGTTTGCCCCCTGTAAATTGTGTGCGGTGGTCCGAACACCGCAGACTTTTCCGGTTAGTCGAGCCTGATGCATTGGGCATGTTCTTTCAATCTTTTCTCAATTATGTGGCATGTGTGTCTGATGTTATCTTTCCCACATTCACACAGAATCATGTAGAAAATAAAAGTCCACAGTGGCCAAACACAGTCTGAGTTCAGACCACTGCATACAATTTACTGGGGCCAAACTAATATCGAGAACTAATGGCTGTTAGGGTCGCCTGGTTATGGAAGTGATTAAAATCTGGTTGAATGGAAATAACTTCAACAGAGACACCGGGTTCCTTCTCAGCAAGGCATGGGAGCTATGATCACCCAACTAGCCAATGGGCACAAGGCTCATAGGCCAAAACGACAGTCAATCAATGACAAGCTGCCATCTCCCGGCAGGAATATTAACCCAACTAGAACCTCTCACAGCACTCAGTATCTCTGATGATGGTGGCAGAGTTAGTCGCTGAAACATCGGACAAGACCTACATAATGATCTAGCTGGAAACCCGAAAAAATTTCACCATATAAAACTATTACATTTATAATGTGGCTGAATATCATAAATGAGACTTAGTGAGTATTACTTATGCATGTTTGAAAAATGTTCTTGAGTACTTTTCTCTAATATTTTTAACAATCCCACAATATAATATATCCAGGGAAAGGACAATAGTATTAATTACATGCTAATATACATATAATTTACATAACATTATAAAATTTACGCAAAGGAACTTCAACCATTGCGGATCCCACAGACATTGCCAGTCTGATGGTAACAATACTGTCTGTGTCAGTGGCATTACACTGGCCATGAAAACTTGAAAAATATCATTGCCGACAATATCTGAAAGTATGGTATGGACACTGTTTCTGAATGCTGTGGCACAGGCACTGTACTGGATACATTTAAATGATATTTGTAATGATTCTCAAAGCTATTTCATTAGCTACTAATTATAAACATCAAGTGAATAGCAGACTGGGCCCCAGGGCAATACCCCGGCCTAGTTCTGCCACTGGCTATCCGTTATCTCCCATACTGGCTGACATTTTTATGGATGACCTAATCAATATGATTTATTTCCAATAACCATTCAATTAAAAATATTTTCTATTGGTTCAAATATGTCAAGGATGTTCTATGCTGTCTTTTATAATATTTTTAAGCTCAATTCACAAAAATATTAAATCCACAATGTAATGAAAAAGTAATGAACTAAAAATTAATTTTTTTAGACCAAAGCATCACAATTCATTTTGAAATTTACATAAAAGCAATTTACACTGATCAAGTTACCTCTTCCTATTCTTCCCACCCATTATCCCACAAAATTGCAGCTTTTCATGGCATGTTCCACTATTTAGTGAACATCCCCCTATCAAGCTCTAATTTTAACAAAGAATTGAAGATTATCAAGCAGTGGCAGCTCGTGTATAGGCACTGCGGCACTGCGGAACTGCAGCACCCCCTATTTCCACTTGATATTATCGATAACATTTAATATAATGAGTCCTTTTTTCTTTAATTCTTTCTTTATCTATCTCTAGATAGATAAAGAAAGAACTCATATATTAAATGTTATCGATAATATCAAGTGGAAATAGGGGGTGCTGCAGTTCCGCAGTGCCTATACACGAGCCGCCACTGTTATCAAGTAAATAGCCATGAAGAATGGATATACTAGCAATTTACCACATTTACCTGAATCCAAGACAATCCAGAATCTAAGACGATCCTCCCTTTTAGCAGAGTCAAAACAGAAAAAAGATTTTATGACCTAATTTCGCACTGTATGTATTTGGTGAATATTTAGAACACATGCATTCAGTATAGGTTTACTATTTCTTTCATTAATTGAAATGGTTTGTTACAAATTTTTGTTTGAGATAAAAAACATTTTAAAATGTAATTTTAAAAATTAATACTATATTTATTGAAATCCGGACTGTAAATTTGTAATGAAAAATTTCAGTAGACACAATTATTTTATCTTGTTTCATTTGTTTAAAAAAACATCAATTAAACTCATCTCACATCAATTCATCGCTTGCTGGCTAATCATCTAAACCTAGGCGATGAAATTATAACCTCTAGTGAAAAATTAACAAATGTTTTCATTTCTTATTATACCAACTTCAATTTGAGATGAAATTATTTAAATTGAAAAATTATGCTATGGATAAAAATAAATATTCAACCTCTACATTTACTTGCTAACACTCCAACTTCATATCAATAACCAGCTGTGATAGAATGAGTAGGAAGTTATATATTAATAAGATGGAGTGCTTGCAATTAAGAGGTAAAGGTGTGTACTGCAGTTATGAAACCTCAGAAGATTTTTTTATGATTCTTTTAGACTCATAAAGTAAATCATAGTTGTTTTATTTATAAATCCTAAATAATTTTCTCTTGCATACAGTAAGTTAGAAGTAAGGTACTCATTTTCCATAAAAAATATGCTACTTTATTTATTATTTAAATTTTTGTTATAATCCTTAGGTGGGATTAGATATGGAAAAATTTCCAGAGTTCAGAGATGACTTGGAGTTTGTTGAGCAGATGGTAACAGAACAATCAGTATTTTGTCTTCCAGGCAAGGTAAATAATTGTGTTAAATAACAAAATTATTGTAAAATTAACCATTTGAACCAATGTAATAATCAGCTATATAGTAGTCATTGATTGCTGTTTTAATGTTAGCCCAAATTTATAAATATCAATGATCAAAGAAAACTGTTTTTCTGGGATAGATTGATTTATTAGGTAAATAGTATGTCATTTCAAGCTAATTTTTTCATTCTATTTAATATAAAGTTTGAACAAAAGTTTATGAAAAATATAATGTTGTCTAAAGTAAACTTTAGTTTTAATTCAAGAATAATTTCATAAATGAAACTGCTATAATAACTAAACAAATGAGTTTATAAATACCTAGTTATTTTTTTCTTTTTCAGTGCTTTGACTATCCTAACTATGTCCGAATTGTTTTGACTGTGCCTGAGGAACAAATGCGAGAGGCTTGTGAACGAATTGAAGAATTCTGCACCCAGCATTACCGAGTCTTTGGAGAAAAGAACCAGATTAATGTCATTGAGGATGAAGAAGAGGAAAAGAAAATAAGGGAGCAAACATCTCCATATGATGAAAAAATTCTCCTGATTTCAGAAGGCAATTGCAATGGAGAAGAAAGCTTAACAAACAAAGTAGCTATGATTTCTGATGAGGGGCGAAGACCTTGAAGGGTATTCTGAAGTGTGGATAGGGAAAAATACTAGTGAAAAGTTGAAGCCATATTAATAAGCAACTGCGAATGGCATTCCTACAAAAGCTGCTTATGCATTTTGCAAATGATTGCAGAACCAAGACACATTTACATCATAAGTTTTTATTGGAAGATTATTAATTGTAATTTTCACAGTTGGAAATGATTTATTTGAGTTGCACCGATGGCTATATTTTGAGGAAAAAGTCAGAGTGCATCACTCACACAACCCTTGAGAGTTTGTCATCAACACAATGGATTCAAGTGAATGGCTGCAGTAAACACAGTATAGAGAATAAATGTGTAAAATTAAATGTTGGAAGAAATGTACAAAGTAACACTATCTTATGTATCATGTAAATTTCAGCTGACTCCAAATAAATTTTACTCACACTCAAAGACAAAGCAAAAAATAACTAGGTGTATAAGTGGACATACATTTGATTTATCATACTTAGTAATTGTGCATAAAATGAATGTTCCTGGAACAAAATTTAATATGAATATTTGATGGTCAAATTCAAAACTGACATCTTGTGTTCACCAAGGTTGTCAATTCTGATCTGAATTAACAACATACTGGATATCTAGACTAATTATTAGGCCACTGTTGTTCTGTTACATGGCTGGTAAAGCTGGTCAAATTTTGTATACAATGAAGCCATGTAATAAATGAGATTAAAACATAAATTTTCCACTTGTTTATTATTCCTAATGTTTGAAGATGTTTGAATTTAATTTTTTAACATGTAGGAAAGGGCTCATTTTAAATTCTATGCATGCAGACATATGCTGGAGTAGAAGACATTCTGGAAAGAGAAAAATTCTGCCTTCACCTGGAATTAAAACCAGGTCTTCCATTTGCCAGGTAAATATTCTACCACAGAACTATCAAAGCAGACTAATTTTAATGCCTTCAGGATTGGTATAGTTGAAATAGAGTTAGTAAAATTATTCCCCAAAAACTAACGGCTTTGGTTTCATTAGCAAAGGGTCTCCAGATGAATTTGATGAATTATACACCATGGATACAGAAAATAATGTGGTTTAAATTAAACATATTCAATTTTATTGTCTCTCAAAGTTGCTATTTTGATACATTTGTAATATTCTACAGAAGATAGATAGCATTTTTATGGTTTATTTAATTTGTTAACACATAAAATACTGATTTGAAATTGCCTCTCCCAACAGCCTATATCCCTTGTTTCCTCCCACAGCAATCTAGGTATGAATTTTGACTCCAAACCTGTTTCCTACATATGTAAGCAAAATGTTGGCAAAAGCAATGTCCATTGTTAGCCTTCTTTATAGATATATCAAAATTGTAGACACTTTTTCTTTGAAATCTGTCCTTTCTAGCTTTATTGAACCCATTCTTGAGTTCTGTTCTCCTCTCTGGTGCAGCGCCTCCCCTACCATACTTAACCAATTAAACTGACCCATGAATTTCTTTCTCCCTGAAGTCCACCACCATATTCCCTCCTTTAGGAATTTATCTTGAGATGAGATGCTGTCCTATTTAG